>JACEFZ010023087.1:95000-410000 GCA_014155875.1 Cepaea nemoralis | reverse complement strand
TGATATTGCCGTGGCATGGAGGAATATCAGCAGCAGAGTTGATTAAAAAAAACAAAGACTGAGATCTACAGAGAGCCATGAACGCCTACGCCAGCCGGCACGGCACTTGATGATGATGATTGCCGTGTGACGATTCTGTGTAGTCACGTCATTTTCTTCCCTTTCCCTAGCGTTTTGGTTCGGGGATTCTTTCATCATCATCATCATATATTTACGTACGTATTTTGGGAGGGGGAGGAGGGAGGAGGAGGAAGAAGAAAAAAAAACTATGACAGTTGACAGCTCTGGAATGAAAGGAAGGCGTGTAGAAAATTTCATCTCAATCGGATGGGCCGTTCGCGAACAAATAAAGGACATACATATTTACATACATACATATATACATACACATATACATACACCTGTGTCTTATACACATCTTATATATATATATATATATATATATATATATATATATATATATATATATATATATATGCGTTTGTGTGTGTATACCATATTGTCTTATGTATTTATGTAATAATATTCTTAAAAATAAATGAAAACGGAGTTTTAGAATAATAAAAGGTTGTAAATTGTTTACAATGTTAAATAATTAAAATAATGACATTTGACTCTTATTTGTTACACACATTAAAAGATTGTTGCTGTAAAACGAAATGAGAAAAACATTTTAACGAATCCTGGCAAGCCAGTCCATGAAAACACGGCGGGAGTAATCAGCAGCAGAAGTCGCCCATAACATGGGTTTCTGGTAGGAGTTGGTTGGGCAGTCGTGGGGTTTAACTTATTGTCAATGTGATTACTGACAAGAGAACCCAAAATGGATGATTCTTTTGAACTCGAATATGCTGACGAACTGGAGGCATTAGGTATTTTGTATGTTCGTCGGTCATTAATTGGAGAATTACTGGGCGGGTCGAGAGAAGAATAGAAATCCAGAGTAGAGTAAACAATCAGCTGAAAGATGCTGAGAGTAGACTAGCTAGCAAAAAAGCAAATTTTTAGCAATCATAACTAAAAATTAAGATTGAATATAGAAACAAAAATTAAGAAGATTATTAGAGTTAACAATAGACAATATGGCCCAAAACATGTAAAATGTTAATGCCTTTACTATAGTTCACAGTCACATGAATAAATATAAAATATGTTACTGTTTAAAAAAAATAATTAAAATAAAATTAATATTAATATTACAAAAAACGGCACTCTTCAGACAGACGGGTCTAAATAGTTCTGCAGTGAATAAGTGATTAGGGTTAGGGTTAGTGTTAGTTATATAAAATTATTCACTGCAGAACTATTTAGACCCGTCTGTCAGAAGAGTGCCCAAAAAACATTAAACATGGATTGATGATTGATGAAGATGCACTCTGCTTATATGTATAATAAACTAAATACTATAAATAAGTAAAGTAGTATAAGGGCACTCTTCCGAATTCCGGTCCCAAATAGTTCTGCAGTGAATAAGTGATTAGGGTTAGGGTTAGTTATATAAAATTATTCACTGCAGAACTATTTGGGACCAGAATTCGGAAGAGTGCCAGTATATATATATATATATATATATATATAAAAATTATATATATACATATATATATATATATATATATATATATATATATATATATATATATATAGGCACTCTTCCGACAGACGGGTCTAAATAGTTCTGCAGTGAATAAGTGATTAGGGTTAGGGTTAGTGTTAGTTATATAAAATTATTCACTGCAGAACTATTTAGACCCGTCTGTCGGAAGAGTGCCTATATATATATAAACTATCTAAGCTGTGCTAGAGGTTAAACGACTTTCACACCGTAATCCCGTTTATCACGTAGGGTAACGCAGTGCGCGAGAATTGGAAGCGGTTCTCACAGCGTTGGTAACTTACGGGATAAGTGAGCCGGCCGCTCAGAAAGCAATGGCAAACTACAGAGTGTAATCTTGCCAAGAAATCGACAGCTGTAAAAATTCTGGTGTTGACAGCGATGTCCTGTAAAGGATGTGCGAAAAAAAAAAATCTAAGCTCTGTAATCTTTCTGTTTATGGAGAGTATGTTTGCTGAGATTGCTACTTATGTATATAAAATATCTATTATCTGCCTGTTTTCTGCTGTTGTCATAGTGGGTTTCATATTTCATCTGTATTTATTCTTTTGTCTCTCAGGCCAATCATTTGTTTCATCAGCTGTTATTCAAAAGGAGGTTAACTAATAAATAATATAAATAATATAATATATACTTTGTTCTTTATAAACATCACTGTTCTTGTTTAACATTTTACCTGACCTGCTGTGTGAAATAATAGGCCAAGGAAAAGCATAATCTCACAAGAATACTCTCTTCAGTTTATTTTTGTCAAGTGAGGTGAGCTATATTGAGCCAATCCTGATGTGCTGAAGCGAAGCGTGGACAATTAGCTGACAAGTGAGGGATTATGTGAATTCTGTGAAGTGTTTTTTAGAGAAGACTGAAGACACTGTGGATGGTTAGAAATTGTAATAAAGACATCTTGAAAGAAGGTAACTCAAAGAGAGAATTGGTTACTCACATCAGAATAAGACAGTGTACATTCTATGGGCACGTTATGAGAAAAGGAAAGTTTGAGTGTCATCACAGTAAGAAAGTTGGAGGGGAGGAGAGGCAGGGGGGATACTTGGAGAGAAGATCCTGGACAGTTTGACATCATGGCATGGAGGGACATCAGTATCAGAAGTGATTGGCATTCTAAGAGAGAGACAACTGGACAGATACGATCACCAATGCCACACAGCTTGAACTAAAGAAGAAGTTTGTAAAATAATTCTACTGCTTCTGTGGTCACTAGTAATACTTGATTACTTCACCTTTTTAAATTCAATTTTCCTCTGTCAATGTTTCTTTTATTATCTCTGATATATCATTTTCATTGGTCACTTGAAATGCCAGACCACAATTATTATGTAAATAATGTTGTAATTAGAAACATCTTTCATCCCCAGATGATTCACAGATAGATTTTGAACCTGCAAATTATGTTCCACCAAAGTCGAAAAGGTCTCTCCAGTTTGAAACACCTAATGGGAAAAAAAACAGTCCAGCAGGTCAAAATTTGAAAGATAAAAATGACAGTTTTGCGTTGGATTTAAATGGAACCATTGATGATGAGTGTGAATCATTCCCTTCATCTCCATTATCTGGTTCTGTTGCTGTGGAGTTTGGCCAGAACACCCGCAAACGAGGTCAGAGTCTTCTGGAGCAAGATGATGTTGATGACTTGAGGAGTCCCTTGAGAACTTTAGGTGACTTTATATTTGTATATTAGGAAATGTGAAGTGTTTCAACAATAATTTTCCTTTTGTTGAGTAGTTTTTGTAGAGATTGTCCAAGTTATGACACACTGTGTAGGCTTTGTTTTATTGACCCTTCTCTTCTAATGGTATCACTTAAGTTATATTTGACAAGTAATTTTTCTTAACGGCAGAGCTTCATTTCTAGAGATCCCCTTATAATATCTTTCAGGTGTCACATTTTGATCAATATTTTCCATTTTTGTCACAGATATTTTGCTGTTGTCACAATTTTTTGTATTTTGTTTGTGATTTCTTTCATTTGTGTTCTGAAGAGACCAGGGGGGGGGGGCATTAATTTTTTCTATGAAATTGTTGACAAAGTATAGAACTGAAAACCACTTCGCAAGAAACAAGTAGTTGACGAACAAATAGATTTGAATTGTTCTTGGGATGTTTTTTGTTAAAGGAAAACTTGCTTCTGTGTATGATGAATTATAAAGATTGGAAACATTGGGGATGGAAGTGTTGTTTCTTAACATTGGGGATGGAAGTAAATGTTGCTCCTTAGTCTATCTTATGGTATGTACCCATCAGCAAACCCCTGATTGATTACAGAGCAAACTCCATATCTCAAGCACTCTAATGCAGAGGAATAGACACAAGTTAAGTCTCTGCCAGCAGAAGAATAGCAACAGTTAAGTCTCAGCCAATAAAGAGTCCTGCATTGTATTTCCTCATAACAACCACACTGTGAAGACATAGCAACATTAGTAGGTCAGCATGGCCGAATGGATAAGAATGCGTGTTCTTAAACATCAGGTGTGCTGATGCAGAGGTATGGGGTTCAACCCCTACACTGGACAGTTGGACTAAAATGTTGATCTATCATCCTTGACTTGGGGACATAAATTACAAGTACCTCTGAAGTCGGAGTGGGTTCGCCTGATGGCGAGGGACACTGTTTATAGGGAAAGCTAATCCACACACAAAATTCATACCTGTACTACCAGAAGTAATGTGCATGAACTACACGAGTTCAAAGCGAGCGAGCGAGCGAAAAGAACCAAAAACATTACATTCCAATTAGAGTGAGAGGTCTGAAAACTCTTGATTATGGGGTGTAGAGTTAGAATGTGTTTTGTTTAATATCTTTTCTTTGTCATTTGTTATTTGTGAATGCTTACGTGACTTTTCTGTTTTTAAAAATTCTGTCCACGTTGAAAGCATGCCCATCCTTGTTCTTATTAGCCCCGTTAGCAGTGCAAAGTTAATAAGTTGAGTTGAGTCAAGAACCAAGATCACAGCATTCCCATACAAGTTCCGTCCTCATCTTCAACAACTAGCGAAGAGTCCTAATACTAATTGTGCAAGTTGCAGTTTGATTATGTGTCTGTCTGACCCTTCCTTGGAGTACTGAGTGTCAGCCAGATCCTCTGGTCCCTGCCGAACCATTCTCCCCATGCCATGATGATTCATCTGTTCTTCTACACTATACACTTGATCCCAAAGGGCCCTGACCATGTCTGTTTTATCATGGACCAATACCCCACCCAATGATACAGACCCGGCCAATATGTCCACCTGCTCGTTTCCCACCACACCAGGATGTCCTGGGAGAAAAGACCCAACAGACGCTCTCTATCTGATTTTTGTCATTGAAGCATTTCACTCTGCATAAAGCATGCCCTTTTCACCCTTGTCAGCATGCTCTGGGAATCCATTATAATCAAGACATGTGTGTGATGTTTGTCCTCCAGCCAGAGTTGGGCTGCAGTGACTGCCTCCACCTCTTCTCTCAGACTAGATGTGGTATCATATGTCACTCTCCTGCACTAAACACCATCCATTAAACTTTGCTATGATCCCCCGGGGACTGCTTTTGCCTTTTACCACAGAGCCATCCGTGTAGATGATTACATCACCTGGACGTGAATCATTTGTTGCATCTCCCATTCACTGCTGCCTGTTGGCCAGTCTCTGCACTCCTGGTCCAATGTGATTGTGGCACTGCACAGGTCTGACTTTTTCTCTGGCATTCAGACCCACTCCTCTCCTCTGCCAATGTTCTCAAGTGTGTAAACTTCTCTGATTGTGTCCTCTGCCTAAGCCATCCACGATTTTCCTCTTATCAGCCTGTGGTCCTTCTTTTTGTCTAAGGCTTCATGCAGGAGGTGATTCTTGTCCACGGCTACTCTGAGATATAACAGCTTGCTGCACTTTGAGCCTGCCCGCAATCGTTGACAAAGCTGGGATGTATCTTATACACACTTCTGGCGTGTCCCTTATGCATCCCGGGATCACCCGCATAGCTTCATTCTTTATGCGCTCCAGTTTGATTAGCTGATTTTTTGACAATGAGCAGTCCCAATCCATACTCAATTACTATGATAATCAGATGTTGATAGAGTATGAACAATATTATATGCTCCATGTCCATTGCTGCCATAGTCTTCAGTGCACCAAGTCCCTTCTTATATCTTATAACAACTCCTTCCACAAGATTCGTGACCACAGACTTCTATCGAAGATGATTCACAGGTAAACATATCTGTCGTTTATTATGAGACCTGGGACATCGATCTTAACCATCCTATTTTCCAGAGAGCACTATAACACAGACATTGTATCTGGGTTGATGATGCCGCCCAGCTCTGTGCAACAGTTTATCACTTTTGTTCACTGTCTCCTGCAACTCTTGCACAATTTGTGTTCTGTATCTCCCCTGCCTGGAACACAAGGACATTGTCTGCAGATGTCAGAATCCTTCCAGTGCCTCAATCATGCTTGTGTAAACAATGAAAAGCACAGGTCAACAATTTGTATGTTTTGTCACTGCTTTGTCATGCCATCAGTTTGGTTTCTTACAGCAGATAATATAATACTTTTCTTTACAAGTTTAGCTATGTAAACTGTATACTTTCTTTGTGCATGTTTAGCTGTGTGGACTAAGCAGCATATGTGAATGACTTCGGTTTAGTTCCAGCCAAAGTTACCTTTGGCATTGAGCTTACAAATCAGATAGTTCACTTTTGCGCCACATAATAGCGATGAGCACATATCTTGCTGTACAGTATTATTTTGCTGCCCATGTTAGGTAGCACATTGGTGGATCATGGTTTAGTGGATAAGTTTATCATCATGATACAATACTGTGATCTGTTTTATTCATATTATGTAATGTATAATTCGTATATTGATTATATAATTTTGTGAAATGTATAATTCTTACATTGATTATATATTATTGGAAAATTTGTAATTCGTGCAGTGATATATAATATTATGAAATGTGTATTTCAAATAGTGATAATCTTTTAAATGTAGGAAAAGTATTTTCTGTTGCAAATATATATAAGGGACGTTCATTTGAAACCCATTCCAATGGCTTTATTACAAAAGCATGAAAGAAACATTAACAGGTGTGGTAGAATTAAACAAAGCATTCATTTTGATGAATTATGCACCATGGGTTGGTCAGAAGAAGTCGCCGTAGGCATTCAGGCAAGCATCCCATTGCTTAGGTAGGCAGCGAATGCCGTCCGCAAAAAAGGATTGTGGTTGCTCACTGAACCAAGTGTTTACCGCGTTCATTACATCTGCATCTGTGTGAAATCATTGCCCCTTGAGAGCTTTTTTTAGAGGTCCGAACAAATGAAAATCACATGGTGACAAATCAGGTCTATAGGCTGGATGTTGCAGAATTTCCCACTTCTTCCTAGCTAATGCTTCCTGCACAATCTTTGCGACATGTGGACGAGCATTATCGTGCAACAAAATCACACTGCTAGAAATCATGCCGGGTCATTTATTCTTGATGGCTTTTTGCAGCTTGTCTAGTGTTTGCAAGTAGTGGGTAGAGTTGATGTTGACACCAGGTTCTTTAAAGTCGGCCAACAATAGCCCTTCATGGTCAAAAAATGCGCTCAGCATAACCTTACCAGTGGAAACCTGTAACTTGAATTTTTTGGCTTTTGGTGATCCAGCATGCTTCCATTGCATGCTCTCTCTTTTGCTGCTCGGCTCAAAGTGGTGACATCATGATTCATCGCCTGCCACTATGCGGAAGAGAAATGCATCACCCTCCACTCTGTAATGCAGCAAGTGGTTCAAACACCATCCCATGCGTTCTTCTTTTTGGTGGTCAGTCAACATCCGTGGTACCCACTGTGAACACACCTTCCGATATTGCAGTTTCTTATGAACGACCTTTTGAATTGTCCCAATTGACACATCAAATTCTTTCGCTAGCGAACATATGCTTCGACAACAGTTCATCTATACTGCTGCATCAATTTTGGCGATGGTTTTTTTCTGTTGCAACAATATGTGCGTCGAAGATCTGTTGTGAACTGACGTCCTTTCCGAAACATTCGTGCCCAGTCTGTCACTGTTGTCTTCAAAAAACATTTGTTACCGTATGCTACCTGCATTCTTCGATGAATGTCCACTGGTCGACATCCTTCAAATGAAAGAAACTGAATCACTGCTCTTTGAGCTTCTTTGGATGGATTTTGGATCAACTCGGCCATTTTCTCAACGGTCAGAAACAGAACCTATGCATCATGGGACGATAAGCACATGCTCTTTTATTCATTGGTCAGTACTTATCACATCTATGACATGATCATGTTCAACGTACGCAATTACGCGCAGGTGCGGCACGAACGGATTTAAAATGAACGCTCCTAACAATTTTGTGAAATATAGAGCATGTGTAGAAAAAGTTTAAAAAAAATTATTATATAAGCCGTCCTATCTTTTGCTATCTTCTGCAGCTCCCTCAATGTCCTCCCAATATTATTCATCTCTGCAAGTGTCTTCTCCAGGTGTTTTGTAGGTCTCCCAATATTATTCATCTCTGCAAGTGTCTTCTCCAGGTGTTTTGTAGGTCTCCCAATATTATTCATCTCTGCAAGTGTCTTCTCCAGGTGTTTTGTAGGTCTCCCAATATTATTCATCTCTGCAGGTGTCTTCTCCAGGTGTTTTGTAGGTCTCCCAATATTATTCATCTCTGCAAGTGTCTTCTCCAGGTGTTTTGTAGGTCTCCCAATATTTCATTTGCCTTGTGGGTTCCAAACGAGGGAGTGTCTAGTTATATTATTTTCAGGTTTTCTCATCGTGTGTCTTTTTAAGCACCTGCATCTTTTCTTCACCTCTTGATTCACAGAAATTTGTTTAGTTCTCGCCATGAGCTCTACATTTGTGATTCTGTCATCCCATGTTAGTCCCACTGTTCTGAGCAACCAACAATTGGTGAATCTTTGTAGTTTATTAGTAATTCTTGTAGTTATTCTCTACGTTTCTGATCCCTACAGTAATACAGATTTAACATTGGAGTTAAAAATTCAAAGTTTGATGGTAAATTTAACTTCCTTTGATTTCCACAAACTTCTTAGTGCTGTGAAAGTTCTTCTTGCCTTTTGTTTGTGGTGTTTGTGGGAATAATATAGTGTGAGATACGAAAGTGTAGTACTTTGTGTCAAACATATCCTTACCTAACGCATTGCTTGACTTCTTCTAACTAAAGGTTTCCCCAGAAAGCGCCCTTGTCTCGAAGACTTGCAAGACAACACAGATGAGAACAAAACTAAACACAATGAAAATGTCCACGCTGCCGCACTAATTGAGCAGATTCAGCAGCATAGACATGTCTGGAACACCCAGAACCAGTTGTCACAGACCCAGGCAACACAAGGTGGTACTCAGGCTAGGCTCAATGATGGTACGTTTGGATCATTGTTACTTGGTGTTTCACATGATCAGTAAATGAGGTATCGATTTGAAAGAGTTGTCTCGTTAGTATAGGGAAAAGTGGGCTCAGAAATCCTTCGGGTTGAAAGTCCAACTTGGTTACACCAGAGTCGTTCGACAGCTGCAAAACTCATAGTGTGGAGGTTATTGAAGTCCCAAATCTATCCATTATGCACTCTGGTCTTGAAAGGTGCAGCTCGTGAGGAATGAGAGGCTGAATATAAAGAAGCCAGGCTAAGGAGCCTTATGCAGAATGTGACAATTCCTTGGGTGAGCCAAGTCCCAGAGCTTCGTGTGTTGACATGCAGCTGTTGTGGACAGACCTGTTGGGAACATCACCTGAGGATGGAAGGGTGAATGAAGATGATGTCTCATGATTATCAGGCCCTGGAATGTTCAACGAAGGGAAGGCTAACCCAATCAACAAGTGACGGGAGTAAGTTGGATGTGTTGGCTGAAAGGTGCAAACATAGCATTTCTGCTGTAAACAGGTACAACTCATTTATATGCAAAACAAAAACAGCATACAATGAACAAAGAAGCAGAGGCTTAGAAACGAGAATAGCTTCATGTTACTATGGTATATTGGGTATATAGTGTTAGGCCCTACTTTTTGTGACAAAAGCACACAGGGTTATATTGTCAATATTTTGTCTGTAGCCTGCCGCATTAGATTGTGGGGCACCAAATGTTAGTAATGTGGCGTGTTTTTAAAAATTATCTTGTGATGAAACTGCAAGAATCTAATTTGTTTATAAATTATATATCTTTATTGGGTGATTATAGAGCATAATTATTATATTAATACATTGCTTCATTTTCTGTATTGAATATAGTATATATATATATTATGTGGTCTTAAGTTTTATATGTTATTTCTTTTTTTTTTTAAAGCAAAATGTAAATTGCTATCACCATATAATAAGTTTTGAATGCTGTAGAAGACTACATTGTCATCTGTCAGTCCGGGAGAATGTTTGAAGGTTGATAATCAGATCAGTCTGAGCCTGTAAAATGTCTGTTTCATTGAGGGCAGAGGAGTGCCTTCTGTCAGTCATACAGATAACTTGATGCACAGCAGACACCAGAAGATTATGAACAAGAACAGAAATAATATCAGCATTACACGCAGCAGACACCAGAAGATTATGAACAAGAACAGATAATATCAGCATAATACACAGCAGACACCAGAAGATATGAACAAGAACAGAAATAATATCAGCATTATACACAGCAGACACCAGAAGATATGAACAAGAATAGAAATAATAGCATTATACACAGCAGACACCAGAAGATATGAACAAGAACAGAAATAATATTAGCATTATACACAGCAGACACCAGAAGATATGAACAAGAATAGAAATAATATTAGCATTATACACAGCAGACACCAGAAGAATATGAACAAGAACAGAAATAATAGCATTATACACAGCAGACACCAGAAGAATATGAACAAGAACAGAAATAATATCAGCATTATACACAGCAGACACCAGAAGATATGAACAAGAATAGAAATAATATTAGCATTATACACAGCAGACACCAGAAGATATGAACAAGAACAGAAATAATATCAGCATTACACGCAGCAGACACCAGAAGATATGAACAAGAATAGAAATAATATCAGCATTATACACAGCAGACACCAGAAGATATGAACAAGAATAGAAATAATATCAGCATTATACACAGCAGACACCAGAAGATATGAACAAGAATAGAAATAATATCAGCATTACACGCAGCAGACACCAGAAGATATGAACAAGAATAGAAATAATATCAGCATTATACACAGCAGACACCAGAAGATATGAACAAGAATAGAAATAATATCAGCATTACACGCAGCAGACACCAGAAGATATGAACAAGAATAGAAATAATATTAGCATTATACACAGCAGACACCAGAAGATATGAACAAGAACAGAAATAATATCAGCATTACACGCAGCAGACACCAGAAGATATGAACAAGAATAGAAATAATATCAGCATTATACACAGCAGACACCAGAAGATATGAACAAGAATAGAAATAATATCAGCATTACACGCAGCAGACACCAGAAGATATGAACAAGAATAGAAATAATATTAGCATTATACACAGCAGACACCAGAAGATATGAACAAGAATAGAAATAATATTAGCATTATACACAGCAGACACCAGAAGATATGAACAAGAATAGAAATAATATTAGCATTATACACAGCAGACACCAGAAGATATGAACAAGAATAGAAATAATATTAGCATTATACACAGCAGACACCAGAAGATATGAACAAGAATAGAAATAATATTAGCATTATACACAGCAGACACCAGAAGATATGAACAAGAATAGAAATAATATTAGCATTATACACAGCAGACACCAGAAGATATGAACAAGAACAGAAATAATATCAGCATTACACGCAGCAGACACCAGAAGATATGAACAAGAATAGAAATAATATTAGCATTATACACAGCAGACACCAGAAGATATGAACAAGAACAGAAATAATATCAGCATTATACACAGCAGACTGAACAAGACCAGAAATAACAACATACACAGCAGACACCACAGGACAGTTATGTTATCACGATCAACGTCCCCACATATTGAGTATTCCCACCAGAGGACATTCATCAAGACAACCAAGTCTCAATGGATGTTTCAACAGAGTGATCACAGACCAAGTTATCATCTAGTCAACAGCCGTGCATATAAACATACGTATGGAGCAATTCTTCTTCAGCCATTTATGCCCCATTGGAGCAGAGGCTCTCAGCCAATCCATGCCCAGCCGTACTATCTCCTGTAGCTCCCCCCATGTTCTCCCAATATATTTAATCTCTGTCTTTAATTCTCTTCTCCGTGTGATTTTAGGTCTCCCATTATTTCATTTGCCTTGTGGGTTCCAGACAAGAGTGATTCTAGTTACATTGTCCTCAGACTTTTTCAGTTTCTAATTCCAAATCCGTCTATTAATAACACAGTGAATGGAGATACAGTTATGAGGTTAATAAACTTGAAAACTTAATGACAACTGCAGACTTGATGGGGAAATTGCAAGGGGAAGGCAAAGAGAACATACCTGTATGGCTTGGCCGCAGAACATAATTGAGACAATAACGCAGACCTGATCCAGGACTGGTGATCATGTGAGATGGAAAACATAACCGCTCACGCCTATCGGCATGGCCTAAGATGATGGCGGAAACACTGCAACTAACAATACATGCCAGTTCCATTACGCTGTACAAATTAAAAAGGAATGAAAACTCATGATCCAGGAATTGGAAAAGAAAATATTTGAGTTGTGTCCATTCATGTTTTAATTGTTTGCTTCCTGCTTTGTTAGAATTGTGTATTTATGTGTACAGTTTACTGCATATTTCTGTATTATTTGACCCTGTGCAGTGCTTTTCTACTCTCACAGCTGAAGATCTGGATCGACCACGCGTTCACAAACGAATTCCTAAATGCGATTTCATGAGTGCAGTTGGTTATGATGGGCAGAGGGTGTACATGAAACTGTGGAATGAGGAAGTTCTTGAAGCTGAGGTTTGTAAATTATGTGGTTTGTCTCATAGGGAGCCATGGTAGCATGGGGGTTAATATGTCTGCTTACCAAGCCAGTGGTTCCGGCTCAATCCCAGCAGTGTTTATATATATGGGGGTCTCCTTGGTGAAAGGGTAAGCTGCTGCGAAGGTTGTTGGTTTGTTTCCGGAAATTATATAACTATAAGAAAGACTAAAACAACTGAATAAATTATGGAGTGGGACAGATAGAACTACAAAAATTATATTTTTAAGAGCATGCATCTTTCCCATTGCAACATACGCCTGTGAGACATGGACACTTACTAAACAAGCTGAACAGCGCATAAACGCCTTTGAATATAAATGTTATAGACGAGGTCGAAGAATATCTTGGGTAAAGAAAAGAACAAATGCATCCATACTTCAAGAGCTGAATATTGAAGAAGGTTGGCTATTAAAGACGATAAAACAAAGAAAATTGAAATATTTTGGTCATTTGAAATGTCACGAAAGTTTGGAGAGAACAATAATGGAGGAGTATATGCCTGGGAAGAGAGGAAGAGGAAGGCCAAAGAGAAGATGGGTGCAGGATGTGGCGGATGATCTCCAGATGGGCGTATCGGACGCGTGACATCTTGCTTATGATCGAGAGGTTTTCCGGAAGGTTGTTATGGGAGCAAGGTTCTGCAAAGGACATGCTACTGAATGAAGGAATGAATGAATAAATAAGAAAGAGACAAACAGTATTTTTTGGTCTTGTAATGAGAAGAGAGGCATTGGAGAACAACTTGATGACTTAAAAGATCAACAGTGGAAGAGGCAGACTCAGCAGAAATTATGCTTATGGGCTTTGACGATGGTATGCAGGAATATCATCAGTAGAATTGATCCAGAACACCAGGGACAGATCTGTGGGCAGACATGGATGACTGCGCCACTTTGCAGGACACATGATGAAATCTGGGAATGAAAGATGTTGAGGAAGGGAACTAGTCACACCACCTCATTATACTGTGGCTTAGAATATGTGAAGGGAACTAGTCACACCACCTCATTATACTGTGGCTTAGAATATGTGAAGGGAACTAGTCACACCACCTCATTATGCTGTGGCTTAGGATATGTGAAGGGAACTAGTAACACCACCTCATTATACTGTGGCTTAGAATATGTGAAGGGAACTAGTCACACCACCTCATTATACTGTGGCTTAGAATATGTGAAGGGAACTAGTCACACCACATTATACTGTGGCTTAGAATATGTGAAGGGAACTAGTCACACCACCTCATTATGCTGTGGCTTAGGATATGTGAAGGGAACTAGTCACACCACCTCATTATACTGTAGCTTAGAATATGTGAAGGGAACTAGTCACACCACCTCATTATACTGTGGCGTAGAATATGTGAAGGGAACTAGTCACACCACCTCATTATACTGTGGCTTAAAATATGTGAAGGGAACTAGTCACACCACCTCATTATACTGTGGCTTAGAATATGTGAAGGGAACTAGTCACACCACCTCATTATACTGTGGCTTAGAATATGTGAAGGGAACTAGTCACACCACCTCATTATACTGTGGCTTAGAATATGTGAAGGGAACTAGTCACACAACCTCATTATGCTGTGGCTTAGAATATGTGAAGGCCTAACAATTTATATCCCAATGGTAGTGTCTGTCATGGAACTACTTGAATGTCGTAAGTTAGCAAAATATGAAAAAGTTCTGTATTGGGGGTTTTATTTAGCAAAATATGAAACAGTTGTGGGTGTTATTTAGCAAAATATGAAAAAGTTCTGTATTGAGGGTTTTATTTAGCAAAATATGAAACAGTTGTGGCTGCTATTTAGCAAAATATGAAGTTTTGTATTGAGAGTTTTATTTAGCAAAATATGACAAAAGTTCTGTATTGTGGTTTTTTTTAAAGCAAAATATTAAAAAGTGCTGTATTGTGGGTTTTATTTAACAAACTATGAAAAAGTAGTCTATTGTGGGTTTTCTTGTATGCAACCCATTAACTACTGGGAGCTGCAGTGGCTAGCATTGATGTGGATCTTTCCAATGAACCTGGGTTACCAGGTTGACTCTGCCAAAAGTGGGTACTAGGAAATGTCTTGGGAAATAAAGGCAGCCATTGTGATATTGATCACATCACCCTCTCAAGTACCAGTTAGTCAGTACAAACATGGAGTCAGCACCATATGTCCTGTACACATGTACAACGGGTCTTTATCTTGCTATTTTTAGAAGCAACAGAAATGTGGTTTTTGAGATGAATGTTGCGAATTCCTTGGACTGCCAGAGTAACTAAGAATGATAGCCTGAAAGGGGCTAATGAAACTAGAACATTATATACAACAATAAGAAAGAGAGAAACAGATGGGATTAGTGAGTGGCATTGGAGAACATTGTGACAACTGGAAAGATAAATGGGAAAAGAGGCAGATTCAGACCAAGAGCAATGATACTGGTTGGACTAGATCAGTGTTTCTCAACCGGTGGAGAATTCTCTCACCTTTCTGAAATTCGTCTTATAACGTAAGTAGATCCGCAAATCACAGTTCCGCAAATCACTTTTTTTTGTAGAAATCTGGACTTGTTCTAGTATGTGTTATTAAATTTAGTTCCATTTTTATGTATACTGTGTGTGTGTGGGTGGGGTGGGGGGGGGGGGGAATTTATCGGTAGGAAATATGAAAGGGGAGGGGGTGACATTTTGAACATATGGTGAAGGGGTGCATGGGCCAAAAAGGTTGAGAACCACTAGACTAGATGGTGGCATGGAGGAATATCATCAAGAGAGTTGTTCCAGAACTCCAAAGACCAAGATCTGGAGAATCATGAATGCCTACGCCAGCTTGCAGGGTACATGATGATGATAATGACCTTACTATTGACATTAACAACTGGATGAAAACGCATAGTGTAGCAGAATGAATGATTTACATTGTTCAGTCAGAGGTGTATCTGTAACACTGGTATAGTTCATCAATATTCAACATCACATGTCATGATATATTTAAAATATTCTCATGGGGTATGGATCATTAAACATTTTGGTTGCAAGTGCATAAATAAATTAAGTTGCTAATGAGTTACTGAGTTAAGGAAACCAGCTCTACTGCTTAATTTGGGGTCATATATCAGCAGAAGCATCGACGGACAAAAGTCACCCCTTGCAGGGTATTGTCAACAGTGAAAGGGAATGTGTTTCAAATAGGTCACTCCTAGAGGCCAAGGCTGAAGATGTAATCCAGCGTGTCTGTGATCTGGATGAGTTCCAACATGGAGATGAATGAACTGATATAACCATAGACATGCATGAACACTCTAAGGTTGTTTTTACATCAAGGAGATACTGTAGAAGCCAGGTTCATATTGCGGTCAATGCTGAGATAAAATCATTGGTAGAACATCAAAGTGTAGAAGACATCATTATCTACACAGATGGATCCGTAAAGCGTTGGTTAAGATTAGTGTGCACATAACACATTTCAGGACTGTCAGCTCCCAAAATGTGTCATTCAGGGGAGTTTTAAGCAACCAACCAAGCCAAGAAAGAAGTGTGTGTCTGTGTGCATTGGGGTGCTAGGGATATGGCCTCAAAGGTAGCCTAAAACAATTTTCACATCATTGTACTACATTAATGGTCTTGTGAGTATTATGTATGCTGCTAAAGTGACCTTGTTTCTGCATGACAGTACGCCAGTGTGGGAGGTGATGCTCGCAACACATGCCTTCTGCCTGTACCAGTTTTTATCATGAAGGAACAGATGGAAGAGAAGGTAATGATTTAGTTGACTGAAAATGTTAACTCATTCAGTTTGTATAGTCTGTTAAAAGATGTGTCATCTGTCCCATCTTGCGTAGTTTGTTAACTTTCAGGCAGCCATTTGCATTTTATTTAGAACATCTTCAATCCTTTTAGCCAGTAATGGAGCAAAGAACCTCATCCAACTCATGCCAGACATTCCTGTCTCGTGCCATCTCTTGCAGCTTTAGATGTCAAGTGGCATGGTCTGGTTTCGGTTGATGTTCTTAATTTGATAAAAGTGCAGTGTTTGCTTGTCATGTTCTGCTCTCTATTTCTATGAAGCATCTTGCATTTGATGTTATCATCCATCCATCATGTGCCATGCCGATAAGCGTGGGCGGTCATGTTTTGCCATCTCACTCGATCACCAGAGTCGTAGATCAGCTCCGTGTTTCTGTCTCGACCATGCCATGCGGCCAAGCCATCCCGGTATTTACTTCTTGGTCTTCCCCTTGGTCTCTTCCCTTCGAACTTGCCAGTTGTCTCCAAGTTCTCCAAGTCATTTCTTCTCATAACATACCCAAAAAATTTTGACAGTCTACATCTGATGTCTCTAATCAGTGTATGATCTTCATTTGTTTCTTGTAGGACTTGTTCATTGGTTTTTCTGTCTGTCCATGGTATTCTTTGCAATTTCCTCAGAAACCAAATTTCCACAGCCATCAGATTTTTTTCAGCTTGTCTGTCATTGTCCACGCTTTGATGTAATGCTTCCAGTTATTTTAATTTCTTGATTTGCCACAAAATGTCTTTAATTGTTCGTTTGGATAATGATCTGATTATTTCTTACTACTTCTGACATTTTGATTTTCAAGATTTTTATCACCATCATCATCATTAATTTTCCGAAGCCCCTATGACTTTATAAAAAAAAAATTATAGACTCTTGTCTATGTGTTCTCTGAATCTAAATGAAACTAAATCACAGCACTAGTAAAATGTAAATGCTTTTAAATCACACTGAGGTAAATTTCAATTGGCCACAGAAGAATTCTCTACACACCTAGAAATGTCCACACATCAAATGAGTTCATTTCATTTAGTGTTCTTCTTCAGCATACTGAATAACTACAGTTCAAATGAGTTCAGTTCAGTTCGTGTTCTGTTTGAATATATTGAACCAACCCTTTAAAGAAACATTATGCTTGATTGTTGTATAAGGCAATATCTTCTTTTGGATTGATTCTTTGATCCAGACATAAGCAGGCATTTCTGACTGGCTGTAAAGTTTTAAAACAATGAATTAGTAAATTTAAACTCAGAAGTTACAAACAATATGTTGCATGATTTATTGCCTGGCATATTTGGCTGCATCTTGTTAGGTGCATACTGCAGAGTTATATATCATATGATGTGAATAATTGAATAATTCTTTGGCTGAAATACTTAAAACACATTTTTTAATGAAATCCACATATTAAGTACAGCACCTGGAAATATATCAGTTATTGACAAGTTATTCGTTTGTGTACTCAGAGGGTGATGTTTGATCCTTATGCATAGATATCTGAATTTCTATTCTTGCTCCAAATTGCACTGACTTTAACTATACATTTAGATATGATCCAGCTTTGATGATATAATCAACAACAGTATTTTAAAAAAAATCAGTATTACTAGGGGCATATATTAGGGGCATATAGAAAGAATGGAAGATAATAGGGAAACAAAACTCGCTTACACTCAGGAAATAAATGACCGTAGACCCCGAGGTAGACCAAGAAGACGGTGGAGACATAATACATGTACAGACCTACAAGCACTTGGAATCGACTGGCAAGAGAAGGTCCACCAGAGAGACGAATGGAGACGGATTGTATTTGCAGCAAAGAACCTCTATGGCTCGGAAAGCTGAAGAAGAAGATTACTAGATGTTTATTATTTGTTAAATATTTGCTCATACCTTAAAATTTAATAATTGTTAACTATTTTGTTGTTGTAATTTTCTATTAGCAATCCAGAAAAATACTGCAGGAAGCTGAGGAAACAGAAGAGAGACTACTGAGGTAGGAAGTTATAGCATGCAGTGTTTCTGCTCACATCAGTCAATTCACTTTCTAACTGTTAGAATATATCAAACTTTTTTCATAAAACAGAACTCTTTTCCTTCTGTTCCCTATTACACTTTTATGGAACATTTGCAGCTGTATTGTTGTAAATTAATGCGATAATTTGTGATAAGCCTCTTCTGCCTTTGTTTTTCCTCAATGAAGCATAGACCATCAACCAACTCCAGCCAAGGCCTCCTAGTTTTGCTACCTCCTGCAGCTCCCTCAGTGTCCTTCCTATATTATTCATATCTGTTGGTCTCTCTTCTCCATATGTTTTTAGGTTTCCCTCTATTGTCTTTGTCTTGAGGGTTGCAGAGAAAGGATGTCTAGTGTTGTTATTAACAGATTGTATCTATGTGTGTCACCCAAATATCCAGTGTCTTTTCCTCACATCTTGATTTACTACAGTTTGTTTAGTTGTCTTCTAAAGCTGCATTCTTTTGAATCTCATGATGCCATATCAGTTTCCAAAGAGATTCCCTGTCAATGCTGCCAAAGGTCTTTTCATATTCCACAAATCCAACATAAAGTGGCAAATTCAATTCAGTGTTTTGCTCTATTATGTAGCTGTTTGATAAGAAGACTGCCTGTTCATCCCTTGTTTGTTAGTGGCATCTCTTAATCTCTACAGAATAATCATGCTTAATATTTTCCAAGGAACTGACAATATTCTCTTTTTCCTCTGCTGCCTTTCTTCTCACAATGGAGGATAGATCCTCGACCAACTGACACAAAGCCCATTGTGGACGTGTTTCTGGTTGGTTGGATTTCACAATTTGTCTATGGGATGTGGCAGTCAGTCCCACACTAACCCTCCTTACACACACCTGTCTGTATACCACCTTTGAGACATAGGCCCTGAACCAAGCAACTCCACGCCTAGCTGTCCCATGCAGCTCCGTCCTAGTCTTCCCTATACTTTTAATTTCTATCTATACTTTACTTCTCTTCTCCGTGTGTTGTTAGGCCTTCCGCTATGGTACAGTGGTACTATTCTTTGCTTTCCTTATTCATGCAGTAACATATAGGCAGATAAGTTCTTTATGTGGCAGTTTTTAAAATCAATTCCTTGTTTGCACTTCGGAGATGATTGTTGAATGCGTGACAATAAGTAGATAAAAGTTGACAAACACAACATGTAGAAGAAGAAAGTTTATAGCAAAGATAATTTAATTGACCTTTTTTCTTTGGCTTCATTTTGGCAATGAAAGTTACACATGAAGTACAACATTGGACAATCATTTGTTTACAGGCAGATGGAGAAAAATGCTGAAGAGCTGACTGCAAACACTGATACCATGGAAACAGAAGGTGTGACAGGTGCTGAAGACCAAGCTGTGAACCAGATAACAGACGATATGAAATCATTATGGGTGGAAAAGTATGCTCCTCAGAAATATACAGAACTCTTGAGTGGAGAAGTTAGTATTTTTCCTTCTTTTTTAATTGTATGTTAATTTGACGGCGCTGTGACGAATGGGATATGGGCGCAATTCGTAATCCTGCATACCAGGTTCGAAACACAGCTGCGGCCGATTTGGCAGCAGGCCACCTTGCATTGGTTTTCATACAAAGGTATAAGTGCTGGTCATTCATAAAACAATGGCTACTGAATGTAAACTTGCTATGAAATCACAAATAGCCAAAAAATGCTGGGGTTGACTGTTAGTTCTGTAAAGGATAAGCAACTATAACTTTTTAAAATGGTAATTTATGCAGCATAGAATCCCAACTTTCAAATATAAATGGGGTATAGAACAAATGTTTGCAGGTGACAAAGGATGTTTTCAGTTGTAAAATGTAGAAAGCTTGCTTGTTGTCAGGGGTTTTAATGTTGTTATCATGTTGCTCTTCTAGGGGTCAAGGTCCTCTGAGCTGTTCAGAGTTCGCCACGCTAATTTATTTGTGTTCCAGGGATTCTTGGCTCAATGCTTTCTGGTTTTGTCCATAACCATATTGGCACTCTTCATCTTCCTCCTCATTCTGACACTACTGACTATGTAACAACACACTGGACTAATGAAAGCTCTGCACAGAATGGCAGAGTATTGTAAATAATTGAATAGTCATTCACAGTCGAACCACCACAAATCACTAAGTAAACTTATGATTAAAACACACACAAACACCCCCCCCCCCCCCCCCCCCCCCCCCACACACACACACATGCGCCCGCCCACCCCACTGTGCACGCACACGCGCGCGTGGATTCATTGTTATATTTTATTAAACATACCTGTGTATTTGAGTGCTGGCATCTGTGGCAAAAGGGTGACGAATGTAATTTGCAATCATGCTTACTGTGCTCGAAACCAGCTGCAGGCAATTTGGAAGCAGGATTGCCTTGTGTTAATTTTTAACAGTGGTATGAGTGTTCGAGGCTTATTTATCTGTTTCGTAACAAAATAGTTTTTACAAAGGTGGAGATGTTAACCCCACTCTTCAACCCCCAACCTGGAAGACCAGGACTAAAGGAGACGAAGCCTTGTTACAAACCTTTGAGAACAAAGTCTTAAGACGCATCTTTGGACCCATTAGGGATACACAAAGTGGAGAGTGGAAAATAAGAAGCAACAGATACATTTATGATCTGTTTAAGTCCCCGCTAATCACTGGTATCATGAAGGCTAATAGACTGCATTGGCTGGGGCATATAGAAAGAATGGAAGATAATAGGGAAACAAAACTCGCTTACACTCAGGAAATAAATGAACGTAGACCCCGAGGTAGACCAAGAATATGGTGGAAAGATAATATACATACAGACCTACAAACACTTGGAATCAACGACTGGCAAGAGAAGGTCAACCAGAGAGACGAATGGAGACGGTTTGTATCTGCAGCAAAGAACCTCAATGGCTCGGAATGCTGAAGAAGAAGAAGGTATGAGTGTTAGTCATTCAGAAAGCAGCAGCAAACTACTGAACGTAAACTTGCCTAGTTAATCATAAACAGCCAAAAAATGATGGGGTAGATTGCGACATCCTGTAAAGGACATGCAACTAGCTTTAAGTTTGAATATAACTACATTTGAACTGATTTTTGTGTGTCAATTAGCTTTCCCTTTTACCAGTGTTCCTCGCCATCAGGCGAACACACTCCGACTTCAGAGGTACTTGTAATTTACGTACCCAAGTCATGGACGTGTTGTTATTTATTTATATATTAAAACTATGTAAAATTAACAGTCCATCAACAGAAGCCTCCTCCACTGGATGAAACTATGGGATTATGTTGTATTTGGGAAAAATGTACCCAAACCAATGAAAACAGGAGGCAAGGAGAAGGTCAAGGAGAAGTTCAAGGGCAAGAAGCCTCAAGCAGAAGTTATGGAAGAACTAGATAAGAATAACTGCCCACAACAGAAGGTTAGTTGCACAGCAAATGTTTGTGGTATTGAATGTTCTGGGTCAGGTAATTTACAGATGTAAATGAACAGTTCTACATACAGTAGGTTTTTGCAGTTTTTATGTCTGAAATCAGGTGGTTTAATGATGTATGAGAACATTTGCAGTTTATTTACAGTAGGTTTTTGTAACATTGTCTTAAGTCAAGTAGTTTACTACTGTATGCAAACATTTACATTTTATATACAGTATTTTGCAGCATTGAAGTCTCGAGTCAGGTAGTTCATTGATGTAAAACAGAGGCAGTTTACTGTTGTAAGAGACAGGTAGTTTACTAATGTAAGAAATTATTTCAGTGAATTTTAAATTCCGTTAATATTTCTGGTTTTAAGTGTGCAAAGCCAGATAATTAACAATATGCATGAATGCTAGAGCTTTGAATTCAGGAAATGTGTGCAATGTTGAGATATCTCCAGCAAGGTGTCGAAAAAGGGGGTTGCCTGCTGACATGCTGTTACTGCTATGAATAAAACAAAGACCACAGAGACAAGCGAATGTTTTGACTGAAGTCTTTATCAACAGAATAAAAACAAAACCCCTCTGCTGTGTGTCCACCGTGACGAGGTAGAGGGGCTTGTGCGTCCCAATGACCCCAAGAGCTATGCCGACGGTAGCACAGCTACTGGTAGGGCCACCCATGTCGGACAGGTCAAGGGAGAGGGACCAGACGAAGAGACACACAAACCTGCTGCCTTGTAGGTAGACTGGGGACAGTCAAAGGCTAGGGAAAGCACCCCAAATACATGCTTGTCGAAATCGGATGTACTGAGCCACAGGCTTGACAAAGCAGTGCAACGTGAAACCTGCTGCCTTGTAGGTAGACTGGGGACAGTCAAAGGCTAGGGAAAGCATCCCGAATAAATGCTTGTCGAAATCGGATGTACTGAGCCACAGGCTTGACAAAGCAGTGCAACGTAACTTAATTCATGATGTCACAAATCAAAATTAATCGATATGGTGCTAATCCCGTGAAGTCCCATCAGGCGGTGATAGTGCCGGGCCCCCTGCCTCGAGGGGGTCCACCCATGACTACTGGTGGTCACCTTCCCCTGTGCTGTGGAGTCAAGGCACAGAGGAGTAGGTTAAGAGCTATTGACCAAATACCCCGGACACTCAACATACTACAGTGGAATGCCGAAGGAGTTTACAAGAAGAAAGACTCCCTAACACATCGTCTTCATAAAGATAGAATAGATGTGGCATGCATTCAAGAGACACACCTCAACGCCAATCACAAATTCTCAGTCAGAGGATATCAGGCCACACGTTTCGACCGCGAAGGACACAAAGGAGGAGTTCTAATACTTACACGAAATACAATACCTTGCAGCGAAGTATCTGTGATCTCTGACAACCAAACGGAAATTATAGGTGTTGACATAATGATAAAGGACGTGAAAATAAGAATCTACAATCTGTATAGCCCAGCAGATAAGGACCTTACACTCTCAAACATGAAAATAACTGACACAAACTGCATTATTGTCGGAGACTTTAATAGCCGTTCAGAAAGATGGGGATACCCAGATACTGACAAAAGAGGAGATGAATTGGAGGACTGGGAAATAGACTCAAATCTCCATCTACTCAACAAAGCGGATGACACACCGAGCTTCTACTCCAGAAGATGGCTTACCACTTCTACTCCAGACTTAGCTTTCTGCACAGGAGACATCCTCCACAAAATCGATCGCCATGTGCTGGACCAATTAGCAGGTAGTGACCACAGACCAATCAAGCTTGAAATGAATATGGAGTATGTTCCACAGGAGCAAAAGCCCTTGCCCCGCTGGAATTACAAACGAGCAGATTGGGACAGATTTGCCATACTAACAGACAAATATTGTGAAAACATAAATACACGATATGGCAACATAAAGCAAATGGTGGAAAGTCTAAACAGAGCGATAATACAGGCAGCCACTGAGTCCATTCCAAGAGGAGCGAGGAAAAATTACAAACCATACTGGACTGAAGAACTACAAAGTTTGGAGGACAAAGTTGAAGATGCCAGGAAGACAGCAGAGAGAGAACAAACAATTGAAGCAAACATCTCTCTCAAAGCCATCTCAGCAAAATATAAAAGAACAGTAAATCAAACAACAAGAGATTGTTGGAGGGAAAAAACAGAAAACCTGAATTTTGACAGGGATGGAAACAAACTATGGAAACTAGTGAAAGCCATGAACAATGAAGGACCTAGAAACAAACAAATAACAATTAAACAAGGAAATGCCTTGCTTACAGGCAAAAAGGCTGCAAATGCACTAATGGAACACTATGCAAATGCAAACCACATTGATATTACAACCGAACAGAAGAAAGCAATCAAAGACAAACAGACACATCATAGAAATACAGAGACAGCAGCAGAATATATGATGGCAAATCTAACAATGGAAGAAATGGAACAGGCAATGAATACCCTAAAAAAGAAGAAATCCCAGGAAAGGATGGAATCACAAATGAAATGCTAATAGGACTAGGCACCAAGGCAAAGAAGAAACTACTAGCAGTCCTAAATAACAGCTGGAAGAGAGGAATAGTCCCACAGGCATGGAAGGAAGCTATACTAATACCAGTCCCAAAGAAAGGAAAAGACCTGGAAGAACCAAATGGCTATCGACCTATCAGTCTACTGAGCTGTGTAGGAAAATTAATGGAACGCATTATCAATGGCAGGCTAACATGGCATCTGGAAGAAAACAAACTCTTAACACCACACCAAGCAGGATTCAGAAAATACAGATCCACTGAAGATCAAATAACCTATATAGCTCAGGAAATAGAGGATGCCTTCCAAGAGAAAAGCACACACTAGCAGTCTGGATAGATTTAGAAAAAGCATTTGATAAAGTATGGAAGGAAGGACTGAAAGTAAAACTGCAAAACATGCATGTTTGTGGAAAAATGTATAAATGGATCAGCCACTACCTTGAGAACAGAACTGCCAGGACAAAAGTACAAGGACAAACAAGCAAAATGATGCTGCTGGAGCAAGGTGTCCCCCAAGGAGGAGTTCTTTCACCAACATTATTCCTAGCATATATAAATGACATCACAGAAAATTTTCCAGCCAGAGTACACACATCCTCCTTTGCAGATGACCTAGCCATATGGACATCTGAAGAATATATTAGTACAGCTAACAGCAGAATACAGCAAGCCTTATTAGCGCTAGAGGACTGGTCAAAATCATGGCTAGTGAAGATAAGTGAGGAGAAAACAACATGCACAGTGTTCTCCCTCTCAAATAAAACTCAGCAACCTAAGCTGGTATTGAATGGAAAAATATTGCGCCATGAAGAAAATCCAAACTATCTAGGAGTCACCTTTGATCGTCACCTGACATGGAAGACACAGGTTGAGAAAAATCGAACAAAAGCAAGGCAGAGAATGGCAATCATGAAAAAGCTTGCTGGTACAACGTGGGGAGCAGATGAGAAAGTTCTCAAGAAGTTATATACTGGACGGGTGAGGCCAGTACTGGAATATGGCATTGCAGCTTGGGCAACAGCAGCTAAGTCAAACTTTAACAAAATAAGTAGAGTCCAAAACCAAGGAATGCGAATCATAACTGGAAGCCTGAAGACAACGCCTATTAATGAACTAGAAAAGATCACTTGTTTACAACCAATGCAGGAGAGAAGAGATAGCAGAGCCCAGCAACAAGCAGAAAAATTTAGAAGATTGACAGACCACCCTATGTACAACAGATTTAATGGTTTTGGAAAGGGAAGACTGAAGCGTAGCAACTTTGTAGAAACTGCAAAACGAAGGATTAGGGCAGATCCTATACTTAACATATCAACAATCAAGCCCATACACAATGCAGACAAGTTCCCAGCTTGGAGACAGCAGCAACTGCCTGAGATGATAGAAAACATTCCTGGTATTGAGAAAAAGAACACTCAGCATGAAACCGAAAGAAGAGAAATAACCCTAAACTACATAAAAGAACATTACCTAAGCAGGAATTGGACCCATGCATATACAGATGGATCAGCCAAAAATTCAATAGAGAATGGAGGAGGAGGAATTCTCCTAAATTTAAAAAATGGAGTGAAAAAAACACATTCAATGGCAACTGGAAAATTTTCAAGTAACTTCAAAGCGGAGGTAGAGGCTTTGAAAACTGCAGCAGAAATGCTCCTGATGGAGGAAAATAAAGAGAAGCAAATAGCTATCTTCACAGATGCAAAGTCAGCTGTCTCAATACTGAAGAGCAATAACAGCACAGAACTAACTGACCTAAGAGCAGCACTCCATGGTCTATGCCAGAAATCCAAAAAAGTTGTAATACAGTGGATCCCATCACATTGCAGTATACCTGGAAACGAAGAGGCTGACAGACTGGCAAAAGAGGGCGGACGACTACCACAGCCTGACATAGACATAACCTATAATGAGGCAAAGAGGTTGATAAAAAGCACTTATAGAACCAAATGGGAATCTGAGCATCCAGGCCATCAGAAGGATGATGCATATTACAAACTCGACCGAAGAGAACAAGTAGCAATCTTCAGACTCCGCACAGGACATAACAGGCTGAAATACCACTTGTTCAATAAACTAAAGATAGGAGATTCTGATGAATGTAATTGTAGAACTGGAAAAATGACAGCAAAACATTTGCTGCAGGATTGCCCAACGTATGCAGAACAGAGAAAGATATTTTGGCCCACACCTGCTTCATTTGAGGACAAGCTCTATGGAGATATCAACAAGCTCAAGTTGACCGCAGCTTACTTTAACTACATACAGGTTGACATTTAAAGGTGCATGAAGACCCAGAGGCATGAAATGAAATATTGCTTGGATAGCAAATCCATTATGTGGAAAGTCCAAATCGAAAGCTCGCTGTGTGGGCTTCATAAAAGGTGGAAAAGTGTCCTAGTGGCACGAAATGGAATATTGCTTGATAGCAAATCCATTACGTGGAAAGTCCGAATCAAAAGCCCATTGTGTGGGCTTCATAAAAGGTGGAAAAGTGTCCTAGTGGCATGAAATGGAATATTGCTTGATAGCAAATCCATTACGTGGAAAGTCCGAATCAAAAGCCCATTGTGTGGGCTTCATAAAAGGTGGAAAAGTGTCCTAGTGGCATGAAATGGAATATTGCTTGGATAGCAAATCCATTACGTGGAAAGTCCGAATCGAAAGCTCACTGTGTGGATGTCATCTGCAGACTGCATACTTCTGGTTTCCGGAAGAACAGCCTATGGTGAACGGAAGGCCCAATATACGGAAGTGAGGCTAAGCAGCCATGTGCAGGACGTGACGATTCCTTGGGTGAGCCCAGTACCAGAGCGCTATGTATCGGCTCTGCAAGTATGGAAGCCTCCTTGGATGGCGGGGAATGCCCATGGTCTGCCCCTGCCTTCCCTTGAGGGCTGACCAGGATCTTTGGCTGTTCTATATGGACCAGCTGGGATGGGGGATAACACCACAACAGTGAGAGTCAAACGTCCTAAGAAACCCCCGGGAAGGTTAACCCGGTCAACAAATGCCAGCAGAAGTCGGATGTGTCGGCCTAACGGCGCAAGAACGCAGCTCTGCTGTAAACAGGCACAACGCAATCACATCCGGAAAAAAAAAACTCCGGATGAACGAAGAAGAAAACAAAACAATAGAACAACAGATAAGATAAAGGAATACTTATCTCAATGTTCAAGAAGTAGTCCGATCAGTTGAATTGGTGCAGGCAAAAAGCTTTGAAGCAGAGGTGAAACAGTGCTGTACTCATGTCATGTACAGAAAAATGCCCACCACAGTGAAGGAGTGGTCCTAATGTTATCTAAAGAGACAGCAAGATCATTAATTGCATGGGAAGCAGTGAACTCTATAATATTAACAGCAACAGCTAAAACCACAACAAAAAAGATTAATATGAAATGATCTAGTGCGAAAGACCAACAAATGATAAAAATGAATCAGTTAACCAGTGTCATACAATGTGTTATTTTTAACGTGTAAAATATCTCAGTTCAAGCTGTGTATATTAATGCTTGTTCAATGTATACAGGTTGCACTGTTGTGTGGGCCTCCTGGTTTGGGAAAGACAACTCTCGCTCACATTGTTGCCAGGCATGCTGGTTATAATGTGGTGGAGATGAATGCCAGGTAAGCTTTACACAAAATGTTTAAACGCCATTGTCCTTATAAATTACATTGTTTATGACTATTAGGAAAAATATATAAATGCCATTGTCCTTATAATTTACAGCTTATGTCTATTAGGAAACATATATAAATGCCATTGTCCTTATAATTTACACTGTTTATAACCATTAGGAAAAATATATAAATGCTTTTGTCCTTATAATTTGCATTTTTTACAGCTATAAGAAAAAATACAATAAAATAAAATGTTTTTGGGAGAAAATTCTTTTCACTGTAGGAAAAATAATTAATGTACGTGCATCTTAAGGCAAAATAAGATAGGAGAAGAAATCAATTCAGTGTTTCTGTAGGTGTTTAAATTACAGTTTTGTTATTTCAATGCATTTTTCTGTCTATGAATGTTTCTATTTGAAGATCACATCATAATTATGTGTGTCATCTTATTTCCATACAGTGATGACCGCACCGTGGATGTGTTCAGAAATAAATTGGAGTCTGCCACCCAAATGAAGTCCGTTGTAGAGGCAGATCCTCGTCCTAACTGCCTCATCATTGATGAGATAGATGGTGCTCCAGGGGTAAGCTGTCTGTCTAGCATGCACACACCCTTACACAAGTAGATAATTGAGAAGACAGTGCCTAGGGCTGTCTAACAGTGACCATGTCACGCTGTGTAGACAAATGAAAGTAAAATTGTTAAAGAAAAATAAAAGGAGGTTAAAAACATTAGACTTCACAAATATATTCTAGGATCAGATAAAGAAATTCAAGAACAATATATAGTGATTGTGAAAAACAGATAAAATATCATACCTAAAATACAAAGCATTCATGAACAATACGAAATGCTGAGGTACTCTATCAAACAAGCAAAGAGATATTAATGGATAGAAGACGGAAAACTAAAAAGAAATGGATGACTGAATAAATCTTTAAAAAAAAAGAAAACAATAAAAATAATCAAAGAGGCTGTGATAAAATGAATAAAGAAATAGGGACGCAGAAGTGTTTCCAAGGCACCAGAGCCAGGTTTTATTCTGGGCAAGACCTACTAACACGTCCTAGTCGTGTGTCCTGGGCAACAGGTCCCTTTGGGGTTCCTGGCTAACGTAGTAGGATCGCTGATTCTTCCAAAGTCGGAGAGTATCTGCCTGCACGGCGAGGAACCACCAGTCTGCACACCAATAAGCCAGACATGGGACAACGAATACTGATGCAAACCTCAGTCCGGTATGACATCACGCTGATGTTGGACAACAGGATGTCTTCATCCAACATACATGACTTCACGCTGGAGTTCACAGCCAGCGAACGCAAGCAAGCAAGCAGCAATAAAGAAATATAAGATAAATTCATAAGGATAAAGTGCAATTGGTTTAACAAATTGAATTAAATTATATTAAAGATACAAAAAGCCATGTCACCAAACTTCAACTCAGAAATATAATTAGAAACAGCAGAAGGAAAATCAAGATGGAAATGAGTGAAGAAAAGTACAGATTTGTGGAAGGGAAGGGAACTAATAATGCAATACACACATTCTGAGCATTAATAAAGAGTAGATACAGAAGATCTATACTTGTGGTTTATAGATAGCAATTGATAAAGTAAAACATGATAATAAAGATGATATAGTAAAATGTGATGATAAAGTAAAGCATGATGAAATGATCAAAATGTTGGAGGATAGTAAAGTTGATGGAAAAGATCTCTGAATAATAATAACAAATTTACTGAATACAAAAAGCAGCAATGCAAATGGGAAAAAAGAGGACAGTTGTGAATGGATAAAGTGGTTCTATTTATTTAGTGAAGTGATGAGAAAGTTCAAATATAGACTAGGAAAACAAGTTGAAAGATATAAATTTAACAATTTGCGTTATGCAGATGACACAGATTTGATAACAGAAAATGAAAAAAATCTGCGACAGCTGTTAGACATTGTAATAATAGCAAATGCAAGCAAAAGGACTTTCTTTGAATACCATGAAAACAGAAACTATGGTTATATCAAAGAAAACGTTAACACCAAAATGTGATGTTACAATAGAAGGAAAAGTGCTTAACCAAGTCAATAAATTCAAATGTGTGGGTGAAATTATATCATCAGATGGAAGCATTGATAGAGATAAAGAGCAGAGCAGCATAGGCTGCATTTCAGAAGATGAAAAGTATATAATGTAACAAGTCACTTATTTTGGAATGTCAGAGAGAGAGGGAGGGAGGGAGAGAGGAGAGAGAGAGAGAGAGAGAGAGAGAGCTGAAATATTAATGCAACCTGTTCTACTGTATAGTAGTGAACCTTGGAGGGAGTGGAGCTTTTGTTTCTGAGACGAATATTGCGATTACCATGGACTACCGGAGCAACTAATGATTACCATGAACAGGCTAATGAATGTAGATAATTACCTGCAACTATAAGAAAGAAACAAACAGTATTCTTTGGTTATAGAATGAAAAGAGACACAATTGAAAACATCATGACAGCTGGAAAGATCAGTGGTAGAAGAGACAGAAGGAGAGAAATGATGCTGGATGGACTGAAATGGTGGGATGAAGGAATATCATCAATAAAATTGATCCAGAACACCACATACTGAGATTTGTGGAAAGACATAAAACATCTACGCTACTTGGTGGAGCACATGATGATTATGATAAAGTTAAAGGATGCTACTTACATCCTGCAAGGAAGCATCCACAGTAAACTTTAAAAATATAGATTTAATTAAAGACTTTGTTTTCCGTTTGTTTATTTATTGTGCATTTTTCTTTCAGCCTGCAATTAACGTTTTGCTAAACACAATCAAAAAGTCTGAGAATGATGCATCATCTGCCAACAAGAAGAAGAAAAACGTTGGAACATTACTGCGACCAATCATTTGTGTTTGTAATGATCAGTAAGTTATCTTATAGTTTAGTACAATAATTAAAATACAACAAAGGGCTAGTTTTACAGTAGTTTAACCATAACTTGAGCCTTCTTCTTTGTCTGCCCTGGAAAGAACAATAGTTTAGGGCATTTTGTTTTCTGGAAAGGACATTAGTTTAGGGCATTGTGTGCTTACAGTTACACTGCAATATTTGCACCTTTTGGCCAACACATTCAATCTCAGCACTGCATTGTTTGGGAACTACATTTGTTCTATTTCATAGATCTGTACTCTCTTTGCATTGTTTGAGGGCCCAGACTTGTCCTCCCTCTTTGATGTAATCTCTCTGCATTGTTTGAGACCCAGGTTTGTCCTCCCTCTTCCAGTGAGAGGTGTACTGACTGCTGATGATGGTTTTGATTTGTTGCAAGTGAGCTGTGTAGTTTTGCTCCCATTTCATACAGTGATAGAGTATTGCATCTTTAAAGACATTACTCAGTTCGATATTGAAGTTTCTAATGTGTTAACAAATGTAAAAAGCAAGATTTTATATATAAAAAACATTTTGTTTCAGGTATGTCCCAGCCCTACGTCAGCTTCGACAGATGGCGCTCGTGCTAAACTTTCCCCAGACGGAATCTTCTAGACTTGCCAGCAGGCTTTACGAGGTATTTTCACAAACAAATACTTTTACTGTGTGCAGGCTTTGTGGTCACATTATAGGTGTAGGGCTGTCACCTGGATAAAGGGAGTCTCTGTGGCGAAGTGGTCAAGCCGTTTGACTAGTGAGCCGAAGGTTGTGGGTTCGATTCCGGGCCGCGTCCTTCGGTTTACGAGTTAAATGTTTCGGAGACTCCCATGGGTCGTCGCTAAAAGCTACGGAGTTCGTGCTTTGTGCGACGCTTTCCGTACTGCGGAAAGAGACCGAGCCATATGGGATAAAAACCCGGTGCAATGAAGTCGACCCTGTTGACTTTTAAGCGACTTTTTAACCTGGATAAAGCCGAGCATCTTTCCCGAGTCACAAGAAGCAATCTCATGACCCCTGCCTCAGATCAACACTTTCTGGAAACATACATCTCCACAGGTTGGGCATTCATGGAGGATGTAAAGAAGTACAGCTGTCCTTAGTTTTCTTGCTTGACTTCTCATAAAAAGAGAAAGTGATAAAGCTGTGTCACAGCCGATACATATTTAGCTAGTTAAATAAATGTCAAGTCATTGATATTTTTTATTGTATTGATAGATCGTCATTTGATGTGGCATCATGATAGATTATTGGACATTAATCTTGGTAGATTTTCAGTTGATGTGGTATCATAAACTATTGGATGTTAATGTTGATAGATCTTCAGTTGATGTGGCATCATGATAGATTATTGGACATTAATCTTGGTAGATCTTCAGTTGATGTGGCATCATGATAGATTATTGGACATTAATTTTGATAGATCTTCAGTTGATGTGGCATTATGATAAATGATTGGACATTAATCTTGATAGATCTTCGATTGATGTGGCATGATAAATTATTGGACATAAATATTGATAGATCTTAAGTTGATGTGGTGTCATGATAAATTATTGAACATTAATCTTGGTAGATCTTCACTTGATGTGGTGTAATGATAGATTATTAGACATTAATCTTGATAGATCTTCTGTTGACTTGAACAGAGGTTGAACACTGAATGTGAACTAACTTTCAAGGTATTATAATGTAATGACTTCACACACATATACACACACCAGCCAAAACAGCATGCAATTTACTTTACTACTCTTAAAAGATTGTAGGCCCCCCCCCCCCCCCCCCCCTCCCAATTTGCTCACTTTGAATTCAAGTGTAGTGGATACACATGCTGCTATACCTAGTACACTGGACTGATATTTGTGTGGATAAGCTTTCCCAAGTACCAGTGTTTCTTACCATCAGGCAAACCCACTCTAACATAGAAGTACTTGTAATTGACGTCTCCGAAGTCAAAGATAAGGTGTCAACATTTGTAGCCCAACTGACCAGTGTAGGGGTTTAACCCGCTGCCTATGACATCAGCACATCGGAGGGTTAAGAGCGAGTGTTCTTATCCATTCAGCCATGCTGACCCCCACAGTTATGTTTAATCTGGTGAATGTTAGCACACATTTTTCAAACTGTTGCATTCGTCACTTTTGCATTGTTTTAGAATGTATATGTTTGCTTGCATATTCATGTCGTATTCATGACTGCCTGGGTCATGCTAATGAGCAAGGCAACGAGTGAGCGGGTCAGTTGGAGACAAAAGTGCCGGTAGTTGGAACACTCCACTATGAACAAGGGAGATATTTTGAAGTCTGCTAGTTGAAAACACAATAACAGATAAAATAATGATCAGTATAGCCAGTAGTGGGTTGTGCTTAATCTTCAAACCTGAAATCCTGAAACAACCATGTAAATCAATTTGAATATTGCTCGCTGGACTATAGGCGCCTGGTGTGTCTTGCCATATGGAGAAGACCTGATCATTCGGGGCCACATCGATTGACGGATGTCAGTCGCGGTGATCGGGCAAACTCTGAGCTATAGCCTGCAATGGGTGGCGTGATATTCTAGTGTGATAATTTGGTCGCGTTCAGCGTGAGCCACATGGTCAAGTGGTTACACATCTGCCACATGCACTAGTGATCTGGAGTTCGATCCCAGGTCCGGTCAGGGATCTGCATTACTGACGAGCTCAAACGAGAGCAAAACTTGTCTAGTGATCCCAGTCTGTTGTGTGGACAAGGCCCAGTGGTTACACACCTGCCACACGCACTAGTGATCTGTAGTTCGGTCCCGGGTCCTGTCAGGGATCTGCACTACTGACGAGCTCAAATTAGAGCAAAACTTGAGTCTAGTGATCCCAGTCTGTCGTGTGGACAAGGCCCAGTGGTTCATACTGGAATATAATCAGCATTGCCAGTAGTGGTTTATGCTCAAGCTTCAAACCTCATATCCCGAAACAACCAAATAAATCAAGATAAAATCATCTTTTTAAGAATGCTTAAGTTTGGATTGAAGTGTGGTTCCAGCCAGGAGGGATGTATGCAGGGATGATGACGACGATTTGTTCTGATGTCCAACACTTCTTGTACATGTGACCCAGTGCTCTACGTTTTACAGGCATTTCTAAGTTTACTTTTCCTAGCATTTTACTGTCCCCAGGATACCTGTAAGGCAGCAGGTATATGTCTGTCTGGCTTGTTGATCAATCTGACGTGTTTATAATCAGATGTTGCAGGAAGTATCAGCACCTATGCCTTATGCTACCTGCTGGGGGAGATGACGCCTCTCTGTTCTTGCCCTTAGTGCTTTGATGTCAATTCTTCATGAACCATTAAAGTTACGTAGCAACTTATAATACCTGCACCCAGAAGGGAAGCTACAGATAGTAACAGTATAACATACAACATATGTCTCATGATGTAACTAATGAGGGGTGCGTGAGGCTGGTTACCCCACTCCATAGAAAATATCCCTATATTTGTCCGTTCATAAACGGGAGTGGGGGGGGGGGTGTCTTTGAGGATCAGTGATTGACAGCACGCTAACGTGTTCGTGTATATGTTGTTGACAGGTGGTGAGGGAGGAGAAACTTTGAGGATCAGTGGTTGACAGCATGCTAACGTATTCATGTATATTTTGTTGACAGGTGGTGAGAGAGGAGAAACTCAAGACTGACATGAATGCTTTACTAGCCCTGTGTGAAAGGACAGACAACGATGTGCGGTCCTGTCTCAATACATTACAGGTTAGTTCTGAAACTGTCATTGGTGTCTGTTATGTTTGTGGTGAATCACCAATGTGGCATTCTGACTAAGAGAATTTGTTTATGTTGTTTCTTGTGATGAATCACCAGTGTTGCACTTTGATCAAGGGTATATTTTTATTATTTCTTGTGATGAATCACCAGTATTGCACTTTGATGAAGGGTATATTTATATTGTTTCGTATGATGAATCACCAGTATTGCATTCTTGGTAGTAGGATTTTTGTGTTTCTTTGTTGTGAATCAACAGTATTGCAGTTTGGCTGATAGGATTTTATTGCGTTCGCTCTCTTTAAACTCAAGCGTAGTCCATACATGTGTGTCTACTTCTAATACACAGGACTGATTTTTTTCTCATGGGTTAGCTTTCCTTATTACCAGTGTCCCTTGCCATCAGGCGAACCCACTCTGACTTCATAGATGCTTGTAATTTATGTCCTCAAGTCAAGGACGAGAAGTCAGCTTTTTAGTCCAACTGATCGGTGTAGGGATTGATCCTGCTACTTCTGCATCAGCACGTGGGAAGTTTAAGAGCAAGTGCTCTTATAGATTCAGCCATGCTGATCTCCATTAAGAGGATATTTATGTTGTTTCTTATTGTAAATCACCAGTGTGGCATTCTGGGTCGATATTTATATTGTTTCTGGTGAATCATCGGTGTAACATTCTGGTTAAGAGGAAATACATGGTGTTTCTTGTTGTTAGTCACCAGTGTGGAATTCTGGGTTGGATGATATTTATGTTGTTTCTTATGGTGAATCTCTGTATTACCCCAGATCAGATAACACTAAGGTTGTCTTGCAGTGAAATAATTCTTGGGGAGAATCAACAGAATAAGATCTTGACTAAGATGATGTTTATGAGGTTTGCTTACACCATATTTTGCCTTTGTGACATTTAGTTGCAATATTTTGTGTGATATTCTTCTTCCAGTTTGTGAGACAAAAACAGAAGGAACTGACTCTACGAGATATACAGACAATGAGTGTTGGACAGAAGGACACACAAAAGAGTCTGTTTACTGTCTGGCACGAAGTTTTTACCATGCCTAGACCCAAAAAGTAAGTTACATTCTGACATTTAAAGGGGGACAACTTGTTCATGGGATTGTTTTTTTTTAAAATTTGCATATCCTTTACAGGACATCGCTGTCATCAGCAGCATCTTTCAGCTGTCTGTTGATTTCTTGGCAAGATTACGCTCAGTAGTTTGCCATTGCTTTCTGAGCGGCCGGCTCAGTTATCCCGCAAGTCACCAGCGGGGGTAGAACCGCTTCCAGTTCTCGCCCACTACGAGACTGCGTGATAAACAGGATTACTTAGAAAATGGGATTGTCTACGTATATGTAAATTACGAATTAAGAGCAGTTCATTCCTGTCTGGGTATCCATAGGTAAAGTATATTATGTGGACTGGGTGACATCTTTAGGGACAGAATAAATGGAAAGACTGCTTGTAGGAAAGTTGGTCAGGAATGAAGGTTGAAATATTAAAAGAAGTGTAAAAAGTATTTGTAATTTCATGATGCAAAAAGATGCAGAAAAATTTGGTCGTCGCTGGAGCTAAGGAGTTTGTGCTTTGAGCTATGCTTTCCGTGCTGCGGAAAGAGATTGAGCCATATGGGATAAAAATTCAGTGCAATATAGTCGACCATGTCGGCTTTTAAGTGCCTTTTTTTTAATTTCAGAAAAGCTGAAGCTAGAAATAAGTTGACAATTGTTATTTATTTTTAGCTACCAAAGTTAGACAAGAAAGGAGCCTGGGAACAAATGGATGTGTTTTACAACTAAGTAGCAATAATTATTTCATTCAGCCTGTACACACAGCTTCAGTTTGGGGAGTGGGCGTGCCTTCTGTCTTTGATCCCTAACCTCTTAAGTCAAGACTGTAGTGATACAGCCTGTGTCATGGTAGGGTCATGGTTGTCTCTGGTTCACTGACCCTGATCAAGTGGTCATGCTGTGACTGCTTCTTTGGCCCCAGATGATATTGACAATCGTATAATATGCCCAGTTGATTTTTGGCCGTTGTTAAAAAACATGTTATGATTTCTGATTGCCCAGAAACCAGTTTGTCAGCATCCAGGATTTGTTGGAGGGCAGACAGGAGAACAAGCAGACAACTAACATCACGCCGCAGGCAAGGTGAGTTGGAGCAGGTGTTGAGGGTTGCATTCTTTATCTTTAGTATTACTTTGTATTCAGTATGAGAATTGTATTATTTATTTTTTTGTGAATTGCATTCAGTATGAGAGTTGCATTCTTTATTTTTTGTGAATTATATTCAGGATAATAGGTGCATTTTGTATCTTTTGTAAATTGTATTCAGTATAACAGGTTCATTCTTTATCTTTTGTAAATTGTATTCAGTATAAGAGGTGCTTTTTTTTATCTTTTGTAAATTGTATTCAGAATAACTGGTGCATTCTTTATCTTTTGTAAATTGTATTCAATATAATAGGTGCATTCTTTATCTTTTGTAATTGTATTCAGTTTAATTGGTGCATTCTGTATCTTTTGTAAATTGTATTCAGTATACGTTCCTTATCTGTAGAAAATTATATTCAGTACATTTTCCTTTTAATTTCTCATGTCTGCTGATTTTTATTAGAGGTATACATTCCTTATTAGTAATGAGTTCATAATTTTAAGACATTACTTATGTATAATAAATTATATTCCTTATCTGTATTGAATGCATTTCCTGGACGTCCACTTACCACGACCCCATCCTGTTGACCATTAAGCGTGGACAGCTGGAATATTTAGAGTCACTATTGTCTGACACATTAATCATTTAGTTCACTGCCTTTTATATGCTCCAGTCAGATTCTGTTGCTATTCTTAATTTCATGCTCCTGTCTTATCTTCTTCTGCTGCCCTTGATCCCCCATGTCAACACAGGCCTTCAGCCAACCCACAGCAAGCTGTCCTATTCAGCACCCTCCTGTACCACCCTTCAGCCAGCCAACCCACACCAAACTCTTCTATTCTTTGCTATCTCTTTCAGCACCACTGCTACCACCCCATATTATTCATGTCTGTGATTCTCTTCTCCGTGTGTTTTTAGATCTCCCCCTATTTCGTTGGCCCTGTGGGTGTAGACAGAGCACTTTCTAGTTATACTATGATCAGTTTTCTTAATGTGTGTCTGATCCAATGCTAGTATCTTTTCCTCACCTCTTGATTTACAGATAATTGTTTAGTTTGCTTCATGAGCTCCACCTTGGTAATTCTGTCATACCATTTCAGTTCTTCTTTTCTGTGTAGTGTGTGGATTAGGGGATAGTGAGATGCCAAGACAAGATCCCAGATAACTGAAGTCCTAGAAAGAGCGTCCATGCCCAGTATCCACACTCTACTAATGAAGAATCAGATTCGCTGGGCTGGTCACTTGACTCGCATGCCAGATCACAGGCTCCCTAAACAAATATTTTTACGGCGAGTTGCGTTGTGGTAAACGCTCCCAAGGTGGCCAGAGGAAACGCTTTAAAGACACTCTGAAAATCTCACTGAATGCTTTTGGAATTCATCATGACACCTGGGAGACCAGCCAGAGACTGAAATTCGTGGCGTGCATCATTACGCAACCAGGACTGCAAGAGCTGTGAAGAAAAGACAGAACAGAAAAACCACTGCAGAAAATCCTCCTCCAGAAACGTCAAGCATTCATTGTCTACATTGTCAAAGAACATTTCTAGCCAAAATAGGCCTCATCAGCCATCTTAGAACCCACGGATCCATACTTTCAACCCACTGGATTAAATGAATGGTCATCATCATTCTTGATGGACAAACAACAACAGTGAGATGCACCATTTCATAACGCCTCGACATACAAGTCCAGGGTTTGGAACCAGCAGCAGGTGATTTGGAAGCAGGCTGCTTTGCATGGATTTCCATGGTAGGAGATGTCAGCCATTTAGAAAGCAATGGCAAACTACTAACTAAAATGGCCTAGAAATGACAGACAGCTAATGAATGCTGGGGTTGATTTCAACATTCTGTAAAGGATATGCAACTAACTTTATTCTTCACAGGCATAAATTAATTCTCCTTGTGACTCCTGCTTTTCTTAAAAACATTAATACACACATTGTGATTTTACTTTGTCTTTATATGCAGATATAATCAATATCAGAATATAAATGAGCATTGATTAATTGTGTTCTTGTTTCCAAAGGGATGTATGGATGTTGTATCAAAAGATAATGACCCTGCACTCATGTAAGTTTGCGTTAAGATCTGCCTAATTTTTTTCATTCCCGTCTCCCAGATTTCAGCACATTCTTGATGTATGTCAAAGTGCAGGGGAGTTTGAGCGTGTCCTCCAAGGCTTGTATGAAAACTACTTGGAGGCAAAGTCAAAAGATCCTCATTTGAATGGGGTAAGTCAAGTAAAATTCATGGAATGTTAGGTGAAGATTTCAAGCCTGGAACATTTTATTTAAAAAGAAAAGGCCTCTGGGAGAATGCTTAAGAAGAATGTTGGGAGAACGTATGAGGAGACTGGAAAATTTGAGAAGAATGTTGGGAGAATGTTTGAGGAGACTACTGAGAGAATGTTTAAGGAGACGACTGGGAGAATTTTTGAGAAAACTACTGGGAGAAGTTTTTTTTTAGTTTAGAAGTTTTAGTCGATGGATCAACATCACGGCACATAGGTGTAACCCATAAGTGCTCCGTTCTCCTCCTAACTCAAACCTGAGTTTGGAGAAATGCAGCTCAGTGCATGAACTCCGTAGCACCGGCGAGGATCCTGAAATACTTTGGGTAGATTTTTAACTCAAAATTTTGCCTGGGCAGCGCCGTTAGGCTACTCTTTTTCGATTTCCAACTGCCAAGGGATTTTTTTACGTGCGCAACAATACACACGGGCGTCCGATCTCACTACCCAGAGACCAGGGGAAATTTTATTACTAGAAGTCCACGTGAAAAAGTCCCGGTCCTCACCAGGGCTTGAACTCGGGACCTCCAGCTCTTGAGGCGGACACCATACCTTGAGACCACTCTGCCCCCTTACTGGGAGAATGTTTATGAAGACAGCTGGGAAAGACAAAACCCTGTTAGATACACAGACTGTGACAACACTACTAGGTTTACAGGCTATGATAATACTACTAGGTATACAAACTTATATCACAACTAGTTTATAACTATGACAATACCCTGCTAGGTATATAAACTATGACAACACTGCTAGATATACAAAATAAGACCTGCTAGATATACAAACTATGACCTGCCTGCTAGGCATACAAATATGATGTTAATGTTATAGACGGGTTCTAAGAATAGTTTGGATACAGAAAAGAACAAATGCATCCATACGACAAGATCTAAATATTGAAGAAGTTGGCTACTTAAGACGATGAAACATGGAAAATTGAAATATTTTGGTCACTTGAAACGCCATGAATTTTTGAAGAGAACGATAATGGAGGGGTATATGCCCGGGAAGAGAGGAAGAGGAAGGCCAAAGAGAAGATGGGTGCAGGATGTGGCAGATGGGTGTATCGGACGCAGGGCATCTTGCATATGACCGAGAAGTTTTCCGGAAGGCTGTTACGGGAGCGATGTTCTACAAAGGACATGCTACTGAATGAATGAATGAATAAATGAAGATATACAAATTGTGACAAAACACTGCTAGATATACAAACTATGACAACACTATGCTAGATATACAAACTATGACAACACTGCTAGATATACAAACTATGACAACACTGCTAGATATACAAACTATGACAACACTGCTAGATATACAAACTATGACAACACTTCACTAGATATACAAACTATGACAACACTATGCTAGATATACAAACTATGACAACACTTCACTAGATATACAAACTATGACAACACTGCTAGATATACAAACTATGACAACACCCTGCTAGATATACAAACTATGACAACACCCTGCTAGATATACAAACTATGACAACACTTCACTAGATATACAAACTATGACAACACTTCACTAGATATACAAACTATGACAACACCCTGCTAGATATACAAACTATGACCTGCTATATACACATACTATGACAACACTGCTAGATATACAAACTATGACAACACTGCTAGATATACAAACTATGACAACACTGCTAGATATACAAACTATGACAACACTGCTAGATATACAAACTATGACAACACTGCTAGATATACAAACTATGACAACACTTCACTAGATATACAAACTATGACAACACTATGCTAGATATACAAACTATGACAACACTTCACTAGATATACAAACTATGACAACACTGCTAGATATACAAACTATGACAACCACTGCTAGATATACAAACTATGACAACACTTCACTAGATATACAAACTATGACAACAACTTCACTAGATATACAAACTATGACAACACTTCACTAGATATACAAACTATGACAACACTGCTAGATATACAAACTATGACAACACTTCACTAGATATTACAAACTATGACAAACACTATGCTAGATATACAAACTATGACAGCACTGCTAGATATACAAACTATGACAACACTGCTAGATATACAAACTATGACAACACTTCACTAGATATACAAACTATGACAACAACTGCTAGATATACAAACTATGACAACACTGCTAGATATACAAACTATGACAACACTCTACTGATATACAAACTATGGCAAACACTGCTAGATATACAAACTATGACCAATCTAACTATGCTAGATATACAAACTATGACAACACTTCACTAGATATACAAACTATGACAACACTTCACTAGATATACAAACTATGACAACACTTCACTAGATATACAAACTATGACAACACTGCTAGATATACAAACTATGGCAACACTGCTAGATATACAAACTATGACAACACTGCTAGATATACAAACTATGACAACACTGCTAGATATACAAACTATGACAACACTTGCTAGATATACAAACTATGACAACACTGCTAGATATACAAACTATGACCATGCTATATACACATACTATGACAACACTTCACTAGATATACAAACTATGACAACACTGCTAGATATACAAACTATGACCTGCTATATACACATACTATGACAACACTTCACTAGATATACAAACTATGACAACACTGCTAGATATACAAACTATGACAACACTCGCTAGATATACAAACTATGACAACACTGCTAGATATACAAACTATGAACCTGCTATATACACAACTATGACAACACTGCTAGATATACAAACTATGACAACACTGCTAGATATACAAACTATGACAACACTTGCTAGATATACAAACTATGGACAACACTGCTAGATATACAAACTATGACAACACCTAGCTAGATATACAAACTATGAACCTAGCTAGATATACACATACTATGACAACACTGCTAGATATACAAACTATGACAACACTGCTAGATATACAAACTATGACAGCACTGCTAGATATACAAACTATGACAACACTGCTAGATATACAAACTATGACAACACTTGCACTAGATATACAAAACTATGACAACACTGCTAGATATACAAACTATGACAACACTGCTAGATATACAAACTATGACAACACTGCTAGATATACACACTATGACAACACTGCTAGATATACAAACTATGACAACACTGCTAGATATACAAACTATGACAACACTGCTAGATATACAAACTATGACAACACTGCTAGATATACAAACTATGACAACACTGCTAGATATACAAACTATGACAACACTGCTAGATATACAAACTATGACAACACTGCTAGATATACAAACTATGAACCTGCTGATATACACATACTATGACAACACTGCTAGATATACAAACTATGACAACACTGCTAGATATACAAACTATGAACACTGCTAGATATACAATACTATGACAACACTTCACTAGATATACAAACTATGACAACACTGCTAGATATACAAACTATGACAACACTGCTAGATATACAAACTATGACAACACTGCTAGATATACAAACTATGACAACACTTCACTAGATATACAAAACTATGACAACACTGCTAGATATACAAACTATGACAACACTGCCTAGATATACAAACTATGACAACACTGCTAGATATACAAACTATGACAACACTGCTAGATATACAAACTATGACAACACTATGCTAGATATACAACTATGACAAACACTGCTAGATATACAAACTAGGACAACACTGCTAGATAGACAAACTATGACAACACTGCTAGAATATACAACTATGACACACTTCACTAGATATACAAACTATGACAACACTTCCTAGATATACAACCTATGACAACACTAGCTAGAATATACCATACTAGGACAACAACATTCACTAGATATAATCAAACATGACAACACTGCTAGATATTACAAACTATGACAACCACTGCTAGAGATACAAACTATGACAACACCTGCTAGATAGACCAAACTATGACAACACTTCACTAGATATACAAACTATGACAACACCCTGCTAGATATACAAACTATGACCTGCTATATACACATACTATGACAACACTGCTAGATATACAAACTATGACAACACTGCTAGATATACAAACTATGACAACACTTCACTAGATATACAAACTATGACAACACTGCTAGATATACAAACTATGACAACACTGCTATATACACAAACTATGACAACACTTCACTAGATATACAAACTATGACAACACTTCACTAGATATACAAACTATGACAACACTTCACTAGATATACAAACTATGACAACACTGCTAGATATACAAACTATGACAACACTTCACTAGATATACAAACTATGACAACACTATGCTAGATATACAAACTATGACAGCACTGCTAGATATACAAACTATGACAACACTGCTAGATATACAAACTATGACAACACTTCACTAGATATACAAACTATGACAACACTGCTAGATATACAAACTATGACAACACTGCTAGATATACAAACTATGACAACACTTCACTAGATATACAAACTATGACAACACTTCACTAGATATACAAACTATGAAAACACTTCACTAGATATACAAACTATGACAACACTGCTAGATATACAAACTATGGCAACACTGCTAGATATACAGACTATGACAACACTGCTAGATATACAAACTATGACAACACTGCTAGATATACAAACTATGACAACACTGCTAGATATACAAACTATGACAACACTGCTAGATATACAAACTATGACAACACTGCTAGATATACAAACTATGACCTGCTATATACACATACTATGACAACACTTCACTAGATATACAAACTATGACAACACTGCTAGATATACAAACTATGACAACACTGCTAGATATACAAACTATGACAACACTTCACTAGATATACAAACTATGACAACACTATGCTAGATATACAAACTATGACAACACTTCACTAGATATACAAACTATGACAACACTGCTAGATATACAAACTATGACAACACTGCTAGATATACAAACTATGACAACACTTCACTAGATATACAAACTATGACAACACTTCACTAGATATACAAACTATGACAACACTTCACTAGATATACAAACTATGACAACACTGCTAGATATACAAACTATGACAACACTTCACTAGATATACAAACTATGACAACACTATGCTAGATATACAAACTATGACAGCACTGCTAGATATACAAACTATGACAACACTGCTAGATATACAAACTATGACAACACTTCACTAGATATACAAACTATGACAACACTGCTAGATATACAAACTATGACAACACTGCTAGATATACAAACTATGACAACACTTCACTAGATATACAAACTATGACAACACTGCTAGATATACAAACTATGACAACACTGCTAGATATACAAACTATGACAACACTTCACTAGATATACAAACTATGACAACACTTCACTAGATATACAAACTATGACAACACTTCACTAGATATACAAACTATGACAACACTGCTAGATATACAAACTATGGCAACACTGCTAGATATACAAACTATGACAACACTGCTAGATATACAAACTATGACAACACTGCTAGATATACAAACTATGACAACACTGCTAGATATACAAACTATGACAACACTGCTAGATATACAAACTATGACCTGCTATATACACATACTATGACAACACTTCACTAGATATACAAACTATGACAACACTGCTAGATATACAAACTATGACCTGCTATATACACATACTATGACAACACTTCACTAGATATACAAACTATGACAACACTGCTAGATATACAAACTATGACAACACTGCTAGATATACAAACTATGACAACACTGCTAGATATACAAACTATGACCTGCTATATACACAAACTATGACAACACTGCTAGATATACAAACTATGACAACACTGCTAGATATACAAACTATGACAACACTGCTAGATATACAAACTATGACAACACTGCTAGATATACAAACTATGACAACACTGCTAGATATACAAACTATGACCTGCTGTATACACATACTATGACAACACTGCTAGATATACAAACTATGACAACACTGCTAGATATACAAACTATGACAGCACTGCTAGATATACAAACTATGACAACACTGCTAGATATACAAACTATGACAACACTTCACTAGATATACAAACTATGACAACACTGCTAGATATACAAACTATGACAACACTGCTAGATATACAAACTATGACAACACTGCTAGATATACAAACTATGACAACACTGCTAGATATACAAACTATGACAACACTGCTAGATATACAAACTATGACAACACTGCTAGATATACAAACTATGACAACACTGCTAGATATACAAACTATGACAACACTGCTAGATATACAAACTATGACAACACTGCTAGATATACAAACTATGACAACACTGCTAGATATACAAACTATGACCTGCTGTATACACATACTATGACAACACTGCTAGATATACAAACTATGACAACACTGCTAGATATACAAACTATGACCTGCTATATACACATACTATGACAACACTTCACTAGATATACAAACTATGACAACACTGCTAGATATACAAACTATGACAGCACTGCTAGATATACAAACTATGACAACACTGCTAGATATACAAACTATGACAACACTTCACTAGATATACAAACTATGACAACACTGCTAGATATACAAACTATGACAACACTTCACTAGATATACAAACTATGACAACACTTCACTAGATATACAAACTATGACAACACTGCTAGATATACAAACTATGACAACACTATGCTAGATATACAAACTATGACAACACTGCTAGATATACAAACTATGACAACACTGCTAGATATACAAACTATGACAACACTGCTAGATATACAAACTATGACAACACTTCACTAGATATACAAACTATGACAACACTTCACTAGATATACAAACTATGACAACACTATGCTAGATATACAAACTATGACAACACTTCACTAGATATACAAACTATGACAACACTGCTAGATATACAAACTATGACAACACCCTGCTAGATATACAAACTATGACAACACCCTGCTAGATATACAAACTATGACAACACTTCACTAGATATACAAACTATGACAACACCCTGCTAGATATACAAACTATGACCTGCTATATACACATACTATGACAACACTGCTAGATATACAAACTATGACAACACTGCTAGATATACAAACTATGACAACACTTCACTAGATATACAAACTATGACAACACTATGCTAGATGTACAAACTATGACAACACTTCACTAGATATACAAACTATGACAACACTGCTAGATATACAAACTATGACAACACTGCTAGATATACAAACTATGACAACACTTCACTAGATATACAAACTATGACAACACTTCACTAGATATACAAACTATGACAACACTTCACTAGATATACAAACTATGACAACACTGCTAGATATACAAACTATGACAACACTTCACTAGATATACAAACTATGACAACACTATGCTAGATATACAAACTATGACAACACTGCTAGATATACAAACTATGACAACACTGCTAGATATACAAACTATGACAACACTTCACTAGATATACAAACTATGACAACACTGCTAGATATACAAACTATGACAACACTGCTAGATATACAAACTATGACAACACTTCACTAGATATACAAACTATGACAACACTTCACTAGATATACAAACTATGACAACACTTCACTAGATATACAAACTATGACAACACTGCTAGATATACAAACTATGGCAACACTGCTAGATATACAGACTATGACAACACTGCTAGATATACAAACTATGACAACACTGCTAGATATACAAACTATGACAACACTGCTAGATATACAAACTATGACAACACTGCTAGATATACAAACTATGACAACACTGCTAGATATACAAACTATGACCTGCTATATACACATACTATGACAACACTTCACTAGATATACAAACTATGACAACACTGCTAGATATACAAACTATGACAACACTGCTAGATATACAAACTATGACCTGCTATATACACATACTATGACAACACTTCACTAGATATACAAACTATGACAACACTTCACTAGATATACAAACTATGACAACACTTCACTAGATATACAAACTATGACAACACTCACTAGATATACAAACTATGACAACACTGCACTAGATATACAAACTATGACAACACTGCTAGATATACAAACTATGACAACACTGCTAGATATACAAACTATGACAACACTGCTAGATATACAAACTATGACAACACTGCTAGATATACAAACTATGACAACACTGCTAGATATACAAACTATGACAACACTGCTAGATATACAAACTATGACAACACTGCTAGATATACAAACTATGACAACACTTCACTAGATATACAAACTATGACAACACTGCTAGATATACAAACTATGACAACACTGCTAGATATACAAACTATGACAACACTGCTAGATATACAAACTATGACAACACTGCTAGATATACAAACTATGACAACACTGCTAGATATACAAACTATGACAACACTGCACTAGATATACAAACTATGACAACACTGCTAGATATACAAACTATGACAACACTGCTAGATATACAAACTATGACAACACTGCTAGATATACAAACTATGACAACACTGCTAGATATACAAACTATGACAACACTGCTAGATATACAAACTATGACAACACTGCTAGATATACAAACTATGACAACACTGCTAGATATACAAACTATGACAACACTGCTAGATATACAAACTATGACAACACTGCTAGATATACAAACTATGACAACACTTCACTAGATATACAAACTATGACAACACTTCACTAGATATACAAACTATGACAACACTTCACTAGATATACAAACTATGACAACACTTCACTAGATATACAAACTATGACAACACTGCTAGATATACAAACTATGACAACACTTCTAGATATACAAACTATGACAACACTGCTACTAGATATACAAACTATGACAACACTGCTAGATATACAAACTATGACAACACTGCTAGATATACAAACTATGACAACACTGCTAGATATACAAACTATGACAACACTGCTAGATATACAAACTATGACAACACTGCTAGATATACAAACTATGACAACACTGCTAGATATACAAACTATGACAACACTGCTAGATATACAAACTATGACAACACTGCTAGATATACAAACTATGACAACACTTCACTAGATATACAAACTATGACAACACTTCACTAGATATACAAACTATGACAACACTGCTAGATATACAAACTATGACAACACTGCTAGATATACAAACTATGACAACACTGCTAGATATACAAACTATGACAACACTGCTAGATATACAAACTATGACAACACTGCTAGATATACAAACTATGACAACACTGCTAGATATACAAACTATGACAACACTGCTAGATATACAAACTATGACAACACTGCTAGATATACAAACTATGACAACACTTCACTAGATATACAAACTATGACAACACTGCTAGATATACAAACTATGACAACACTGCTAGATATACAAACTATGACAACACTTCGCTAGATATACAAACTATGACAACACTGCTAGATATACAAACTATGACAACACTGCTAGATATACAAACTATGACAACACTGCTAGATATACAAACTATGACAACACTGCTAGATATACAAACTATGACAACACTGCTAGATATACAAACTATGACAACACTGCTAGATATACAAACTATGACAACACTGCTAGATATACAAACTATGACAACACTGCTAGATATACAAACTATGACAACACTGCTAGATATACAAACTATGACAACACTGCTAGATATACAAACTATGACAACACTGCTAGATATACAAACTATGACAACACTGCTAGATATACAAACTATGACAACTGCTAGATATACAAACTATGACAACACTGCTAGATATACAAACTATGACAACACTTCACTAGATATACAAACTATGACAACACTTCACTAGATATACAAACTATGACAACACTGCTAGATATACAAACTATGACAACACTGCTAGATATACAAACTATGACAACACTGCTAGATATACAAACTATGACAACACTGCTAGATATACAAACTATGACAACACTGCTAGATATACAAACTATGACAACACTGCTAGATATACAAACTATGACAACACTGCTAGATATACAAACTATGACAACACTGCTAGATATACAAACTATGACAACACTGCTAGATATACAAACTATGACAACACTGCTAGATATACAAACTATGACAACACTGCTAGATATACAAACTATGACAACACTGCTAGATATACAAACTATGACAACACTGCTAGATATACAAACTATGACAACACTTCACTAGATATACAAACTATGACAACACTGCTAGATATACAAACTATGACAACACTGCTAGATATACAAACTATGACAACACTGCTAGATATACAAACTATGACAACACTTCACTAGATATACAAACTATGACAACACTGCTAGATATACAAACTATGACAACACTGCTAGATATACAAACTATGACAACACTTCGCTAGATATACAAACTATGGCAACACTGCTAGATATACAAACTATGACAACACTGCTAGATATACAAACTATGACAACACTTCACTAGATATACAAACTATGACAACACTTCACTAGATATACAAACTATGACAACACTTCACTAGATATACAAACTATGACAACACTGCTAGATATACAAACTATGACAACGCTAGATATACAAACTATGACAACACTGCTAGATATACAAACTATGACAACACTTCTAGATATACAAACTATGACAACACTGCTATATACAAACTATGACAACACTGCTAGATATACACACTATGACAACACTGCTAGATATACAAACTATGACAACACTGCTAGATATACAAACTATGACAACACTGCTAGATATACAAACTATGACAACACTAGATATACACAAACTATGACAACACTGCTAGATATACAAACTATGACAACACTGCTAGATATACAAACTATGACAACACTGCTAGATATACAAACTATGACAACACTGCTAGATATACAAACTATGACAACACTGCTATATACACAACTATGACAACACTGCTAGATATACAAACTATGACAACACTGCTAGATATACAAACTATGACAACACTGCTAGATATACAAACTATGACAACACTGCTAGATATACAAACTATGACAACACTTCACTAGATATACAAACTATGACAACACTGCTAGATATACAAACTATGACAACACTGCTAGATATACAAACTATGACAACACTGCTAGATATACAAACTATGACAACACTGCTAGATATACAAACTATGACAACACTGCTAGATATACAAACTATGACAACACTGCTAGATATACAAACTATGACAACTTCACTAGATATACAAACTATGACAACACTGCTAGATATACAAACTATGACAACACTTCACTAGATATACAAACTATGACAACACTGCTAGATATACAAACTATGACAACACTGCTAGATATACAAACTATGACAACACTGCTAGATATACAAACTATGACAACACTGCTAGATATACAAACTATGACAACACTGCTAGATATACAAACTATGACAACACTGCTAGATATACAAACTATGACAACACTGCTAGATATACAAACTATGACAACACTGCTAGATATACAAACTATGACAACACTGCTAGATATACAAACTATGACAACACTGCTAGATATACAAACTATGACAACACTGCTAGATATACAAACTATGACAACACTGCTAGATATACAAACTATGACAACACTGCTAGATATACAAACTATGACAACACTGCACTAGATATACAAACTATGACAACACTGCTAGATATACAAACTATGACAACACTGCTAGATATACAAACTATGACAACACTGCTAGATATACAAACTATGACAACACTGCTAGATATACAAACTATGACAACACTGCTAGATATACAAACTATGACAACACTGCTAGATATACAAACTATGACAACACTGCTAGATATACAAACTATGACCTGCTGATATACAAACTATGACAACACTTCACTAGATATACAAACTATGACAACACTGCTAGATATACAAACTATGACAACACTGCTAGATATACAAACTATGACCTGCTATATACACAAACTATGACAACACTGCTAGATATACAAACTATGACAACACTGCTAGATATACAAACTATGACAACACTTCTAGATATACAAACTATGACAACACTTCACTAGATATACAAACTATGACAACACTCACTAGATATACAAACTATGACAACACTGCTAGATATACAAACTATGACAACACTGCTAGATATACAAACTATGACAACACTGCTAGATATACAAACTATGACAACACTGCTAGATATACAAACTATGACAACACTGCTAGATATACAAACTATGACAACACTGCTAGATATACAAACTATGACAACACTGCTAGATATACAAACTATGACCTGCTATATACACATACTATGACAACACTTCACTAGATATACAAACTATGACAACACTGCTAGATATACAAACTATGACCCTGCTATATATACAAACTATGACAACACTTCACTAGATATACAAACTATGACAACACTGCTAGATATACAAACTATGACCTGCTGTATACACAAACTATGACAACACTGCTAGATATACAAACTATGACAACACTGCTAGATATACAAACTATGACAACACTGCTAGATACACACTATGACAACACTGCTAGATATACAAACTATGACAACACTGCTAGATATACAAACTATGACAACACTGCTAGATATACAAACTATGACCTGCTGTATACACATACTATGACAACACTGCTAGATATACAAACTATGACAACACTGCTAGATATACACACTATGACAACACTGCTAGATATACACACTATGACAACACTGCTAGATATACAAACTATGACAACACTTCACTAGATATACAACTATGACAACACTGCTAGATATACAAACTATGACAACACTGCTAGATATACAAACTATGACAACACTGCTAGATATACAAACTATGACAACACTGCTAGATATACAAACTATGACAACACTGCTAGATATACAAACTATGACAACACTGCTAGATATACAAACTATGACAACACTGCTAGATATACAAACTATGACAACACTGCTAGATATACAAACTATGACCTGCTGTATACACATACTATGACAACACTGCTAGATATACAAACTATGACAACACTGCTAGATATACAAACTATGACACCTGCTATATACACATACTATGACAACACTGCTAGATATACAAACTATGACAACACTGCTAGATATACAAACTATGACCTGCTATATACACATACTATGACAACACTGCTAGATATACAAACTATGACAACACTGCTAGATATACAAACTATGACAACACTGCTAGATATACAAACTATGACAACACTGCTAGATATACAAACTATGACAACACTTCACTAGATATACAAACTATGACAACACTGCTAGATATACAAACTATGACAACACTTCACTAGATATACAAACTATGACAACACTTCACTAGATATACAAACTATGACAACACTGCTAGATATACAAACTATGACAACACTTCACTAGATATACAAACTATGACAACACTTCACAAGATATACAAACTATGACAACACTTCACTAGATATACAAACTATGACAACACTTCACTAGATATACAAACTATGACAACACTGCTAGATATACAAACTATGGCAACACTATGCTAGATATACAAACTATGACAACACTTCACTAGATATACAAACTATGACAACACTTCACTAGATATACAAACTATGACAACACTTCACTAGATATACAAACTATGACAACACTGCTAGATATACAAACTATGGCAACACTATGCTAGATATACAAACTATGACAACACTTCACTAGATATACAAACTATGACAACACTTCACTAGATATACAAACTATGACAACACTGCTAGATATACAAACTATGACAACACTGCTAGATATACAAACTATGACAACACTTCACTAGATATACAAACTATGACAACACTGCTAGATATACAAACTATGACAACACTATGCTAGATAAGATGTGTATAAGAGACAGATGCTAGATATACAAACTATGACAACACTTCACTAGATATACAAACTATGACAACACTGCTAGATATACAAACTATGACAACACTGCTAGATATACAAACTATGACCTGCTATATACACATACTATGACAACACTGCTAGATATACAAACTATGACAACAATTCACTAGATATACAAACTATGACAACACTTCACTAGATATACAAACTATGACAACACTGCTAGATATACAAACTATGACAACACAATGCTAGATATACAAACTATGACAACACTTCACTAGATATACAAACTATGACAACACTTCACTAGATATACAAACTGTGACATTTCACTAGATATACAAACTATGACAACACTTCACTAGATATACAAACTATGACAACACTTCACTAGATATACAAACTATGACAACATTTCACTAGATATACAAACTATGACAACATTTCACTAGATATACAAACTATGACAACACTTCACTAGATATACAAACTATGGCAACATTGTGCTAGATATACAAACTATGACAACACTTCACTAGATATACAAACTATGACAACACAATGCTAGATATACAAACTATGACAACACTTCACTAGATATACAAACTATGACAACACTTCACTAGATATACAAACTATGACAACATTTCACTAGATATACAAACTATGACAACACTTCACTAGATATACAAACTATGACAACACTTCACTAGATATACAAACTATGACAACACAATGCTAGATATACAAACTATGACAACACAATGCTAGATATACAAACTATGACAACACTTCACTAGATATACAAACTATGACAACATTTCACTAGATATACAAACTATGACCTGCTGTATACACATACTATGACAACACTGCTAGATATACAAACTATGACAACACTTCACTAGATATACAAACTATGACAACACTGCTAGATATACAAACTATGACAACACTTCACTAGATATACAAACTATGACAACACTTCAGTAGATATACAAACTATGACCTGCTATATACACATACTATGACAACACTGCTAGATATACAAACTATGACAACACTGCTAGATATACAAACTATGACAACACTGCTAGATATACAAACTATGGCAACACTATGCTAGATATACAAACTATGACAACACTTCACTAGATATACAAACTATGACCTGCTATATACACATACTATGACAACACTGCTAGATATACAAACTATGACAACACTGCTAGATATACAAACTATGACAACACTATGCTAGATATACAAACTATGACCTGCTATATACACATACTATGACAACACTGCTAGATATACAAACTATGACAACACTGCTAGATATACAACTATGACAACAACTTCACTAGATATACAAACTATGACAACCACTGCTAGATATACAAACTATGACAAACACTGCTAGATATACAAACTATGACAAAACTGCTAGATATACAAACTATGACAACACTGCTAGATATACAAACTATGACAACACTGCTAGATATACAAACTATGGCAACACTATGCTAGATATACAAACTATGACAACACTGCTAGATATACAAACTATGACAACACTGCTAGATATACAAACTATGTCCTGCTATATACACATACTATGACAACACTGCTAGATATACAAACTATGACAACAATTCACTAGATATACAAACTATGACAACACTTCACTAGATATACAAACTATGACAACACTGCTAGATATACAAACTATGACAACACAATGCTAGATATACAAACTATGACAACACTTCACTAGATATACAAACTATGACAACACTTCACTAGATATACAAACTGTGACATTTCACTAGATATACAAACTATGACAACACTTCACTAGATATACAAACTATGACAACACTTCACTATGATACAAACTATGACAACATTTCACTAGATATACAAACTATGACAACATTTCACTAGATATACAAACTATGACAACACTTCACTAGGATATACAACTATGGCAACATTGTGCAGATATACAATCTATGACAACACTTCACTAGATATACAAACTATGACAACACAATGCTAGATATACAAACTATGACAACACTTCACTAGATATACAAACTATGACAACACTTCACTAGATTATACAAACTATGACAACATTTCACTAGATATACAAACTATGACAACACTTCACTAGATATACAAACTATGACAACACTTCACATATACAAACTATGACAACACAATGCTAGATATACAAACTATGACAACACTTCACTAGATATACAAACTATGACAACACTTCACTAGATATACAAACTATGACAACATTTCACTAGATATACAAACTATGACAACATTTCACTAGATATACAAACTATGACAACATTTCACTAGATATACAAACTATGACAACATTGTGCTAGATATACAAACTATGACAACACTTCACTAGATATACAAACTATGACAACATTTCACTAGATATACAAACTATGACAACATTTCACTAGATATACAAACTATGACAGCACTTCACTAGATATACAAACTATGACAACATTTCACTAGATATACAAACTATGAAAACACTATGCTAGATATACAAACTATGACAAAACTATGCTAGATATTCAGACTATGACAATTAATAGAACAATCTACATTTGGTATCTAAATAAACCTGTATATTTCTACAGCTGAACCTGGCCAGTGAGTGGCTGTGCTTTGCTGATCTCACCATGCACTATACGGCACGCAGTCAGGACTACTCTGTCATGAAGTTTAATCCCTTTCTGCCCGTGGTCTTCCACTTCCTGTATGCATCTTTCAACCCGGCTCGTATCCAGTTTCCCCACATGCAGACAGAGGTAAGCCCATTTCATTCTCCTGCTTTAACTATCTTTCAATTCTTAATGGATAAAAACTAATTACTTGTTCATATTTGATGTAGGGGGAAAGGATAGTGTATGATTGCTTAGTCTTCTCAGATTAGGTTAAGAAATAAGTCTCATCAGCAATCAGTACTTATTGGAGATCTCTCAGCTGTATTGGCAACATTCTTAAAGTGAACAAAGCTATAGATAATAGAATATGTACAGCATGAAAGCCTCTTATGTGAGTTAATTTCCCAAGAGTAAGTTATGTGCAGTAATATGTTAATGGAGGGCAAGTTACTGAAGTTGATAGCGAACTACGCTAACAATATAACGAGCACGGTCAGACGTGGGCTCATTACCTACAAAAGTGAGGGACAGCTTGGCCACCTATTCCCCTGTACATTCAGGCCCACAAAGTGTGACGACACCATCACATCACAGTCTTGTAGCAAGAAACTGCACTGGAGCAAGTTATTATAATTAACATGTTAACATTAGCTGGTAGATGCCATGTAGGGATTGAAATGAGAATCATTATGGCTCAGATAGCCTTTCGCAAGATAGAAAACCGGTACAATGCCCTCAATAAAAAGCTGTTTATAGCAGTGATAAAAAGTGTTGAAATGCCATTGAAAACCCGTGCTGTTGCAAGCAGGAGAAATGTTGACAGTAAGCAGACAAGCTGAGAAACATCTGATGGCAGCAGAAATATGGTTTCTGAGGGGAATGCTAAGAACACCATGAGGAGCAAACTTTAAAATGAATGAGAACGGCCTTCAAGATACAAATGCAAACTAAACCATAAAATAATTAGAGAAATTAGACATGGACAGTTAACATTTTAAAAAAACTTGTTATGAGAAGAAATAAACTAGAAAACTTAGTGACAACTGACAAACTTGACAGAAAAATAGCAAGGGGAAGACAAATAGGTGAATACCTGCATGGCCTGACTACATGGCATAATCAGGACAAGACCACAGATCTGATCTGAGACGGTGATTTCATAAGATGGCTGACTATAACTGCCCACTCTTACTGGCACGGCTCATGATGATGGATTTCATCATCTTAAAGCGAGTTACATCAATTTCCTTGAGCATATTTGTTTGGGTTTACTTTCCTTAACCTTTGACCGTCCCTAGACTGTCTTACAGACAGAATAAAAACACAATATGACTGGAAGGCAAAAAGAAAACTAACCTGCACAGTTCGCGGCAACTACACTAGCCAGGCAGCCTTAATTCTTCAGGCTCAAGATCTCCCAGCCATATACCTCAAGGTACTTTATTGGTGGTAAATGACAGTGACAGTTTTGACACACAGTTTGACTAGAAGGATAAATACACACAGATGAAGACAAATATTTTAATAAAAGTTTTTAACAATAAACAAAAACTAAATCAATGAAAAGGAGATAAAACAAAAGAATATCTATTAGTAATACTTATAGTATTCTTGTGGTTTATCCGTTTTTATTGCGTTTTTTTTTCTTTCTTGTTCATTGTTAAAGACTTCAGTTGAAATGTTCATCTGTATTCTGTGTTTTTCTTGTTCATTCTTACAGACTTGGGTTGAAATGTCCGTCTGTATCTGTGTTTTTATTGTTCATTGTTAAAGACTTCATGTTTTTATTCGTACTCCAGTATCAGCTTTGTAGCAGCCAATCCTCATTTTTGATACTTGCAAGACAGTAGGTTAGTGTCTCACTTTGTCTAGTCCCTTTCTCTTGACCTGTCTGACCTGTGACCTTACTGGCAGCTCTACTGTAGCATCATCATGTGCTATGCTGATAAGCTTGGGAGGCCATGTTTCACCACCTCACACGATCACCAGAGTCGTGGATCAGCTCTGGGTTTTTTGTCTCAATTATGCCATGTGGCAAAGCCATCCAGGTATTTAATTCTCTGTCTTCCCCTTGTTTTTTTTCCACTCAACTTGCCAGTTCTCACCAAGTTCTCCAGTTTATTTCTTATAATGTGCCCAAAAATTCTGACTGTCCACATCTAATACTGTAGTATAGCATCTGGGGTCATTGGCACACTCAAGCCCTTCAACCACTTAAAGGTGGAGACACAACAGAGGAGTGGACAGATTTTTGCATGTGTATTAGCATTCCCTGTTACCAGTGTCCCTTGCCATCAGGCGAACCCACTCTGACTTCTGAGGTATGGTGTGTGTTTAATGTGACAAGCAACATATTTGACTTCATCATCAGTTGGCATATTACTTAGAATAGAGTTTATATTGCAAAAATGACTTGTGAAAAGAAGCTGAAAACTTACATACATTATTTTTTACAAACAGGCAAATCAGAAACTACTCAAGGCTAACAATTTATTGTCAACCATGATAAGTGATATGGCTCCAATTGTGCGCAAGTTTAATAACCCCCGGAGTCTTGTCTTGGATTTGTTGCCTCCCTTACTGGACATCTTGCAACCAACTCTGCGGCCTGTAAGTTTATTTTATGTTTATTTCTGTGAATATGTAATCAAGGTTGAAATCTTGGATAAATTAATTGATAAATTAGTTTCACTTGATAAGAAAATCTCTGTAACTGTTTCATTTTGTGTGTATGTGTGTGCATGCCTATGTACATGCTTGCGTGCTTGTGTGCGCATGTACTTAAGAGAGAGAGAGAGAGTAAATGAGAGTTATTGCAACAACCACAGTTCTTAATTATCCATTTGAAAAGTTGCCATATTTGTTTCTATTTCTGTTGGGTAAACAAGAATAATCATTTATTCTTTAAGCATTTGCCCTCAACCATCTCATTCCAAGCCTTCTTATCCTTTAATATCTCTGACAGTTCCAGATATTTCTTATATTATAAATTATTTTTTTCATGTTCTCTTCTAATTTAGTTTTGATTCATCCCTAAGGAAAGTCTCCTTTCATCTTGGCTGGCTGAATTGTGTTTCCTGTTTTGTTTTACAAAGATTTGTTGATTGGTTGGATTATGTGCTTAAGTTTGAATTAATTGACTTCCCAAACTAAGTGCCTTTGTCCCTGTGCCAACTCTTTTATTGTCACTAGAATGACATTTTTTACACATGATAACATCAACATGTAACACATTTCATGATAGGTGAACACACAGTTATACAGCAGCAGAGAGAAGGAGGAGCTGTCCAGTGTGGTCCGGATCATGATTGCATACAACATGACCTACCACCAAGAGAAGACACCCGATGGACAGTATGTGTACTCCCTGGACCCGTAAGTCGTACAGATCATAGGTCAATGATTTACTGTCATAGAGCAGTGTCCTGTTTGTTTGACTCAGATTACAGAATATGAAGGCAGTAGTATTTCATATTTCTAGTTTCCTTACTCATTCAGGTGGGGGGTTTGGTTGTTGAAAGTTAAATGAAATTGTGTCGGATGTTGAGGCAGTGAAGGGAGAGTGAACTCAACTGGAAAATAAGACGGTTTTCCAATATCTTATGATCACATTCATGAGATGCGCAAGATTTGATAGCCGCAACCTTTATGTCAGCCACACAACAGTGGTCAGAACTGTTAAAGTGTATGGATACTGGTTTTTGGACACCCTTGTTGATATAGAGAGGTGTTGCCTAAATCTGGCAGCCAGACGTAGACCTGTTTACCTGATATATCTCATGTCACAACGTGTGCAGATGATCGCATAGATAACGTTATGGCTCATGCAAGAGAAACCATCGTGGATGTGACAAGTGGATTTGGCAGTGTCGCCACCCATTGTGGCCAACCGCCGCAGAGGGGTCCAAGCCTCAACTCAGAAAGCAAACAGGTGTCGAACAATAGCAGCAATTTTCAAGGTGAATGCAACGAAATTCCAAAAACCTTTGAAACGCAGAATAATAGATAAGCCAGCCTCCGTAGATTTTAGGTTTTGGCATCCTTTATTGACTTATGGTACAAAAAGGGCGGTTCCAAGTCGGCATGTCAAATAGCATAAAAAATATGGCCATGTCGCTTAGTTTACTGTACAAAAAGGCATTTATTTCATTTAAATATTGAGCACAACCCACTACTGGCAACGCTGATTGTATTCTGGTATGAACCTAAGGCCTGTCCACGTCAATGTGGAAGCACTAGACTCGAGTTTCACTCTAGTTTGAGCTCGTCAGTAGTGCATATCCTTGACCGGACCCGGAAACAAACCCCGGATCACTGGCGTGTGAAGCGGGTGTGTAAACACTTATACACGATAAATCAATTTATTTCATTCTCGATGTTATCTCAGGAACAACATTTCTTTGTGGTTCCTTTTACCTTAGCACTTTCCTCACACATGTCTAGTGCCCAAGTAATTGACAGGTTTGACCAAAACTAGATGGAATCAAATTGTTCATCAAGGACTGAGTGTCTTGCTTGGTCGCTGGCTAGATGGCTTCTCTCTCGTACGTTGATCGTTGTCAACATACGTAGTAGCTGTCGCATCATCAAGCGATTGTGCTTGACCGTGCGCTGATTACTAATATTTGAATTGCACAGTAATTATTTACCATATCTAATTTCCAGACCTGGGCTATGCTATTTTGAACCACGACCGTCAACCGTGCAATTGCTATAACAGACGCTCTGTTATAGTCTTAAGGAATTCCAGACTCCAAGTGTTAAAGACATGTGGGCAGGTCTTACAACAAGGTCCAAGATAAACCATTGTGCCAGAAAGAGACATGGGAGTTTGGGGGTAGAATGCTATGGACCAGCACATCCTTGAGGTTACGATCTCGCCTGTACGCCACCAGGGGGGCCTCTGAGAAGACATCGCGAGTGACCGGTTCTGCCTGGAGAATTGATAGGTACCTCAGGAGGATATTCTAGCCAGCAATATTATGGGGATGGTAGGTTAGTGAAACAGGTGAATCAGTACAGCTATCTCGGAACAGTCATAACATCTGATGGTGGATGCCTTGAAGAGATTAGAACAAGAATCGCTATAGCAAAGGCAGATACTGACCAATAAAAAGATGTAATTTGCAACAACAAAAAGTATTGTGGTGCTTCATAGAACCTGTACTTTTGTAAGGACGTTAAGCATGGACAATGAGCAGGGAAGCTGAAAAACATCTGATGGCTGTGGAAATGTGGTTTCTGAGGATACTGCAAAGAATACCAAGGATAGACAGAAAAACCAATGACCAAGTACTGCAAGAAACAAATGAAAAACGTAAACTAATTAAAGAAACTAGATGTAGACAGTCACAATTTTTTGGCCATGTTATGAAAATAAATAAATTGGAGAACTTGGTGACAACTGGCAAGATCGAGGCGAAGAGAACAAAGGGAAAGCAGAGAAGTAAATACCTTGACGGCTTGGCCATGTTGTATGGTTGAGACAAGAACACTGACCTGATCCAGACTCTGGTGATCGAGTGAGATGGCAAAACATGACTGCCCATGCTTATTGGCATGGCACATGATGATTAGGTTAGTGAAAGGATAGGTCTATTATTGCATGGTTTTGGTCTAGAGGAGAGAACCGCGGCGCGACTGATAGACTGACAGCGGTAAAGAGCTGTAGACAAAACTTTCTCAGGATAGCCGTGAAGGCGAAAGAAATCTTTTTGAAGAAGAGGATTCTGCAGATCTGTTATATATTTCCCAATTTGGGTATTTTCACTGTTTTAATATTCTTCACTTCCAGAAGAACATTGGCATTCATTTAATCTTGACAGAACATGGTTCATGGTTCAAAGCCTACTGAATGTTGTCAAGAAGACATATAAACATCATACATGCTGCATCCATAGCAACCTTAGATTGTCTGAATATTTCTTGCATTGAAACAAAGTTAGGATATTGATACTACTTGTCTGTTACAGGCAACAGACACTTCTTTTGTCATTCTTATGGTTCTGTTAGTTTTCTTAGATTTCTTATGAAATGGCATGTCTCAAGCTTATTTTGATTTATTTTTATAATGGAAAGAGTCAGTCTAGACTCTAGAGGAATTAAACATTATACATATGTATTCTGAAATCAAGCAACATGCTGACTTCAAACTTATTTAATATTTTAATGGTTGAATCTCATGTCTAGAGCAGTAGGTTCTCAACCTTTTTTTTTGGACCATGCACCCCTTCACCATATGTCCAGAATGTCATTCCCCCCCCCCCCCCCCCCCTTTCGTATTTCCTCCCTATAAATCTCCTTTCTCTCTCTCTTCCCCCCCCCCCCCCCCCCCCCCCCCCCCCCCCCATACACACACAGAGACAGTATATGTAAAAATGGAAGCTAAATTTAATAACACATACTAGAACAAGTCTAGACGTCTACAAAACACATAATTTGCAGGTCTACTTACGTTATAAAACAAATTTCAGAAGGGTGAGAAGTACAGAACTGTAAAGTATGGAAGGAAAAACAAGTATTCAAGTAATCGGTTCTTGTGTTAACAAGGTCTTGAAATAATCTTAATTCCCCCCTTTGGGGGGAATTCCCCACAGGTTGAGAACCACTAGTCTAGAGGAAGTAAAACTTAGCACAAATACATCCTGAAGTCGGGGCACATTGATCTCTGAGCTGGAGACATGCATAAAAAGGTGCGAGGTCCTCCCTTTGAATAAGGAATGAAGACATTTTAATGAAGATATTTTGTTTTACCAGAAATGTGGAGGAAATTGTGAAGTTGCCAGGGATGAAGCAGAGAAAGCAGCTGACATATGCTGCTAAACAGATGATCGCTAGAGAGGTGCGTGTAAAGTTTTATGATTATCATGTGGTTGTTTGTACTATTGTGTTAGTTGTTTATTTAAAAGTATGAAAAAACGTCAATAAAGCTGTGGAAAAATAAACAATATTTAAAAAAAAGTATACGGCAGTTTTAAAAAACACAATTATGGATAACAAAGGATGTGGCAGCGTCAAGCCTTCATCATTAAACAAAACACTGCAACATAGAAACCACATAGAAAAGACTACAGTGATGGACTGGCACCTTGCTGTCTGGACATATGACAGTTTGTAAAATGGAGTTATACCTCTCCATAACACAAAGCCCATGCAGCATGATCCCTCTCTCGGCCTGTCTAGTTTACTTCAGAGGAAAGATAACACCAGTATGTCTGGAATAAGACAAGCTGCAGAAGCTGCCAGATCAGCAAAGCAATACTTTAACTTTCTGCCTATAAGAGCTTCCATCCTAGACAAGTTGTTGACCAAGGCTTAGGACCTGGTCTGCCCGGCCATGAAATTTAGTCTTTAGGTTGCATTTCCTCGTACTAGGGTAAGACTTGTACCCTCCCAGTTGCACTTCTCCGCCCGAAGCCATTGGCACAGTGTGGGGTGTTGGGTTTGGTGATCGCTGCCCAACATTTGGCGCTAACAGAAAGCAGGTTGTACCGCCTACTGTCATACGATCGCTCAGTCATATCTGAGACCTGACACAAACTACAGTGATTACATTAAGACATAATAACAGAATGAGAAGAATGGAAAAATGAAAAAAAAATTATCTCGGAATCCCTGAATGTGAAACAGGTGTTTGTCTGCTGATGAAGGCGTGTCACCACGAGCGACATCCTTTGTTTTCCATAATTTTAAAGCCCTTAGGGTAGATTCACAGATTATTTCTGCTTCTGTCTTTGCCCTTCAGAATGTTCAAGATGGATGGCTGTCAGACAGTGGGTACAATTAGCAGAAATCTTAGCAATAAATCTCAGTGTGGATCATCCGTATGGGCACAGCAAAACTGAAGAAATGGGTAAAACAGATATTGACATGGAATAGTTGGTTTACATATTGTTATACAGTTATTTCACATGCAGATACGGAATAAAACTAGTGCAGTTTAGGCTCTGACTTTTTTGCGGAATCATAATATTGATAGAAAATTTATCTTAATTTCATTTCTTTGCAGATCGAACTGGAGAAAATGAGGAGAAGAGAAGGAAGTGGCACAAAACAAATGTGAGTCTACAGTTTCAATCGCTATCTTTTATCTTCTCTGTTTCTTGTCTTAGCGATAGCTCCTGCTTGGGTACCATCTGGACCAACAGCTTTCCCATCCTTTCAGGAGTTTAATAGCTTTTCACATATCTTCCTTACATGGTCTCTCGTTAAACCATTTAAATAGTGTTTTTATCTGCACATATCCATTTTCTAACTTCTTTATTAGCTTCTTTGTATTTTTCGTGGTCTCTAACTTTTGTAGATTTGTTTGTGCAGTCATCATTTTTTGGCCACGCTATGAGAAGACAAAAACTGTTACATGTTATGACAACTGGAAAGAAAGAGACAGAGGAAGGCAACGTGAGAAGATTCTTGACAGTCTTGTGTCATGGCACGGAAGGGAATCGACACCTGAATTGATCCATTTCATCAGAGATCGTAATTTGTGAAGAGGCATGATCGCCCACGCCAGCTGGCAAGGCTGTGGATGATGATGATTCTGTTATTAATCTTTGTTGTGTACTTTCTATCTGTTATAAATTCCCCTAGGTATTTAAAATTATCTACACTTGGTTAAGAATTTTCCCTTCTATTTCCATTCCACATTTTACTGTCACCTTTAGCGTTGGAAAAAAGTGCCTCGTTCTGTTAATATTTTAGTTGAAATAGCAGTCGTGTGTTCATGATGATGAAATGCTCAAAGCTAGCTGGCAAAGTTTTTGACTAGCACAAATATTATATTCGGACTTTATAAATTATTTGACTTAATCACAAATATTATATTAAGACTTTAGAAATTATTTGACTTGATCACACATATTATATTCAGACTTAAGAAATTATTTGACTTGATCACAAATATTATATTCGGACTTTTAGAAATTATTTGATAATTTCTGTACAGATCAGCACAAGATGCAGAGAAGTCAGCACCTGCCAGGAAACATAACTCAGCTGTGCCGAACCATCTTCAGAAGCTGGAAGCAAAAAGTCTGGCACCTGAGAAGGTAAGCACTGCAGTTTTTATGACACAGAAATGTGAAGTCACATGGGTCGTGTAACATGAACAAGGCACATTGCTCAACATCAGACATACTGTCATGACAAACATGTATTTTTAAGACAGGCATCCACATATCTATATCTGGCACTTTAAACATTGCCATTTTGTGGTTACATTCCTTATGCGGTATGTTGATGTGCTACATAGAACCTGTAATTTTGTGTGGATATGAAACATGGACAATGACAGACAAGCTGAAAAACATCTGATGGCTGTGGAAATGTGGTTTCTGAGGAGAATGCAAAGAATACCTTGGACAGACAGAAAAACCAGTGACAAAGTCCTACAAGAAACAAATTAAAATCATAAACTGTAGACGTAGACAGTCAAAACTTTTTGGGCATGTTATGAGAAGAAATAAATTGGAGAACTTGGTGACAACTGGCATGATCAAGGGGAAGGCAGAGGAGTAAATACCTGGATGGCTTGTTCACGTGGTATGATTGAGACAAGAACACTGAGCTGATCCACGACTCTGGTGATCGAGTGAGATGGTGAAACATGTCTGCCCTCGCTAATCGGCATGAATGAATCTGGGATTACATTGTTTCTTTCTTTTGGTTTGCCTCAGGTCATTAATCTAGTAAAATTGTAAATATTATGGTATTGAAGAGGGAACATGTGTTGACATTGAATATGTGAAGTGAAATGTAGATATGGCACCTTTGCTGTAGACAGTGGCCTTTCAATCGGGCAATTCAGCATCAACTGTTAGAATGCAGACTGAATTTTAGTGTCAGCAGAAAGAAAATAGCACACCAAACACGTAAGGAGGCTCATCAGTCAACACGGAGCTGGCATAATTAGTTGCTATATGCTGGCTAATTTATTGCAGAGGAGTTTGGAGCATGAAACAGTGAACAGTTAAATCAGCTTATTATCCCCTATAGGTATCTGTTTATTGCTGAATAAATTCCCAACTTCATGGAATTTAACGAACAGAATAATTTCTTTTGGCTGATTGCTGCTGGTTGTCTGGCGAATGTTGCTAAGCAAATGGCTGGAAATTGGTGATTCTCAGGGTGTTAGGACTAACATATGGTTGTGTGCACGTGCGTACTTTCTGTCATATTTTTATGGCTCCATCCACAATATTCTAATAAATAGAAGAACTAAAGAACCTTTTTCCACTAATACGTGGCAGTTTTGTTCTCTTTGCGCAAGTGTAATTATTGGAAATTACATGGTGTTTGAATATTGTGCATCTAGAAGGTACTTTTAACATGCGCATGTAGCCTGTATGTTTGGCGATGCACCGGCCCGCACCTGCCATCTCGTGACAGTAAACAGTATGTACTTTACATAGAAGTGTTCGTTTCAGGTTGTGATAGGCTAAGCCCAGATGATGGCACACAAATGGAGATCTGGATCTTCTCAGAGTTTGGATGAAAATGCAGCAGTGAGAACTGTTCAGCATGTGCACTGTTTTAGTATATGTAAAGTACATCACATTTCACACCTGGACAGTAATGTCTGTGGGATTGCAGGTGACTGTTAACCAGACAGAAAAACAAGTATCAAGGTTACTCAGTTTTTGGACACCTTAGAAGGAGAAATAAATTAGAGAACTTGGTGACAACTGGAAGATTTAGGGGAAAAGAACAAAGGGAAAAGGCAGAGAAGTAAATACCTGGATGGCTTGTAGTGATCGTGTGAGAAGGTGAAACATGACCTCCAACGCTTGTCGGCTTGGCACATGATGATGTTGATGATGATCATTGATCTGTCTAACTGTAAATGTAACAGTGTGATGAATGTTTTCCTTCACTTAATATTTTCAGCCGGCCGTCAACTTCTTTGGGAACTTCACCAGGACCAAGAGAGTTAAAGTTGTCCCTGAAAAAGCTGTCCAGGAGTCACAACCAGGTATGAGCATGTTTTCATTGGATCATCACATATGCTGTTTTATATGGACACTAGCTGACCCGGCCCGGCTTCGCCCAGGCCCTGGAGGGGATCTATCTATCTATCAGTCTGTCTGTCTGCTTGTTTGTCTGTCTGTCTGGCTGGCTGACCCGGCCCGGCTTCACCCAGTCCCTGGTGGGGAGCATCTCATTTAATTCATATAAGTAGTCATATAAGCTCTCCCGTTCCCGACTATCTGTCTGTCTATCTGACCGGGCCCGGCTTCACCCAGTCCCTGGTGGGGAGCATCTCATTTAGTTCATATACGTAGTCATAAAAGCTCTCCTGTTCCCAACTATCTGTTTGTCTGTCTATCTGTCTGTCTGTCTGTCCCGGCTTCACCCAGTCACTGGTGGGGAGCATCTAATTTAATTCATATACGTAGTCATATAAGCTCTCCCGTTCCCGTCTGTCTGTCTGTCTATCTGACCCGGCCCGGCTTCACCCAGTCCCTGGTGGGGAGCATGTCATTTAATTCATATAAGTAGTCAAATAAGCTTCCGTTCCCGACTATCTATCTATCTGACCCGGCGTGGTTTCGCCCAGCTCCTGGCGCACAGTAACTTAAAAGAATGTCCTTCCACACACCATTCAATGAAAACTGTAGAAAAAGATGGGTTACAATGTTATGCATTATGCATTATTTTTATGAAAACTTTGAAAATGCCTTAAAGATTATATCATTATTTATTATAACTCATATGCCTGAAAATAACTATAGACAAAGAGTTTAACAATAGTGCAAGTAAGTCCAACAATATGACTATAAAGTATATAGAAATGTTATTAAAAGTTATGCCCCTTGAAATAACTTTTCTAGAGTGAAGTCCCCCTGCTTTATAGACATTATATAATGAAAATGGAAAAGTAAATGTTATTAAATAAGTAGAAGATTTTACATTCAGAAATTATTATAGTCGGTTGCACAGGAATGAAAGGAAGACGTGTAGAAAATTTCATCTCAATCGGATGTACCGTTATCGAACGCATCCAATACATAAATACCCACAAACACACACTCTGTTTTATAGATATAGATAACATATGCTGTTTTATATGGACATAACAAATGCTGTTTTATATGGACATAACATATGCTGTTGTATGGACATAACAAATGCTGTTTTATATGGACATAACATATGCTGTTGTATGGACATAACATATGCTGTTTTATATGGACATAACATATGCTGTTTTATATGGACATAACATATGCTGTTGTATGGACATAATATATGCTGTTGTATGGACATAACATATGCTGTTGTATGGACATAACATATGCTGTTGTATATGGACATAACATATGCTGTTGTATATGGACATATGCTGTTGTATATGGACATAACATATGCTGTTTTATATGGACATAACATATGCTGTTTTATATGGACATAACATATGCTGTTTTATATGGACATAACACATGCTGTTGTATATGGACATAACACATGCTGTTGTATATGGACATAACATATGCTGTTGTATATGGACATATGCTGTTTTATATGGACATAACACATGCTGTTGTATATGGACATAACACATGCTGTTGTATATGGACATAACACAGTACAGGACCTTTTCCCACTCCTTGGGACTTATCAGATAACTGGTGCTGTATTTGTGTATTTGTATAGACAGATTGGCACTTGATAGGGGATGTGGTCAGTGTCATGCTGGCTGCCTTCACTTTCTGGGACATTTCCTGGTGCCCATGTTATGCTGGTGGGAGCTTAGGTCAGTTTCAAAAATGTGGCTCCAGTGGGAGTTGTGAAACATGACCACTTGGTCAGTAGACAAGTATGTGTGTTGAATACATCATAAACGAGTGTTTGTTGAAGACACCATAGACAAGTGTTTGTTGAAGACATCATAGACAAGTGAAAGTGTTTATGTTGAAGACATCATAGACAAGTGTTTGTTGAAGACATTATAGACAAGTGAAAGTGTTTATGTTGAAGACATCATAGACAAGCGTTTGTTGAAGACATCATAGACAAGTGAAAGTGTTTATGTTGAAGACATCATAGACAAGTGTTTGTTGAAGACATTATAGACAAGTGAAAGTGTTTATGTTGAAGACATAATAGACAAGCGTTTGTTGAAGACATCATAGACAAGTGAAAGTGTTTATGTTGAAGACATCATAGACAAGTGTTTGTTGAAGACATTATAGACAAGTGAAAGTGTTTATGTTGAAGACATCATAGACAAGCGTTTGTTGAAGACATCATAGACAAGTGAAAGTGTTTATGTTGAAGACATCATAGACAAGTGTTTGTTGAAGACATTATAGACAAGTGAAAGTGTTTATATTGAAGACATAATAGACAAGTGTTTATGTTGAATACATCATAGACAAGTGTTTGTTGAAGACATCATAGACAAGTGTTTGTTGAAGACATCATAGACAATAGACAAGTGAAAGTGTTTATGTTGAAGACATTATAGACAAGTGAAAGTGTTTATGTTGAAGACATAGACAAGTGTTTATGTTGAAGACGTAGACAAATGTTTATGTTGAAGACATAGACAAAAGTTTATGTTGAAGACATAGATAAGTGTTTATGTTGAAGACGTAGACAAGTTTTTTTTTTCTTATGCACTCGCTCGCTTTGAACTAAAGCGTAGTCCATACACAAAGCTTCTAGTAGTGCTGGGCTGAATTTGCATGTGGATTAGCTTTTATCTATTAACAGTGTCCCTCGCCCTTAGGTGAACCCACTCCGACTTCAGAAGTACTTGTAATTAATGTCCCCAAGGTAAGGATGCTAGATTAACATTTTAGTCCAACTGTCTGGTGTAGGTGTTGAACCCCTTACCTCGGCATCAGCACACTGGATGCTTAAGAGCACGTTTTTATCCATTCAACCATGCTGACCTACTACATAGACAAGTGTTCATGTTTGTGCCTTTTAAAATCTTCTACAGAGAAACCCAAACGAGAGCTACTTGATACAGTCATATGGTTTCATTTCAAAGAAGGATTTTCTAATGCTGTCCGGAGAAGTGTCAGAGTTCAAGATTTTTTGTAGCAGTGACACGGAGTAGGATCAGGTGATCCTGAAAGGATGCACAAAGGTTATTTTCAAAGGGTCAAAAATTTGGCAAGCAGGCCCGTCTTACAATCGGTCTTTCCAACCACTCATCTTTCACACATCAAATATCTATTGTCCATGTTACATTCCCATAGAAAAAAACATTGTCAAATGAAAGTTGTGAACATAAACAATGCATCTGACCATGTTATGAGACAGGCAGGCAGACACACACACAGATATGCACACATGCAAAAACACATACATCATTTACATAAACTCTCACAGTTATGTGTCCACTTAATATCACACAAATACACATTCCCTCACATACACATATACTCGCTCACAATCACAAAACTAACAAACATTGTTGAAGGTTGTTTAGGAATGTGTTGTTGGTGACACATAGAGTTCTACTCATAGCTTATGAGTAATTCATAAATAATGAAATCAGAACAAGAATGTCAATCATTAAATGTTGTGAAAAAGTAAGTAGCGTTGCAGCTAATTAACTTCCACGACAAATGTGAATTTGTGTATTCCAGTGGCATAATGGTTAGTACACTTGCATGCCAAAGACAGAGGGTTAAGGGATGAACTAGACTTGTGAAATGGGCATCAGAACATGTTCATCCATGTTTAGAAATGATTCTGAAACAAGAGATGGTGAGGAATTGGGCCCCACTTTTTATGTCATGACATGGTTTAGTTTGTAATTTAAAGAAATTGTCGATCACAAGTGCTAGAATTGTGTCATAAATGCTAGGATATGTCTGCCCCCAACACTAGTCTCTTGACCTGTATGAGTTTACAGGTGTTTTGATGATATCAGAAGTCAGTGACTGATGTATGGCCACTGGTGTCACATTGAATGTTTTAGTAACTGCTAAGTTCACTTTATGATGAATAATTTTCTTAAAGGTGAATTGTATGTCCAGTTGCTTTAATGGTGTAATAAATCACAGAAGAAAATATCTGGGTGTTTATCTGTTCGTGTGTGTGGATGGATGGATTGAAGAAGCATCTTGTCCTGCAAGTGTGGATCCTTCTTCCACTCTGAAGCCACCTCAGGAGACAGGCGGCTGTTCATGGAGCAACCAGCCAGCCTAGCATAATGGAGTCCAGCTAACGCTTCTTAAGGTGAAAGACGGCAATTCACTGGAGGGACTGGCCGGTCTAGTATATCTGTATGAATAACCACTTGGTATCTGTAATATCTGGGGCTGTTTCAAACAGACACTACAGTGTGCAGGGATTTAGAGAAATCATACCCCAGAAGGGAGGTAACAGCAAGTTTTGTGGCTGAGAGATTACAAAGATAGCCATATATGTCCAATGGCTAATTGAGGATTATCACTTGGTATGAATAGCTGCAGGAGATTTGTACAGTTGGAATAATCATGATTAACTCGAATATTAATGAATTGCTTCGATTGCATATTTGAATGACAGAGACGCACTTGATCACTCATCTGATGGCTTGTCGTATATGTTCAATAAATGTCTTATGTTGAAGCCTGGTCGATGGATAGGATAGTTCCGTGACCGCTGTGTTGAACATGATCACTGGACAGTCTCCATTGGAGATCTGTAATGTTTGATTATTGTGGACCCTTATAAAGCCTTAGACACGAGGTTGTGACAGACACGTCAGTCAGCAAACTCCTAGACATCCAGCAGAGCTTGGTCTTCACATTTCTTCTGCTTTTCATCTGTCTTACTTAGAAAGTAGAACATAGGCCCTCAATCAACTCAAAGTTTTTTGTACACTTTTTGTTCATGATCAACTGAGTTTTGCAGCAGTTTTCATGGGCTGAGGTAACCAGTCTCACGCCAACCCTACGTAAATGCCTGTGGTTACATTACAGATTACAGGTTAGCACTCTTTAATTCCCTTATGGGTCCCAAGTTACATGAGTACCAGAATTATCTTGGGAAGCAAATGTGGATGGTGTGATGATTGTAAAAATATGGTGTCAGCACGATGTACCCAAGATAAACAACAGTTGCTGTCTTCCATAACTATTTTAGCATTAAGATAAACCAACAGTTACTGTCTTCCATAACTATTTTAGCATTAAGATAAACCAACAGTTACTGTCTGCCATAACTATTTTAGCATTAAGATAAACCAAAACTTGCTGTCTTCCATAACTATTTTAGCATTAAGATAAACCAACAGTTACTGTCTTCCATAACTATTTTAGCATTAAGATAAACCAACAGTTACTGTCTTCCATAACTATTTTAGCATTAAGATAAACCAACAGTTACTGTCTGCCATAACTATTTTAGTATTAAGATAAACCAACAGTTACTGTCTGCCATAACTATTTTAGCATTAAGATAAACCAAAACTTGCTGTCTTCCATAACTATTTTAGCATTAAGATAAACCAACAGTTACTGTCTGCCATAACTATTTTAGCATTAAGATAAACCAACAGTTACTGTCTTCCATAACTATTTTAGCATTAAGATAAACCAACAGTTACTGTCTGCCATAACTATTTTAGTATTAAGATAAACCAAAACTTGCTGTCTTCCATAACTATTTTAGCATTAAGATAAACCAACAGTTACTGTCTTCCATAACTATTTTAGCATTAAGATAAACCAACAGTTACTGTCTGCCATAACTATTTTAGCATTAAGATAAACCAACAGTTACTGTCTGCCATAACTATTTTAGCATTAAGATAAACCAAAACTTGCTGTCTTCCATAACTATTTTAGCATTAAGATAAACCAACAGTTACTGTCTTCCATAACTATTTAGCATTAAGATAAACCAACAGTTACTGTCTGCCATAACTATTTTAGCATTAAGATAAACGAACAGTTACTGTCTGCCATAACTATTTTAGCATTAAGATAAACCAAAACTTGCTGTCTTCCATAACTATTTTAGCATTAAGATAAACCAACAGTTACTGTCTCCATAACTATTTTAGCATTAAGATAAACCAACAGTTACTGTCTTCCATAACTATTTTTAGCATTAAGATAAACCAACAGTTACTGTCTGCCATAAATATTTTAGCATTAAGATAAACCAACAGTTACTGTCTGCCATAACTATTTAGCATTAAGATAAACCAACAGTTACTGTCTTCCATAACTATTTTAGCATTAAGATAACCAACAGTTACTGTCTGCCATAACTATTTTAGCATTAAGATAAACCAACAGTTACTGTCTGCCATAACTATTTTAGCATTAAGATAAACCAAAACTTGCTGTCTTCCATAACTATTTTAGCATTAAGATAAACCAACAGTTACTGTCTTCCATAACTATTTTAGCATTAAGATAAACCAACAGTTACTGTCTGCCATAACTATTTTAGCATTAAGATAAACGAACAGTTACTGTCTGCCATAACTATTTTAGCATTAAGATAAACCAAAACTTGCTGTCTTCCATAACTATTTTAGCATTAAGATAACCAACAGTTACTGTCTTCCATAACTATTTTAGCATTAAGATAAACGAACAGTTACTGTCTGCCATAACTATTTTAGCATTAAGATAAACCAAAACTTGCTGTCTTCCATAACTATTTTAGCATTAAGATAAACCAACAGTTACTGTCTTCCATAACTATTTTAGCATTAAGATAAACCAACAGTTACTGTCTTCCATAACTATTTTAGCATTAAGATAAACCAACAGTTACTGTCTGCCATAAATATTTTAGCATTAAGATAAACCAACAGTTACTGTCTGCCATAACTATTTTAGCATTAAGATAAACCAACAGTTACTGTCTTCCATAACTATTTTAGCATTAAGATAAACCAACAGTTACTGTCTGCCATAACTATTTTAGCATTAAGATAAACCAAAACTTGCTGTCTTCCATAACTATTTTAGCATTAAGATAAACCAACAGTTACTGTCTTCCATAACTATTTTAGCATTAAGATAAACCAACAGTTACTGTCTTCCATAACTATTTTATCATTAAGATAAACCAACAGTTACTGTCTGCCATAACTATTTTAGCATTAAGATAAACCAACAGTTACTGTCTTCCTAACTATTTTAGCATTAAGATAAACCAAAACTTGCTGTCTTCCATAACTATTTTAGCATTAAGATAAACCAACAGTTACTGTCTGCCATAACTATTTTAGCATTAAGATAAACCAAAACTTGCTGTCTTCCATAACTATTTTAGCATTAAGATAAACCAACAGTTACTGTCTTCCATAACTATTTTAGCATTAAGATAAACCAACAGTTACTGTCTGCCATAACTATTTTAGCATTAAGATAAACCAACAGTTACTGTCTGCCATAACTATTTAGCATTAAGATAAACCAACAGTTACTGTCTTCCATAACTATTTTAGCATTAAGATAAACCAACAGTTACTGTCTTCCATAACTATTTTAGCATTAAGATAAACCAACAGTTATTGTCTTCCATAACTATTTTAGTATTAAAATTTTAAAAAAAAAACTGTTGCTATCGTCTGAAACTTTTAGCATCAGGATAAAGTTTCTATCTTCTAAAACTGTTAGCACCAAGATTAACAGTTTCTATCTTCCATGACTATTTGAACACCAAGATAAATCATTTGCTATCTTTTGAACTTAGCACCAAGCTAAATAACAGTTGCTAACTCGTTAAACTATTTGAGCAATAGGATAACCAACAGTTGCTATATTCTAAAACTAAATTAGCAATAAGATAAACAACAGTTGCTATCTTCTAAAACTATTTGAGCAACCTAGATAAACCATCTAAATACCAAGCGTCTCAAAGCAGTAGCTTCATCCAAGAGAAGTGACTAATAAAAAAACAAACAAACAGAACTACCTACAAAAACAACACGGCTTATACCTATATTGTACCCTGGGAACAAGTTGGCCACACCCTACAAATTATGTCATGGATATATATATATTTACACATGGATCGGTTAACAATGTAGGTGTGGAAACCTTTATTTCATATCCAGACAACTATGAAGATATATTACCCACAGGTAAATTCTATTCCAACAACGTCGCTGAGATTAAGGCCCAGGAGCAGGCTATCAAAATGACCAATGACACGAGCTATGACTGTCACCTTTTCTGAAGAAGCTCTAACAGTGCTCTAGACAAGTCAAGAATGGCAAACTTCCATATTTGAGACGTGAACTTAGCAACGTAACTGCTTGACAACAAATTATCATTCACTGGGAACTGCCCCACTGTGGTATGCCCGGACATGACAAGGAAGATGATTTTGCTCACATGATGTGAACAGGAAGAGAACGAACTCACAAAGAGAGTTATCCGGACTACCAGAACAGAACAACGACTATCATTCTGTTGACAGGATGAACAGGTCATAGTTGTAACGCTTCGAACGGGGCATAGCAAACTAAAGCAAATCTACATGTTTTCTCTGAATGACTTACCACTGTGCTCACGCGGGCAATGTGATCAAACTGCAGAGCTTGTGCTCCAAGAGTGCCCCCAGTACAGCCAGATAAGAAAGGATTACTGGCCTAGTGAGACGACACTGCATTCACAGCTGTACGGAACAAAAGAGGAGCCTAAAAGAACCGTTGACTACATCAAGAGAACTCGTCTGTCGGTGTAAACATGAAAAAACGAACGGCAAAAGAATAAGAACCTTCTGCGTGCTGGCACTCGTACAATCGGAGAAAGAGCAGACAATAATATAGAACACGAATGACGCCATTAGAAGAAGAACTCCAAATGCACACACAGACGCGCGCGCGCACGCACACACATGCTCTTAATATTGGCAGGTTAAAGAGTTACACCCTACCTGTAGAAATCGAAGGGACACATGAACAGCTTGCAGTTTCCCGTGAAATAATAATAATAGCTGAACTAGCAACTCGGTGTTTCATATTACACTGGAGTGTGCGCTGGTGCGCACACACATACACATACAAACACACACGTGGGTATTTGTTTTCCCTTTACTTCTTAATACAGCTACCTCAGGTGTGAGACGCTGGTGTTTGCTCTTTCTGTGATAACCCTCTGGGTTCATTCCACACACATTTTGGCTGGGTTTCAATGTTGACTTCTCTGTCTTGATTTGAGACGTAAATTACAATTACCTCAGAAGATGCAAAGATGTCGAATTGCCAGGGAGACCCAGAACAGGAACAGCTAACCTTCACATAAAAAATACCAGCCCGGTGCATTATGTTAGCAACTACTACTAGCAGGAACAGCAAGTCCGGGAAAGGAATCTGTCTGTGGAAGAGAAATCCAGAAAAGAAACCTCAACCGCCGAAGTCGCAAAATGCCGGCCCATGTGGCACGGGACTGGAAAGCGGATATATATGCACTACAATCGTTGAAATGCACAACTCATGGCAAACGCTGATCGCAGAAGAAGTAGAAGTAGCACGTGTGTGGACTACGATCGATTTCAAGGCTAGTGAACGCATACAAAACACAGCACTATCTCAGTATCTGCTGCTACCGATCTGCGCATGTCCTGTACCGGTTGTCGCAAGTGTTGGTGATAACAGGGTTGATGTCTCTAACTGTGGATGCCATGTTTACCTCATGCCACCAGCAAACAAATTCAAGTAATATGTTTGAGAACATGCATCTTTCCTGCGGCAACATATCGATGTAAATCATGGACCCTTTCTCAACCACAAAAGAGAAAAAGAAAAGAAAAGCAGGACTTTTGGACTGAAATGCTACAGAAAAGTTGTTAAAATATCGTGGACCAAGAACGAGAAAGTAATACATTTATATTAAAGGTCACAATAGCTCGGAGAGAACAGTGACAGAAGGCATGGTTCTTGGTCGGGGCCAGCATGAATACAAGCACAGGGGCACCGCAGACACTTCAGACATGAGGGAGCATCAGGTAGAAGAACTGATTAGAGAGCGAGAGATTTTTCAGCAGGCCGTGTTGCGAGCCACGTTATGTAAAGAACCTGCTTAACATATTCAATGCTAAACAAAACATAGGTTTTAACATAATACAAATGGAGGGCGAAAAATAGGAAGTAGGGGAGTGTCACAGTTACGTCTTGCATATCCTTTACAGGACATTGCAGTCTATTAGTAGTATGACTCTTCGCTGGCTGTTGAACGAGGGGACGGAGCACGTATGGGAATGTCCCGAGTACATTGATGTCGGTTCTTAACTCAACTCAACTCAACTCATTACAGTCAACACCAGCATTTTTTGCTTTTGCGATCTCTTAGCGAGTTTAGTTTCAGTAGTTTGCCTTTGCTTTATGAACGATCGGCACCCATACCATTTCGTAAAAAAAAAAAAACGCAACGCGATCTGCTGCCACATCTTGCGCAGATATGTTTAGAACGCGGATATGCGGGATCACCAACAGCGTCCGTAACCCTTGGCCACGGAGCTGGCTAGTCGCGACTTAAAAGTTGTTAATATGGTAGGGGGCATGTTGTATTATATATCAAACTAGCAGACCCGGCCCGGCTTCGCCCAGTCCCTGGTGGGGAGCATCTCATTTAATTAATATAAGTAGTCATATAAGCTGCCGTTCCCGTTCCCGACTATCTGTCTGTCTGTCTGTCTGTCTGTCTGTCTGTCTATCTGTCTGTCTGACCCTGCCCGGCATCGCCTGGCTCCTGGTGTGGAGCATCTCATTTAATTCATATAAGTAGTCATATAAGCTCCCGTTCCCGTTACCGACTATCTATCTATCTATCTGTCTGTCTGTCTGTCTGTCTGTCCTGTCTGTCTGTCTGTCTTGTCTGTCCTGTCTGTCTGTCTGTCTGTCTGTCCTGTCTGTCTGTCCTGTCTGTCTGTCTGTCTGTCTGTCTGTCTGTCTGTCTGTCTGTCTGACCCCCTCACACGACCGAAGAAAGCTTTTTGTCTCTTTCTTATTGTTGTATATAATGTTCTAGGAGGAATTAACTTGGGTAAATGGAGCGGTGGCAGCAGCAGCAGAAGAAGAAGAAAAAGGAGGAGTAGGAGGAAGGAGGAGGAAGAGGGAGGAGGAGGAGGGAGGAAGAGATAGGCAGAGAGAGTAGGAGGAGGGAGGAATATGAGGGATTAGGAGGAAGAGGGGGGAAAGAGGAGGAGGAAGGAGGAGGAGTAGAGAGGAGGAGGAGGGAGGGAGGAGGAAGAGGGAGGAGGAGGAGGAGGGAGGAGGAAGAAGGAGGAGGAGGGAGGAGGAGAACGCAGGAGGAGGAGGAGGAGGGAGAAGGAGGAAGAAGGAAGAGGTAGAAGGAGGAGGGAGGAGTAGGAGGGGGAGAAGGAGGAGGAGGAAGAATGATGAGGAGGGAGGAGGAGGAGGGATGTGGAGGAAGGAGGAGGAGGTAGAGGGAGGAGTAGGAGGGAGGAGGAGGGATTAGGAGGAGGAGGGGGGAAAGAGGAGAGGGAGGAGGAGGAGAGAGGAGGAGGTATTAGGAGGAGGGAGAAGGAGGATGGAGGAGGGAGAGGGGGGAGGGGGAGGAGGAGGGAGGAGGAGAACGCAGGAGGAGGAGGAGGAGAGAGGAGGAGGAGGAGGAGGTTAGAAGGAGGAGGAGGGAGGAGGAGGAATGATGAGGAGGAAGAGGGAGGAGATAGAGGGAGGAGGAGGTAGGAGGAGGAGGAAAAGGAAGGAGGAGGGAGGAGGATGAGGGAGGAGGATGAGGAAGAGGAAGGAGGAGGATGGAGGAGGAAGAGGAGGGAGAGGGGGGAGGGCAAGAGGAAGAGGGTAGGAGGAGGAGGGGAGAGGAAGAGGGATGTGGAGGAGGGAGGAGGAGGGATTAGGTGGAGGGAGGAAAAGGGATGAGGGAGGAGGAGGAAGGGGGAGGAGGAGGAGGAAGAGGGAGGAAGAGGATGGAGGAGGAAGAGGAGGGAGAGGGAGGAGGGGGAGGGGAAGAGGAAGACGGTAGGAATTGGAGGAGGGGAGAGTAGGAGGAGGGAGAAGGGAGGGGGAGGGAGGAGGAGGGAGAGGGAGGAGAGAGAGAATGAGGAGGGGAGGAAGGAAAGGGAGGGAGGGGGAGGAGGGTAGAGGGAGGAGGAGGAGGAAAGAAAGGGAGGAGGAGGAGAAGGGAGGAGGAGGGAGTTCGCCATTCCGAATTCATACTCGTCTAGGTTCTGTGATTTCGGTCCTTCCATTGATTGTTCTTCCTTTCTACACGACTGTAGATAACTTCCTTACACATAAAAAGATATTGTTATTGATATTGCCGTGGCATGGAGGCATATATATCAGCAGCAGAGTTGATCCAGAAAACCAAAGACTGAGATCTATGGAGAACCATGAACGCCTACGCCAGCCGGCACGGCACTTGATGATGATGATGATTGCCGTGTGACGATTCTGTGTAGTCACGTCATTTTCTTCGCTTGTCCTAGCGTTTTGGTTCGGGGATTCTTTCATCATCATCATCATATATTTACGTACGTATTTAGGGAGGGGGAGGGGAGGAGGGAGGAGGAGGAAGAAGAAACAAAAATATGACAGTTGGCAGCGCTGGAATGAGAGGAAGGCGTGTAGAAAATTTCATCTCAATCGGATGGGCCGTTCGCGAACGCATAAAGGACATACATATCCACACACATTGCCTTTTATATATAAGAAGATTAAAGGGGGCATGTTGTATTATATATCACATTAAAGGGGGCATGTTGTATTATATATCACATTAAAAGGGGGGGGGGCTGCATAAAGAGAACTACCGTATATGAGCCCATGGCAGATACGGGACCTTGTTAAGACGACTAATCATCCCATGGCACTTTATCAGTTAATGTTAAGGAGAGAGAGAGAGAGAGAGAGAGAGAGAGAGAGAGAGAGAGAGAGAGAGAGAGAGAGAGAGAGAGAGAGAGAGTATCAATTAATGATAAGGAGGCGAGAGAGAGAGAGAGAATATCAATTAATGATAAGGAGGCGAGAGAGAGATGGGGGGGGGGAGAGTATTAGTTAATGATAAGGAGGCGAGAGAGAGAGAGAGAGGGGAGAGAAGAGAGAGAGAGAGAGAGAGAATCAGTTAATGATAAGGAGGCGGGAGGGAGAGAGAGTATCAGTTAATGATAAGGAGGCGGGAGAGGGAGAGAGAGTATCAGTTAATGATAAGGAGGCGAGAGAGAGAGAGAGAGAGAGAGAGAGAGAGAGAGAGAGAGAGAGAGAGAAAGAGAGAATATTACATAACAAAGGGAGATAAGAGTCATACGTTAATCTTACTAGATAGGGAGATAACTTGTAAATTATTGCCACCAATGTTTTGTGTTCATATTCTGCCATCTGTTTTGTTCCCATACATTGTCATTTGAAACATTTGGCAATTCACACAAATCAAACCAACACATTGATGTAACAGTTATGCGACACAAAATATCTATGGGGTGTATCACGTTATAAATATTAATTGCTTCTGTTTTCAGGCTAAACAACAAACATTAGCTACTAATCTGTAGTTTAGTAGTCTGTTTTTTAATTGCATAATACTGCTAGCACTATGCTAGAATCATATTTTAGGAACTACCTCAGTTATAACAAGGCTGAGAGAGCAGGTCGAACGTGGTGGACATTTTGTTTTCTTATTTTGGATCGAGTAGTCTGTTTGACTTCACAAACTAAAATCTTATTCACAAAGAATGGCTGTTATGTGCTTTACTTAAAACTTCCGTCTCTTGCGATTTCAAATTAAAAAGTAATTCGTTGGTTTGTGTTTACTGACTTCGCAAAATATGATTAGCATAAATACGTCAATCGCGACAGCTGAAAGTTATGCCACAAGTTCTGAGCAGCAGTGAGAAGTTACCTGCTGGTAGTCAGTCTCTCTGTTGGCGAGGGACATCAGTCTGTCATGGACAGTGTTTCGGATGTGGAAATTACTGAGGTTGATGGGAAGTCGGGATACCATGGATCACATCAGCCGAAAACCCCAGGACTAGCTGATCTCCTCAAGTGTAAGTATTGTGTTTCGTCATTTTACAGATATAGAACATTCATAAATAAACCATACGTGGCACAACAGCCATTCATCTGGATTAGAGATAGGATTAATTGAGTGATTAATTAGAATCGATGCTATTTTGCGCAGGACACACCCAAATATGACTGAATCTCAGCAGAATCTCCATGGGAGGACATAACATCAACAATATAAGATGTGCAGACGATGCAGGGTTTGAAATAGATATCCAGAAGACAAAGATAATCAGAATCTCATCTCTTCTAATCTTGTTTCTCTTGTACCATGCTGTGTCGAGGTGAAGCATAAACAGCGGGATAGTGCCCGTTTGTGGGCTTCATGTATCGAGATTCCCATGGGCACGGCTATTCCCTCTGTCTATCGTTTACGTGGCCGGCCTCTTCCCCTGCTTCCATTTGGTCAGTACATCATTGCTTGTTGTGATATACTGTTAGTTGCTAACCTACTTCAAGTACTTGCATGGCTAAACCATTCAACTTGCTTTTTTCTGATAAAATCTAGCGCTGCTGTAACCCCCACTTTATTCCTGATTTCTTGATTTCTTATATTCTATCTTCTTGATACATTGAATATTATTCTCAGGAATCTAATTTCTGTTGTTGCGATTTTTCTTTACCCGTTTTCTGTCATTGTCCAGGTTTGGCATTGGTAGCTTAGAGTTGGCAGGAAGATTGTGTTGTAGAGTGCTGAATCACAATGAAGCAAGCAAATGATAATCTGATCTCCATCTGTAAAACTGCCCTTCAAGAATCGGAATTATACATCTATTTACAGTGTTTCCACGGAAATATGACCTACTCCTATAATAAGCCCTAGCACGTTATTTCAGGATGCTTTTATAATATAAGACCTACCCCTGAAGTAAGCCCTAGTCAAGATCATCAGCTAGAATGAGAGACTTGTTGCGGAATGGCCGGTCGGAGTACAGGGTGCGCACTTGATTTGAAGAGTTATGACGTTGTTCCAGAAAATGATGACATGGCTGTATGTTAATAAATGTAGCATTTTGTACATGAATAAATGTAGATTTTTGTATTATATATATATATATATATAAAAGACATCGTGAAGTTTGGTTACCAACTGTCGTTTTAATGTAATGTACATTAGTTCTCTGCCTCGGCACGAGGAAGGCGGCAGTTCGCTGGAGGAACCGGCCGGCCTTGCATATTTGTTAGGATAGTCACTTTGTTTCCGCTGTATGTGGGGATCTGTGTGCAGACACCGCCTTGTGCAGGAATTATAGTTTAATAGTTCAGGAAGGGGGTATTTCGTGGATGAGAAGAAAACAAGAAGACTGGTCCACCAACGCCGAACACGAAGTTTCAGTTGTCACACAACAGTCAGCATTCTGAGGAGATCTGAGTTCACATGGACTTGTTCGGATTGCAGGGATGACAGTCCATTTGGCGGTTTTGTCTTAGAGTTCGTGACTAGATTTGACTCGTCCTTCTCCAATGAGAATCAACGAAGAAGATGCAGGAGGAAGAAGTGAAGTTGTTAGCTTCATTTACTTCCTCTTGTCTTAGATCTGCGCCAGTCAGTATCCCAAGATTTATTTTTCTCGTTACAGCTGTCAACAGATTACTGTCAGCGCCTGAACGGCTGTAGGACCCGTAATATTATCTAATCAAGTATTACGCTATCGTAGACACCTGTTGTGTCCCAATGCAACCAGAGATCCTAAACGTGAACAAAAGCCGCGCGAGAAAAGGGACACAACCACGGTTGCCAGATCACTGTGACTCCCCCCCCCCCCCCCCCCCCCCCCCCCCCCCCCATACACACAAAACCAAATCATGAAATTTAAAAAAAAGCCAAAAAGCAAAACATTACCCAATGAAAATATATATTTAAAATAATTCCTACTATTAAGACTCTTATAATGCAAAAATAGTTCTTCATGTAATTCGCGAGGATCTGCCTTATTTTTCTGAAAAAAGTTATTTGACTTTTCGAATTCCTGCACAATAGGGGTTTTTTTTTTTTTTTTTAGCATATCCTTTACAGGACTTAGCTGTCAACACCAGCATCTTTCAGCTGTATGTTGATCTCTTGGCAAGATTACGCTCAGTAGTTTGCCATTGCTTACAATAGGGGTAGCAAAATGAAAATAGAAGTAGTTTCTTTGATCTAGAAGCATTTCCTTTATAAGTTGTGACTTAAATTTAGTGTCATAATTTGCTAATTCAGCAGAAATAAAATAAGCCTTGAGGTCTTCCCAATTCATTAGAATGTTGAGCTTATCCCCGGACAACCCAGCGAGTAGAAGAAATTTGCTCAAAAGGAAGTGGCGCAGTTCTAGCTTGCTGAAATTCTGTCGATGAGTTCATAAGTTTGAATAAATCTTTAAATGCTTCTCGTCTAAGATTGCTATGTCTAAACCAATTTGGTATTTCTGTCAACAAAAATCCAATGTTTGAAGGTAGTTTTGACACTGTATATTTGATGCACAATGCTAATGAATGGCAAACACACTTATACTGAACACATGAAGGAGATACATCTGTCATTCTGGACCAAACTGAATTGTTGCATCCAACCATGTTGGAAGCACCATCTGATGCAAAACCAATGCAATTTTTTAATGTTTGATTACATTTTACAATTTCATTGTTAATCAAATTAAATATATTCTCTCCTGTAGCCTCCTGAACTGGAATCAAACCTAGAAAACTAGTAGTAATTTCATTTCTTGTATCGCTGAGGTATCTAACTAAAATGTATAAATACTTTTGGGTCGAGACATCAGTGGACTCATCAATGATGAGTGTATACTTCTTGTTTTGCAGATCTAGAATTAGATCAGATCTTAAAGACGGCGAAATAACATTTTTTATTAGTGATATGCACTTCGTTCGGTGCAATTTTATCTGACCAAGCGTGCTGCCACAACCATGGGCTACCATTATTTCACCTAAGTAATCGATGGTGCGTATGGCACTATGGCAGGCCATGCTAACAGCAATTTGTAACTCTGCTAATTTGACTTTATCATCAATTTTCTTGCTAATTGTCATCACTAAAAGTATTTTTTGTGAAGAAGATAACGCACCCCGCTTGTGTTTTTCTGTTGTTTCATGATTTGCGAGATTTGAAAGTCTTGGAACAATATATTACACCGGCACAATTTGCAATATGACGATTCAGAACCATCGGTGGATTTCTTGAGCCACACAAATAATCCAAATATCTTTTCCCATTGATCATTATATTTCCGATTAGTATCATAAGATGGGTTCCACTTTGGCATGATAATAGGCTCAATAATAAGAAATCCTTGCCATGAAGGTTTAATGAATTTGAAAACTTAATTGAACAGTAAGGTGACTGCGCGGTCCGTGAGTGCGCATAGAACAGTACAAACAAGTACGGAAACCATACGTGTTTTAGTGACTGCATTCGTTCTAGAGAATGAACCAAAAGCAGTATAAGCTAAGCTTATTGTTTTGTACTTGTTTTAGCTAAAAAGTGGTAAAACAAGATAAAAAGTAACCTCCCAATTCATAACAGAGGCATTTATAGCTAATTATTTTAAAAATATTTTTAAAAGCCCCCCCCCCCCCCTCTTCCCTCCCACCACAACCACCACCACAAAAAAGCCAAAACGCCAAACTGATGTTTGGACGCCGAACCTGTTTTTAAAAAAGCCAGATTTGTCAGATTTGGCGTTAAAAAGCCAATCTGGCAACCCTGGACACAACTGAGTACTTGATGGTTCCGTCGCCCTGCTACTGAGTGAGTGCGTGGCGCGACACTGTGAGCTGTGAGTTTCGTGTGAAGTGCTTTTGAATCTGCCCAAGTTTTTTTTTGGAACGTGACTGCATGTTTGGAGCGATGGCTGGTGGCTATGTCCCAGAGTTGACCGGTTTTTGCCTTATGCAGAAATGCGTGGCTGCTGGGCTTCTGGTTGACTGCCACTGCCGTCGGTGATGAACTGTATTTTCGTGGACTGTGTGGGTGAACATCTAGGAAACATCCAGATAGGAAAATGACTGCCGATTCCATCAGAGATGAATTGGGTGTTTCGTGGGGGACTGGTGTGTTGACATTCTGGCGGTGGCATTATGCACAGTGTATCTGTGCGGGCTGTTGTTTGTCGAGACTCCTGTCTTTTCCACTTTTCACATTGGGCAGTGGGGAGCGTTTTGTGTGATATTCACTGGCACAGGAACGGAGCATAATGGGGACGACCCGTTGCTGTGAAGTTGGAACTGCGACTAACTAACTAACTAACACTTTAAGTTTTGAATAACGAAGACACAAAAAAATAGATTGCACGATTTATTGCCTGGCATATTTCGCTGCATCTCAGCAGGTACATACTGCAGAATTCACATAACGTAAAGTGAAATAACTAGATAAATCCTTCAATCTGAAATATACACATATTCGCACAGTAATGTCGATTGTCTACCACGGTAATTTTAAACTGACTAATATGTCTTTCTGCTTACACAAGGCCGGCTTACGCAGGTTGATCACTATGGCTTCAGCAAACCTTAGCAACCGACTATTCTGTGTGTTGAACAACACACGGAAGGCACTGTCTCTTTCAACCACATGACCACTCTCGAGCACGTGTCTCGCGACCGATGAAGCAGGACTGTTCCGGTGTGTCGGCCTGCCTAGGCTACCATCTTCTGTGTGTAGTATCTTGTCCACCCAGTTCGGAATGTGTTCCAACACTCTGTTATGTAACTGTCGCTCTGTTCTACCTATGTAGATGGCCTCGAACCTACATGTAAATTGGTAAATACAATTCGATTTGGTGTACAAAGCTACAGGTTCTTTAACTGCTGGGATGGGGATTGGTGTGGTTTTGTGCCTGATAACCGGAGTTGCAGCACAGAATGTTCGCCCGACTGCTGTGATGAACCGGTCCTGCAAACGTTGCATTACGTCATCTTCTCGGAAGGTTAACTGGATGAAAACCTTGAGTTTCGGGACTGTAGTTTCTTCTGGTTTAGGTTTGGTCTGTTGGCAGTGGCGCTTTATAAATCCTGTGGAGTAACCATTCAGGTTTTTTCTTTTTCACTTTCTTTTTCACTTTTTCTACTTTCACTTTTTCTACTTTCACTTTTGTAGGCAGATTAAATGAATGAATCAACAATAAACCTAAACTACATAAGTAGAGTCGATAAGCTTCACTAGAACAGGACGCACAAGCGAGTTACGCAGGGGAACATTTCTTGGGCTGTTGAAAATGAAAGGACGTTAGGCCATTTCATGGGAAAATTGTTAAGAAATAAAGCATGCACACGGATAGATAGACCATGTGAACGTGGACCGAATCTGTCCACACAAAATTAAGGTTATTTGCATGGCTTTACAGGACGTCGTAATCAACCCCATCATTTTTAGCTGTTTCTCATTTACCAGGCAATTTTCATGTTCAGTAGTTTGGCATTGCTTTGTGAACGGCCGACACTCATACCATCGAAATCAACACAAGGCGACTGTTTTCCAAATCGTCTGCAGCAGATTTCAAACCTTGGAGACGTTATGTCGGAGAATTGTAAAACACGTTCATCGCCCCTAAGCCAAACCAGAAAACGTCAGCTACACAAATGCATTAAGAGGACGAATACAATGACTGTTCACCAAGAGCGGTAGATAGCTCGCGACATTGGGCGGGACATATCCGCAGCAAGTAATCAACCAATCAATCATGTGCCATACCGGAAAGCGTGGGCGGTCATGACTCGCCATTTCACTCGATCACCAGAGTCGTGGATCAGCTCAGTGTTCCTGTCTCGTCCATGTCATGTGGCCAAGCCATCCGGGTATTTTCCTCTCGGTCTTCCTCTTGGTCTGTTCCCTTCGATCTTGCCAGTTGTCACTAAGTTCTCCAATTCATGTCTTCTCATAACATGTCCAACAAATTTTGACTGTACAGAAAGTTAACGTTACACAAATACACACACAACTCGGACACAATGACCGTTCACCTAGAGCGGTACACAGTTAGATGTGACCACTTCCCGACAGAGAAGCGAAAAAAGAAGAAAGGAGCAGTAGTGTAGGCGTGTTTAGCTGGTCCTGAACTAATGTCTCTTATTCCCAAAACGAGGCACTTTTGACACCTGGAGGTAATAAGACGGATTCTCAGTGGGCTCATAGATTTAGTTGTCGCTGTGGCAAAGGTGTTATAAACGCGATGTGTAATCCTGCATACCGTGTTCGAAACACAACTGAGTGTGATTTGGAATGACCGCCTTGCGTCGATTTTCATACAATAATTTTTTTTTGTTCAGAAAGCAATGGCAAACTAATGAACGTAAACTTGACAAGAAATCACAATCAGCCCTCTTGTTTAGCGTCTATTTATGTCCTTTGTATTCCATGAGAGCTAGTCAATAACCGTCAATGTATTTATACTGTTTTGTCACTGCCCATAAAGGTTCCACAGCTGCTGATCTTGGGATATTCATTGTAATGACTTCCTCCTTGTTCACTTGTCACTGTTTTCCAAAGCCCGAGGGGCGGAGGAAAGAAGCGTGGTGCTTGTAGCATACACATGTGATGTATATATGTGCACGCATGTGTGAATAGCTATCTAGCTACTTATCCAACCATTTTCAAACTACCTATCTACCCAGAAATCTACCTATCCACTCACTTACCTGCCTGCCCACCTACATACATTCCTACCTACATACATCCCTACCTACATACATCCCTAACTACATACATCCCTACCTACATACGTCCCTACCTACATACGCCCCTGCCTACATACGTCCCTACCTACATACATCCCTACCTACATACATCCCTACCTACATACATCCTTAACTACATACGTCCCTACCTACATACGTCCCTACCTACATACGTCCCTACCTACATACATCCCTACCTACATACATCCCTACCTACATACATCCCTACCTACATACATCCCTAACTACATACGTCCCTACTTACATACGTCCCTACCTACATACGCCCCTGCCTACATACGTCCCTGCCTATACACGTCCCTGCCTACATAGTCCCTGCCTACATACGTCCCTACCTACATACGCCCCTGCCTACATACGTCCCTGCCTATACACACCCCTGCCTACATACGTCCCTGCCTATACACACCCCTGCCTACATACGTCCCTGCCTATACACACCCCTACCTACATACGTCCCTGCCTATACACACCCCTGCCTACATACGTCCCTGCCTATACGCACCCCTGCCTACATAGTCCCTGCTTACATACGTCCCTGAATACATACATCCATACCTACATACATCCGTACCTACATACATCCCTACCTACATAAGTCCCTACCTACATACATCCCTACAGACATCCCTACCTACATAATCCCTTCCTACATACATCCCTACCTACATACATCCCTACCTACATACATTCCTACCTACATACATCCCTACCTACATACACCCCTACATACATCCCTACCTACACGCATCCCTACCTACATACACCCCTACATACATCCCTACCTACATACACCGCTACATGCATCCCTACCTACATACACCCCTACATACATCCCTACCTACATACATCCCTACCTACATACGTCCCTACCTACATACATCCTTACCTATACACATCCCTTCCTACATACATCCCTACCTACATACATACCTTCCTACACAATCCCTTCTTACATAATCCTTACCTACATATATCCCTACCTACATAATCCCTTCCTGCATACATCCCTACCTACATACATTCCTACCTACATAATCCCTTCCTGCATACATCACTACCTACATACATCCATTCCTTCATAATCCCTACCTACATACATCCCTACCTACATAAATCCCTACCTACATACATCCCTACCTACATACATCCATTCATACATAATCCCTACCTACATACATCCCTACCTACATACATCCCTACCTACATACATCTCTACCTACATACATCCATTCCTACATAATCCCGTGGATACTCTTCTTGGGTACTCTTGTCAGGAATCTCATTTATGTTGTTGTGATTTTCTTTTTCTCTTTTTCTGTCATTGTCCAGGTTTGGCATTGGTAGCATAAAGTTGGTAGGAAGATTGTGTTGTAAAGTGCTTTCTTAGTGGCTATTGATACATGTTTGTTCTTTAGTATTGGTGCCATTTGTCCATTTGTTTGGTAAAATAATATACACTATGTATCCGAAATTAATCATGAGGGGTGAACAGGATATCACTGCATAAGTACAATGCAGTACAAAGGGAGTTAAACAATTGCCACATGTGTACATTATAAACATATTGCGCAGTCATTCCATTGTAAAATGTATATACAGTTCAATAACCCGGATGCACCGGCGCCAGTATGTTTTGTGTATCCCCGGGAAATAATGTCTTGCAGCAGGCCCATTGCAGATAGTCTCTTTAATCGTGGCCCGCCGAAACGTTTCTCGAACTCTCGCTGTTTCCCCCCGTCTCTTGCCCAACGTGTCTACAAGGTCCAGTGTCCATCTTTGGACTGATCGACCCCCGCCTCTTGCCCAACGTGTCTACAAGATCCTGTGTCCATCTTTGGGCTGATCGACCCCCGCCTCTTGCCCAACGTGTCTACAAGATCCTGTGTCCATCTTTGTGCTGATCGACCCCCGCCTCTTGCCCAACGTGTCTACAAGATCCTGTGTCCATCTTTAGGCTGATCGACCCCCGCCTCTTGCCCAACGTGTCTACAAGATCCTGTGTCCATCTTTGTGCTACCGACCCCCGCCTCTTGCCCAACGTGTCTACAAAGTCCTGTGTCCATCTTTGGGCTGATCGACCTCCGCCTCTTGCCCAACGTGTCTACAAGATCCGGTGTCCATCTTTGTGCTACCGACCCCCGCCTCTTGCCCAACGTGTCTACAAGATCCTGTGTCCATCTTTGGGCTGATCGACCCCGCCTCTTGCCCAACGTGTCTACAAGATCCTGTGTCCATCTTTGTGCTACCGACCCCCGCCTCTTGCCCAACGTGTCTACAAAGTCCTGTGTCCATCTTTGGGCTGATCGACCTCCGCCTCTTGCCCAACGTGTCTACAAGATCCGGTGTCCATCTTTGTGCTACCGACCCCCGCCTCTTGCCCAACGTGTCTACAAAGTCCTGTGTCCATCTTTGGGCTGATCGACCTCCGCCTCTTGCCCAACGTGTCTACAAGATCCGGTGTCCATCTTTGTGCTACCGACCCCCGCCTCTTGCCCAACGTGTCTACAAGATCCTGTGTCTATCTTTGGGCTGATCGACCCCCACCTCTTGCCCAACGTGTCTACAAGATCCTGTGTCCATCTTTGTGCTGATCGACCCCCGCCTCTTGCCCAACGTGTCTACAAGATCCTGTGTCCATCTTTGGGCTGATCGACCCCCGCCTCTTGCCCAACGTGTCTACAAGATCCCGTGTCCATCTTTGTGCTACCGACCCCCGCCTCTTGCCCAACGTGTCTACAAAGTCCTGTGTCCATCTTTGGGCTGATCGACCTCCGCCTCTTGCCCAACGTGTCTACGAGATCCGGTGTCCATCTTTGTGCTACCGACCCCCGCCTCTTGCTCAACGTGTCTACAAAGTCCTGTGTCCATCTTTGGGCTGATCGACCCCCCGCCTCTTGCCCAACGTGTCTACAAGATCCTGTGTCCATCTTTGTGCTGATCGACCCCCCCCCCCTCGTCTCTTGCCCAACGTGTCTACAAGATCCTGTGTCCATCTTTGGGCTGATCGACCCCCGCCTCTTGCCCAACGTGTCTACAAGACCCGGTGTCCATCTTTGTGCTACCGACCCCCGCCTCTTGCCCAACGTGTCTACACAGTTCTGTGTCCATCTTTGGGCTGATCGACCCCCGCCTCTTGCCCAACGTGTCTACAAGATCCGGTGTCCATCTTTGTGCTACCGACCCCCGCGTTTTGCCCAACGTGTCTACAATGTCCCGTGTCCATCTTTGTGCTGATTGACCCCCGCCTCATGCCCAACGAGTATACAAGGTCCCGTGTCCACCTTTTTACTGATCGACCCCCGCTTCTTGCCCAATGTTTCTACAAGGTCCCGTATCCATCTTTGTGCTGGTTGATTTCCCCCCCCCCCCCCTTTCTTTTAGAACCATACCTCCCATCGCCATTCTGTCTAATCTACTGTGACGTTTAATATGGCAAAAGTATTTTAGTCTTGGAAACATGATACTGTTTATGGTCCAGATGTCTTCGATCTTCAGATCTTGTGAATCTCAACATGTTCCCTATTTCTTCCACAATATTCTAAGAACTGTTCTATAACATGTTAAGCTCTAAAGCCTCAATTGCGAAATGGTCCATGACTTAATTCACATGTTGCTACAGAAAAGATGCCTGTTTTAAAAAATTGTACTTTAATTTTTATGCTGACTTTGTGTCATAGGTGTAATCTCTGTATTGCTATGACCAGCATATAAATATGGGTTGTTGCAAATTGAGCTGAATGAGTATGTTCTTCTGTATTCACCAAAACTAGCGATAACGCTGACTGTTGTGGGAGTTACAAGCCTGGTGGCTGTTCTATGTGTGATCGCCTTGCTGTGGGTTTCCACAAAATGGCTACGCCAAAAGCTGTGTACAGCTTCACCTTTCTCTAACTCGGAGGAATCGAAAACCACAAACTCGGCGCCAGTCTCGAGGTAAACATTTCATAAACATAACAAGTAGAGAAATATTTAGAATCATCATCATCATCATCATCATCATCATCATCATCATCATCATCATCATCATCATCATCATCATCATCATCATCATCAAGTGCCAGACCAGCTGTTTTAAGCTTTCATGACTCTCCACAGATCTCGGTGTTTGGTGTTCTGGAACAACTCTGCTGATATTCCCCCATGCCACCGTCTCAATCCATCCAGAGTAATTTCTCTTGGTTTGCCTCTGCCTCTCCTCCCCTCGATCTTTCCAGTTGTCACGATGTCCTCCAATGCCTCTCTTCTCATCACATGAATAAGAAAGCTGTTTGTCCCTTTCTTATATATATATATATATATATATATATATATATATATATATATATATATATATATATATATATATATATATATATATATATATATAATATATATATAATATATATATATATATATATATATATATATATATATATATATATATATATATATATATATATATATATATATATATATATATATATATATATATATATATATATATATATAATGTATCTAGAATGGATAATTGTTTTCCAGCTTAGACGTGGCGTGACCGCATTATCAAGCTGATCGTCTCTGGAGGATGGCACACCCAGTTATGCATCTTAGAGGTCAGAGTGTCTCACGAAGCACGAGATGGTTTTGTGGCAAAGAAGCAAGCATAGTTTCTGCGGTGGCTGACTGAGCTTAAGGAAAAGAAAGTCAGCCAACAAATCAAATACAGAGGACTGCACCCAATCAAAACAGACAAGCCAGAAACCAACATTGACTAAAGAAACCATAAGAGGAGACGAACACAAATGAGAACCTGCCGGCCAATCCCCCAACTAACGTCACAGGCTTAAACGCTTCAAAATCGAAAAGCCAGCTAACACTGGCGCAGATCTCATCTCATCTCATCATGTTCCTCTTGTACCTTGCGGTGTCGAGGTGAAGTATAAACTTCGTGAGAGTGCCCGATTATGGGCTTCATATATCGATATTGCCATGGACTCTGCTATTCCCTTTTCTTCGTCTGTACCGAATCCCTCGCACAACTGAGAGAGTGTTGTTGTGGTCCTCTGTCTGGCGGGCTCGTCTTTCTGGTCAGTCTGTTCTATGTAGCGAGCAAGAAGGGCCTTACCTTTATCCGCATCCGACTTTTTCCATGCGAGGTCTGTGCCTTGAAAGTCTGGAATACCCCTACGTTGTGCAGCACCGTTCATGCTCTTGTGGAGGCACCAGAAGGTCGTAAGAGATCGCTCGGAGCACACCTTCCTGCAGAACAGGGGTCGGGACAGACGAAGAATGGACAATCACAGTTGAGATATTGCGTGCGATGCTCAAGAAATCACCTAACACCGCCCCAGGCCCAGACGGCATCCGTTATGGTGACCTAATGGTGATATCAGATGATGACATGGAAGAACTGGCCAGAGAATTCAACACCAGTATCCAGAGGGGTCAGGTCAAAGAAGAATGGCTACACAGCTACTTGCTGCCGCTGCCAAAACCGAACAAAGACCACTCCAAGATAAGCGGCTACAGAATCATTACGATGCAGAATACTGTTGGCAAGCTACTGGAGAAAAATTGTAGCACACAGACTTGCTTGGGACTTGGAACAGTCGGCTGCTTCCCGCCCACACTTGGAGGATACAGACGCAACAAAGAGTCATGGCTGAATGCGGCGGTCTTTGCTCAAGATGTTTACGAAGGATTTCAGGTCAGAGAAAAGACATGTGCGGCCGCCATAGACTTAGAGGACGCATATAACAGAGTATCTTTCGAGCACTTGATGCAAACTCTCCTCAGACTGAAAGTGCACCCTCACCTTTTACGATGGATAGCTGCAGTTCTACTCCAAAGGAAGGGGGTGCTAAGATGCGGGAGTTGGTCTTCTGAGCCGATAACGATATGTCCAGGATTGCCGCAGGGTTCACCACTGTCACCAGTACTATTCAACGTGTATGCTGTGCCGATCACTGAACAACAGTTGGATGGGAGGGGTAGGACTCTATCATTCGTTGACGACATCCTCGTGTATCGACAGGGTCGAGATAGACAGGCAGTTGCCAATTATATGCAGGGCGAACTAGATCGAATTTCCTCATGGTGTGCTGATGCCTATGCCCTTGTCAACCCTGCAAAGGCAACGGTTACATGGTTCTCACTAAACAACCATATTGTGAAAACAGACCTGCCGGCAGTAAGAATGGATGGGAGCATTCTGAGTAGAACCCAGTCAATGTCATATCTTGGCGTGAGGCTTGATCGTAGCCTGTCCTTCAAAGATCATGTCGATTATGTCATAACGAAGGCTCGAAAAGGTTTGGCGGCAATGAGAGTCATGGCGACTGCCAATATCGAGCAAAGACTGCTAACACTTCTGTTCCAAGGACTTGTGCTTTCACGCATCGAGTATGCCCTGGCCATCCTCGCTGTCAGCCCTACACAGATTGGAAGACTTGAAAAGGTACAAAACGAAGCCATGCGCATCATTTTGGGCTGCGCGAGAGACACCAGCCGTGTAGCAATGAGATACCTCCTTGACTTCCCGACAATGGAACACAGGATCAAGATCTGGAGAGCTCGTGCATACTTAAAAATAAGTGCAGATGAGCAGCACCCTCTGCATGACGCTGTATTCAGAGAAAAGGGTGACAGGCTAAAGAGGGGCAAATCATGGATGGGTCGGGCGGAAGATGTCGTCAGACAGGTCTGCAGTCTTACCAGTATCAACCCCGGCAAGGAATGGGTGCCGGTGCCTCCAGCTTTTAAGTGCACTTTCTCCTGCATTATCACACTCGACAGACGGTGCAGAGAGCAGAACCCTGCCGCTGTCAATGCAGAGGTTAACGCGCTCATCTATGAACACTCAGATAGCCCCGAAGTGCTCATCTATACAGATGGATCTGTTGTAAAGCAGCAGAGAAGTGCGTGGGCATTTACAGCCCGTTCAGCGGGCCGAACCGTTCAAGAATCCAGTGGTGCCCACTCTATGACCACGAGCAGCATGACGATGGAGGTGATGGCAGTTACACAGGCTTTCATATGGCTGGAATCACAGCATTATACCAACGTGTGTGTACTAAGTGATTCAATGAGCATGATTCAGAAGGTCGAAGCTGGATCTGTACGTAGACAGTGGACTGAGTCGCTGCGGAAGTCTGTTGTCCGTAAAGTCACCTTCATCTTCGTCCCGGGACACGCGGGAGTCGAGGGAAATGAACGAGCTGATAAACTGGCTGGCTCTGCACCCCCTGTAGATGGCTAGCCCATGGATCGTGCCGATGTTATTAACGTCCTTAAAGATATGGCGAGAACAGAGGACTTTGACGCCAGTGATTCCACATCGCTGTCCAGGATGAAAGACCTGGGAGTAAGAATCGGCACAGCCAGACGCGAGAGGTACATCGGGAAAACAAAGCGCCTCGTCAACCAATACAGAACTGGCACTATTAGCCACCGGACGCTGATGCATATGCTGGGGGGAGGATCTGAGCACCTATGGACATGTCCGGAGTGCAACGAAGATACCCCAACTGATAACTAACTAACTATAACTCTGCTATTCCCTCCGTCGGCCTCTTCCTCTGTTTCCATCTGGTCTGTACATCATTGCTTGTTGTGGCATGCTGTTGGCTGGTAACCTACTTGCATGGCCAAACCATTTGACTTGCTGCTTTCTAATAAAATCTAGTGCTGCTTTAACCCCCACTTTAGTTCTGATTTCTTCATTTCTGATCTTATCTCTTCTTGATACGTTGAGTATTCTTCTCAGGAACCTCATTTCTGTTGTTGTGATTTTTCTTTTCTCTTTTTCTGTCATTGTGCAGGTTTGGCATTGGTAGCATAGAATTGGTAGGAAGATTGTGTTGTAAAGTGCTTTCTTAGTAGTTACTGATACATGTTTGTTCTTTAGTATTGGTGCCATTTGTCCAATGAGTTGATTTGCCTTATTGCACCTATTTTCGATCTCGTCTTCTGATCTGCCATTTGATGATATTATACTTCCCATGGACCATTCTTAAAGACTATGGGATAGAAGGGCAACTGCTAGAAAACATCATAGCCATGTACCGCTCGAGCCAAAGTGCAGTAAGAACACAAGAAGGTATATCAGATATGGTCACAGTCAATACAGGAGTGAGGCAGGGATGTGTGCTCTCTCCCCTGCTATTCAATATCTACATGGACAGAATTTCCAAAGAAGCAAGTTCGACAGAACAGATTCCGAAAATTTAGAACTCTCTACCCCAGATGAAAACACCGACCCACAAGGAATAAATGAACTTCTATTTGCAGACGATCAGTGCCTGTTTTACAGCGATGAGGGCAGACTACAAAATCATATTACTAGTCTGAGTTCAACCTGCAACAGATACAATATGAGCATAAACACAGCCAAAACCGAAGCAATGCAAGTTAGCAGATCGCCAGGCCCACTAAGTATACAGATAAATAACACACCTCTGAAACAAGTTAAAGAATTCAAATACCTTGGAAGTATGATCACAGAAGACGGCAGATTGGACAGAGAAATTGAAGTCGGATGTCAAAAAGCTAGTGCACTTACATATCAACTATCACCCTTACTGAAGCATCCAAACATACCCATGTCCGCAAAACGACAGATAATAAACAGCATATTCACACCAAACCTATGCTATCAATCCCAAACCTGGACTTTATCCAAATTACACCTTCAGAAAATCAACACCTGCGAAATGAGATGCCTGAGGAGAGCTGCCAACTTAACAATCCGAGACCGAGTAAGAAATGCTACTATCAGACAGACTGTGGGATCAACACCTTATGCCACATTTATTGACAGACAGAAGATCAAGTGGTTTGGCCATGTCGTTAGAATGCAACATCAGCAACTACCATCACTGGCCTTACATCAAAGATCATCTGCGACGAGACCACGAGGACGTCCAAGAAGAAAATGGATTGACGACATCAGAGACATTGTACAACCACACGGAATGACACTATCCAGTGCCGTCCACCGGGCGCTGGAACGTAAATTATTCCTCCCCACGACGCTTGACGGCAGAAGTGGAAGATGATGATGATGATGATGATGATACTTCCCAGGTACTTGAAACTCTTCACTTGTTTCAAGGGATGTTCGTTTAGGTGAATTGTTGTTGGTTGTTCTTCTTTAGTATAGTCATTACCTCTGTTTTGCTTGTGCTAATTTTCTTGTTATGTTCCCTACACATTTCGTTTAGACTATTCACGTGGTCTTGTAATTCAGCTTCTGATTTTGCTATTAGTGCTTGGTCATCCGCAAACAGGAGTTCTCTAATGGTTAGATTTGCAGTTGGTTCTTTTTCTGTGTTCTCGTCATGTGGTATTCTTGCTATCTCTGCTTGGCTGGTTTCTTTACATATGTTGTCTATATATGTTATGAACAAGAGAGGGGACAGGACACAACCTTGTCGTACTCCAGATCTTATGGTGAAGGGTTCTGAGTGTCCTCCAGTTGCTCTCACTATGCATTCACTGTTGTTGTATAAACTTCTACATAGGTTTGTTAGATGTTACTCACTCCATATTGTTTAAGGATTTGCCACAACTTGTTTTTATCTACTCTATCGAATGCCTTTTCTTGGTCGACAAAGGCTAAGTAGAGTGTTTCATTGAATTCAATTGATTTTTCTATAAGTTGTCTAAGAGCAAAGATTGCATCTGTGCATCCTTTGTTTTTCCTAAATCCAAGTTGTGTTTCGCTTAGCTGGGGTTCTAAAGTAGTTCGTAATCTTTTTTCAAGAATTTTGCAAAATATTTTCCCAGTATGGCTCAAGAGTGAAATGCCTCTGTATTGTGTGCAGTCTCTTTTGCTGCCTTTGTTTTTCCAAATTGGGATAATTATGGCATTTCCCCAATCTCGTGGTGTCTGTTGTTCTACCCAGACATGATTGAATAGTCTATGTAGCCAAGCTGTTCCTACTTCTCTTGCTGCTTTAATTAGTTCATTTGGTATTTCATCCTGTCCTGGGGATTTGTTCAGTGGGGCTAATCTGAATGCTTCTATAATTTCTTCTTTTAGTATGTCTGGTTCTAGTTCTAGTTCTATCTGAATTCTAGTTCTAGTTCTATCTGAATGTGTAAACAAGATATGAAAACCCTTGGCATAGATCCAGACACACGGGAAAGAGTTGCAGCAGACAATTGTTCCTGGAGAAGAGAAGTACGAAACGGACTGGCGCAGAAAACCAGGCAAACTTAACCCGCACCATGAACCACCATAACTATAACCAACGTCACTGAGGCTGGTTGAACGTGGTGGAAAGTTCTTTTTTCTACAAATGGATGGATGGATGGAGGAACATTAACCAAACCGGTAAGTCGATTGTTGAACGGGGCCGAAACATCTTTTCTCAAGAATTGGAATTGGAATTCGTCGAATACGAAACACTTTTTTTTTTTTTTTTTTTAAATGCAATGGCCGTATTGTATTTGGTGTTGTGCAACCGACGATGTAGTGAATGCAGAGATGCAGCGAAATATGCCAGGCAATAAATCCTGCAACATATTATTTGTCGCTTGTATGTTTAAATTCACTAAGGGAATACATTGTTTTGCAGTAAGAGTATACAAATGGCACCACACTTGTCGAAAATATTAAATAAAGTCTATTTTAAAATATACAGCGTTTGAAATGACACATATCACACCTATATTTGCTGTAGTGACATGCATGTTGTACACCAGCCGATAAGAAAAAAAAAATAATGACTTTCTTTGATGGATATTATTTGACATCTGTCTGTCTGTCTGTCTGCCTGCCCGAGTGTGTCAGTCTGTACATGCATGTGTGTGTTTGTATGTGTATGTTTGTATGTGTATGCTTGTATGTGTATGCTTGTATGTGTATGCTTGTATGTGTATGTGTGCGTCGTGCGTCGTGAGTCGTCGTCATTCGCACTGCGAGCGCTAACAAGGACAAGTCGCCTGAACAAGTCAAGCAGCCTGATACGGGGGGAGATGTCACGTTGAAAGTCCAACAACAAGAAACACGCGGTATCCAAGATGTGTAGCGTGGGAGCCGACAAGAAGAACGTGGAGAACATGCCTGCTAGCTGCATCAAAGAACCTGAAACTACAGCTACTACTGAAGCTACCACGAGGGAGAAGATCGACAACCCACCACATACAAGAGCCAAACCTACGGAGAAGCAGAGAGAGAAGAAAAACACCAGAGTTGGAAACACCGACTCACCGACAAGCAAGTGGGTTGTCAAGCGTATCCAAGTGGAGCTATCAGACGAAGAAATCATGAAGCAGCTTCGAGAAGAGAATCTAGACATCCGATTCTTGAAGGCGGAGCGGCTCCTCTCCAAGATTCCTACAACCTTGGCGGTGGTGATGACAGAGGGCAGCGAGAAGCCGACCACAGTATCAATCAACAAGAGAACGCAGCAGCCAGAGAGATTCATCCCAAGAGTCAATCAATGTTCCAGATGCCAGATGCCGGCCACAGCAGAGCAGCATGTCGTAGTAAAACGGAAATATGCCGGTACTGCGCCGATCACCACGCCTTCAAGAAGTGTCCGCTGGCCAAGCTGGACACGGACTTCCGAGCACCCAACAACAAAAGAAAGTGCGCCAACTGCCTGGGCAAACATGGAGCAAGATACTTGGGCTGTCCGTACCTCCAAAGACACAGAGACGTGTTAAAGATCGCCATCAACACCAAGACGCCATATAAGGAAGCAATGCGGCGGTGCGGGACGGCCACGGGCATCTCGCAAGATGAAAGAGCCCAACTACAAAGCCAGATCGACGAGTTAAAGAAACAAGTCAAGGCACTGATGACGCCGAATCCGATCAGCGACAACGAGAATATACTGGCGGAAATAAAGGAGATCCAGCAAAACATCAAGCTAGAAGTGGAACAGATGACCGCGTTGAAGCAGGAAAACGAAGAAATGCTACTCACCATAAAAGCGGAGAGAGAGAGAGAGAGAGAGAGAGAGAGAGAGAGAGAGAGAGAGAGAGAGAGAGAGAGAGAGAGAGAGAGAGAGAGAGAGAGAGCGGCTAAAAGCTGAAATGAAATGAAATCAAAACAAACCAACAGAAGCCATGCAAGAGACCACAGATAAGCCGCAAGAAACCCAACAAAAAACCGAGCCGGAACCGCAAGATAAAACCAGCAGCCGAACCACGACGCCCGAAATACCCAAGGGGGAAACCAACATCCCGCCAGACAGCCGAAGAAAGACAAGATGAGGAACCTTTCGACGCCTTGAAGAGGTTTACAAAGGAACCCACTCTGGAGGAAATGGAGGAGTGCATAGAAGCAGAAAAGAAACGGGCAAGGCAAGAGAAACTCAGGCACGAGGAATACATGAGGAGACAGGAAGCAAAAGGAAAGAAGTTGAAGAAACTCAGGGGGAAACCCATAGAATACCCGGAGATAATCTCTGACTATGATACCGGCATTGAGTACTATATCGAGGACGAAGAGATCGTTCTATGGCTAACCACAGAGGGAACAATCGAAAGACAGCAAGAACTAAAACACGAAAGTGAAAGAAAAAAAAAGCGCAAGGAGGTAAATAACATCGAAAAGCTTCTACGGGCAATACACAGAACAGGAGGCAAAAATACTAAATAAAAAGTCCTTATAAGGGCTACAACCAGTCAAGCCAGACGAGCCAGAAGCCTGCACCAAAAAAGAAAACCACAAGAGGAAACATGCGCAAAAGACAGCCGCCAACCGATCCCCCAGCTGACGTCACAGACACAAACTAACATAATCAGTCCCAGATAGGACTCACAAGACAAGAATTAGGGTGAATGAACCCACAAAAAACCACGGACCTCAACAATAACCACAGCTGAAAAACGCAAGTTGAACGAGGCCGAATTTGGAATTTTTGTTTTGGAAATTGGAATTGGAATTGGAATGTGTGCGTGTGTGGTAAGGATGTTAATATGTGGGGCTGTAACTCAAGTGGTAGAGCGCTTGCTTAGCGTATGAGAGGTGCCGTGATCGATACCTGGCATCTCCATGGTACATATTATTTTTTCAAAAAATTGAAAATGAAGGAGAGAGAGAGAGAGAGAGAGAGAGAGAGAGAGAGAGAGAGAGAGAGAGAGAGAGAGAGAGAGAGAGAGAGAGAGAGAGAGAGAGAGAGGCGTTAATGTTAGTGTGATTGTGAATAGATGTGTGTGAGAGGGAGTAGGCGGAGGAAATTGAAATTTGGTACAGTGCTTATTCCTTCTCAATGTAGCCACCACCTGAATTTATGCATTTCTGCCATCTCTGCGTGACCTTGAAAAGACCTTCAGAATAAAACAACCTATTTTTCGAACTAAACCAGTTATCACAAGCCAGTATGACATCTTCGTCACTATCAAGACGATTTCCTTTCAGCTGTTTTTTACGATTTGGTGAATCCAAGTCTCATCTACCGGCCCCATGATCTTTTACATGTTTTTCGACCACCACATGTTGAGCAACTGGCCACAGCAATCAACCCGTGTTTGTTTCTGTTCACATGTCAGCAGGCGCGGGGCACACACTTTTCTCATGTTCAGTCTGTTGTGTAAAATTCTAAAAACTGTACTCTTACTCAGTTTTGCTGAACCCGATATCTCTGCAATTGTCATTTTCCTATCCTGGTCTATGATTTTCTTCACTTTTGCAGCATTTGCATCATTGCACTCTGAGGACGGTCGTCCTGGTCTTGGCAGATCTGCAACTTGGGAACGGCCACACTTAAACTGCAAACACCAATTTTTTACAGAAGCATACGAAGGACAGACTTCCTCAAACACTGGCCCCATCTCCCTGTGTATTTCTGTAGGTGTTTTACCCTGTAACATCAAGAATTTTATCACAGTCCTGACGTCTGATTTCTCCATTGTTCTGACAAACCGTTGGATGTGTAGATCTGGTCAGTTGGGTGTGTTGTGCCATGCATCATTTCGGGAAAACCAGTTGAGGTTGGAAATTCGTAATTCATATGTCCATTACAAATTGAATGAGCTATACATGTGCCAAATTTCAATTTTCTCCGCCTACTCCTTCATGGTCAGGCTAAAGACTTATGAGAAGCCCCTTGTATGTTGATCAAAACAATGATACAAGTTTAGCTGCAAAGATTTTCAATTTGGGAAATGATTCTTCTGATAAAGATCCATAGAAATCCAGCAAACCATCTGACTTGAATTTCTCTTTCAGGTCATGATCTGCTTGTAAGTCAAGCAGCTCCAACTGTATATCCTCTGTGGCTGTATCAACTTCTGCACTAAAAGGGGAAATGAGAATATTGAACTGTGGCTCTAAGTTCTTGAAATCTCCTAAATTCTTCCGTCAATGCATCTAATTGGGCTTTGTACTTTTCATTCCTTTCACCAGAAATGGTTTTTTGTTTCAGCACAGGGGAATGAAAAAACCTTTTTTCACTTGCTTGTCTGGAAAACAGTGAGAGTTTTGCCTGAAATGATTTTACATGTACATACAATTCATGTACAAACACACCATTGCCCTGAAGTTTGACATTCACTTCATTTAACTTTTCCATAATTTCAATGGCAAACATAAAGTCTAACTTCCACTCTTTATTGACAATGTTAGTGTTAAAGTCACATTCAATGCCCTTCATCTCTAGGAACATCATTATTTCTTCTCTGAGGTCCCACACTCGCCTCAATACCTTGCCAAGACTCAGCCATCGAACACTGGTGCGGTACAGGACATCGGAATGTTCAGTTTCTAAATCGTCAAGTAATGCCTTGAACTGTCTGTGTTTAAGTCCTCTTGATCTTATGAGGTTGATGACACTGACAACTGGGTCAATAACATGCTTGATTGTCAATACAGTTTTACACAGACTTTCTTGATGGATCACACAGTGAAGTGGTAATAATGTGTGGTCAGGATATTCTGCTTTAATCTTATCACTTATCACATTTACTAGACCTACATGTTTTTCCAGTCAAATCACGAGCTCCGTCAATTGTAACGCTTGCCATCTTGTTCCAAACCAACCCAGTTCTTTCAATACAGTTAGTAGCAGCATTGAATATATCATGGCCTGTGGTTGTGTCTTTGAGTGACTCAACACTCAGTAACTCTTCAGTGAGTTTGACAGAAGTGTTTATTCCACGTATAAATATCAACAATTGGGCAGTATCATGTACATCGGTACTCTCATCCAATGCAAGAGAATACTACAAAAATTGTTTACTTGCATCTTGAAGTTGAACTTGTTCTGCACACATAATGTTTGCTGCATCTAGCAAACATTCCTTGATGAACTCGCCATCAGAAAATGGCTTGTTCTGTTTGACAATTCTGTGTGACAGCACACGACTAGCTTCTGTTGCAGCATCTTAAATTGAAGACTGTTTAGTGAAAACAGTTTGCAGGTTCTCCAAATTTTTCACCAACTCCAGGCAGTTCCTTTCCCTCTCTTCGGTTGTTAAATTGTATCCGAAATCGGAGTGTTTTGTTTGAAAATATCTTTTTAAATTGTACTCCTTGAAGACAGCCACTGACTCACGACACAACAAGCAAACTGATTTGCTACCAACTTTCATAAATCAGTACTTAGTTGTTCATTCATAATTAAAAACACGGCATTCATCATTCAATCTTACGTTTTTTAGTGACACTCATTGTTTTAATAAAATTCTAACAGTTAGAATTTTATAAAACTTTAAAAAGTAAATGAAACAAAACCTTACTTCCGGCTATGTGTGATTATAAAATATTCTGAAAACAAGGAGTAAACTCATTCGTAATTGCGGAGCGCTATCAAGAACAAGTCGCCCAAACTGTTCAAGAAGCCTGATACGGGGGAGGAAAATGGCAAATGACAAGAAAAACACCAAAAGACACCAGACTTTACAAGATATGCAGCGTGGAAGTCGCCAAGACCTTAAAGAAGACGACAGGAGAGAACCTACCTGCGAATTGCAACAAAGAACCTGAACCTACAGTCACCTCAAAGGAAGCTACCACGAGGAAGACAGACGACAACCCACCACAGACAAGAGCCAAGCCAGCTGAAAAGAAGAGAGAGAAAGACACCAGACTCACAGACAGTCAGATGGGTTATCAAACGTATCCAAGCGGAGCTGACAGATGAACAGATCCTGATAGCAGCTGCAACAGGAGAACTTCCATATCCGACTCTTGAAGGCGGAGCGGATTCTGACGTTCTCCTAAGACCCCTGCTACTTTAGCGGTGGTGACAACTGAGGGCAGCGAGATACCACGCCAAGTATCGATAAACAAGAAAGTACAACAGCCTGAAGGATTCATTCCAAGAATCACCCAATGCTCAAGATGCCAGAGGGCCGGCCACAGCAGAACAACATGCCGCAGTAAGACAGAGATCTTCTGATACTGCGCCGAACACCACACCTTCAAGGAATGTCCGCTAGCCAAACAGGACAAGGACTTCCGAATACTCAACAACAACAGAAAGTGTGCCAACTGCCTTGGCAAGCATGGAGCAAAATACCTGGGCTGTCCGTACCTCCAACGACACAGAGACGTCTTAAAGATCGCCATTACCACAAAGACTCCATACAAGGAAGCAATGCGGAGGTGCGAGACAACCACGTGCATCCCACAGGCTGAAAGATCTCAAATGCAAAGCCCGATTTACGAGCTAGAGAAACAAGTCAAGCTACTTCAAACATCGACACCAAGCAGCGACAACTAGAAACTGCTGGCTGGCTTAAAGGAAATCCAGCGCAGCACCAAGCAAGAGGTGAAACGCATGGCACAAATTAAAAAAAGGTAAAGGATATCGCAGAAATTCTATATAAAATCGAGGCCGAAATAAAATTGCTAAAAGCCGAAAGGGAAATAACCCAGAACAAACCAGCAGAAGCCATGCGTAAGACCGCAGAGAAGCCACAAGACGAAACCAAACCAAAGAACAACCGAGAACCGCAAGTTAAAACCAGCAGCCCAACCACGAAGTCCAAGCAACTCAAGGGGAAATCAGTATCCTGCCAGGTAGATGAATTTAGCCTAGAGGAGCTTTCCGACACACCTGAAGATAACAGGAGCACAGACAAGGAAGACAACCCCATCACCGTCACCTGCACCTACGATTAGTTAGTTAGTTAGATTTGTATGTAACATGTTTCTATGTATATAACATGTATGTATTAATATTGTATGATATGATGCTAATGAAGTTGCACTAAGCAATTTAGTGGTTCATTACAGTAGTGATAGTATTAATAGCAGAACCACTAATACCCCTGTAACAAGACCGCCGGGGCTTGGACTGGTTTGCTACTATAGATAATATCCCCAGCCTTTGCTCCAACCACCTCACTAGCACTTCACATCTACAAGGCCCCACACAAGCCGGGACAGCTGAACCTCCCCTCCCCTATCTAGGGTTTCCTACCCCAAGGGGCTCGGACAAAACACAAGTCATATCACTGCACAAAGTCATAGCTAACAGAACAAAATTTAATTCATAACTACGTCAACTACAACACAGAGAAAGATGGCTGAAAGCCGGACTATAAGACAATATGTACAAGAGCAGATCTACAGATGATTCTTCTTCATCATAGAGACTGTGACTATAGTTCGTGCGGTCGTCCTGTCGTGGTTACGACTCACCCAGGAACCTCCAGTGGACAGGAACTCCAAGGTCTGATGCCTATCCAAAGTTCCCTCTTCTTACAGTGATCCAAATCTCGGGCTGATCAAGCGTAGTACCACTGCCTGACCGACACTGCACCGATGCTCAAGGATCCTCCCTTGATGTCGTACTATATCACCGTCACACGCTACGGATGAAGTCTGGGCCGACCCTAGAATACTAGCTGTCTCCCAACTGCAGACAAGTACGTGTAGCACCGTACCCTAAATTTCAAGAGCCTGGATGCTCTTCTGTCTCGTAAGTGACTGACACACTGATACGTCACCTATAACATGAGCGTTCGCTCCACATAAACACAATGTCACTTGCAAAATCTAACAGGTGAATACCACCCTTCACCTATTCCACATAAACACAATGTCACTTGCAAAGTCTATCCGGTGAATACAACACTTCACCCATTCCCCTGTCTCTTGGAATAATAGATCTTCAGAAATTCACAAGTAACTACCCTGGTCGATGGGTATCAATCACATCCTAACATACACTGTCAATGTTCAACACCTCGGAATGGGGTAGATCCCTACCCTATCAAGCATGTCACTCCGGTGTTCACACCAATAAGTAAATCAATGTCTTAGGTCACTGGACCAAGTTTCGGCTTCACTAAGGTAAACCTTTGTAGGTGCACACCACTCAAGCATGCTAATATACAAGGTGTCCCATGACGACCCAGCCGGGCCGGAAGCATAACAAACAGGCCATGGTGACTGGTAACAGAGATCACTTCCGTCAACTTTGAAATTCACTACCTTGCAATCATCAAAGTTCTCACTGAGTTCGAATTCCCCCAGTGCTCCACTGGCTAGAATCAACAGACGTTTCAGTCTTGGATCCTACCAGGATCTGTTGACACTCGTCGGACTCTCTGCGGCGGTCATAGCATAGACCTACCGACACATTCTGTACTGAGACTTTTCAATCGTTGATCTCGGCAGATTCCGATGACCGCTCCCAGTAATGCCTTAACCATCATCTTGATCGGCACTGGAATGAGCCGGTCCTTTAGAGCTAATGGTTAAACTCTGGAATCTCCTTAGGTATAGCAATAACAAATTCTGAAACACGGAGGGGGTGGTGTGAGTACTAAACTACAACAAGAACTAACTGCATCTCCACCATTACACCTGTCTCTCAGTTATACATAACACAATAAAGATATATATATGAGATCATCACATCATAGATCCACTCTTAACTATAATGTATAGGCATGATGATGTAAGAGAAAGCAATAGTACACCTGCGCATAGTCAAGTAGCTCGTCTGGGCTACAGATAGCCCCCTAGCACCAGAGTCGACTGTCTGACTCTGTCAAAGCATCCCTCGCCTGGTGCTAGTCCACTCCTGTTTCCTCTTCCATCATCAATCAACAAATACACCTACTTCCCGTTCAGTGTAGGGATTACTTTATATAGGAGGTGCCCAGCCGGACAAATCCTCCTTCCACACATACTCACCAATTAACCAATCCTTTCACCCATGGATTGATCAACTACACACATTAATAACTATATGTCCATAATAAATTATACTCCTTATAATTCATTACTATAGTATTAACTAAGGATAACTCATGAATTGTTAAACTTCAATAACAAACTCATATCACAGCCATCGCTCTGTCCTGGAATCCCTGTCCCAGAACCTGAGTTGCCTTTTATTAACTGACCTTTATTCAGGTCGATCATCTCTGTGCCGGTCGAGCACAGCTTTGGTGGCCATCCACCAATACACTTTCCCACAGCTACTGTGGGTCCCGTGCATCTTGTCCCGTGACGACTTAGGTCACGTCATCCAATGTAGCAAGGCCTCCAGCCTCTCCTCTACCAAAACTCAGCTCCTCATTTTTGGGGGTTCATTCCCCTAACATACTACTCCTTCTTCACGGCAGTACCTCAAGTACTCCATGAACAGAGTCAGGTTTCTGGAAGAGTAGAATAATAGAGACAGACCCGGTTCGGTTCCTATCTTGGATCTACCTAGACGCAACGGCCTCGAATTACAGAGCGCCGCATCACTCTCGGTCGGGTATGTTCAACCATCGGATAAGCACGATCGCTTTGGGTCGGACCTGCAACCTATGACCTGTCCCGTGACGACTTAGGTCACGTCATCCAATGTAGCAAGGCCTCCAGTCTCTCCTCTACCAAAACTCAGCTCCTCATTTTTGGGGGTTCATTCCCCTAACATACTACTCCTTCTTCACGGCAGTACCTCAAGTACTCCATGAACAGAGTCAGGTTTCTGGAAGAGTAGAATAATAGAGACAGACCCGGTTCGGTTCCTATCTTGGATCTTCCTAGACGCAACGGCCTCGAATTACAGAGCGCCGCATCGCTCTCGGTCGGGTATGTTCAACCATCGGATAAGCACGATCGCTTTGGGTCGGACCTGCAACCTAACGGGTCGAGCGGACCGGCCTACTTCCCAGTCGGTTGACTAGACATACGCAAGATTGAACACGCACGGTCACACTAGCGGACGGACATGTAAACAAGCAGTGACAATAGGTCTCATAAATACTTCCTATCAACTGGTATCCACTAAATGTAGCACCAGCCTTCCTACGTGGAATACTCTGGTACCATTACACCGCAAATACTTACCTGCCGATCTTTCCCTTGAATCACACCTTGATTCCAAGAATAATCACCACCACTGATCTAACATCTAAGTTACAATCATAATCTAACGAAGAAAATTATACATCTATAATAATAACAAGCCCTAACTTATCATTATTAACAGCATCTAGCATTTCTATGTAATGAATGACAAACAACCTGCCTTGCGTGTGTAATTACTAAACCAAACAAGTCACTGCTACACACTTGGTAAAGTACCAGATCTTCCTTGCACAAAGTAGTGATAATAGCATACATATCACTAACCATGCAAAGCATTTGTAAACAAACAGTTTATAATTCTATCAATCTACAAAGAAAGGTTTTACGCCAGTACTAGAAAGAACACACGTTCCGGCCTATTGTGTATACACACTCCCAGCTGTTCTGCATTGCTGGCCCCGTCTGTCAACACATTACCTAGCCGATCGATAATCGCTAATTAAAAATGCAGACGGCCGACGGTACATTTATGCGCTTCGCGAAGACGATTCCGGGCGGCGAATAATTCTCTCGGGAAGGTAGGTGCGGTATAAGGACAACAGTTAAACAATAGACAAAGTATTCAACTGACCTGTGATTCCGAAATCACAATCTTGTCTGCTGATGTCCCGCTTTGGCTGCTAACACTGACATGAAATTTAAGCAGCACATTTCTGCGATCTTTCTACGCTGAGGTCCGACTGGCGACTGCTCACGACCAGCTAAGTGCGTCGTCACAATGCCTTCACGGGCCGAGTGAATTCCATGAGCCACGGAGAAGTCCTGCGTCACGGATTGTTCCACCATCCCGTGTTCCATGAGGCCATTGTGAGTCTAGCGTGATCTTGACCACGTACGCACTTACTGGGGGACATTCTAGATTTCTCTAGAAATAACCAGAATCGTGACGTCACGCACTACTTTCGACTGGAAACCCCCTCTTTACTGTTACTAATTCCAGGGAGACTAACCCTTCGCCATCCCATCAAAGGGATATAACTCAGAGACCAGACTATCTGCAGTCGTTTCGTCACAACCGATAGCTTATTTGAAATTGTTAGCTGTAGTAATAACCATGTTTTAATTAGTGTAGAAACACTTACAATTAGTGCTTAGACTTAGAAATGTAGATATTATTTATATTTAGACTAGTGAATATAGCAAACAGCTCTCTAGCGAGACTGCTACCGATGAAGCCAATCAAAACGGCGAGGTAATAGACCTAAATTTAATTAGAAATAGAATATATTAATTGTCAAATAAATTTAAGAATTTAGCAATTGGTAACTTTAGTAGAATTAAGGGAACAAACACATTTCGCTTACAGAATGTTTAGTTTAATTAATTACTTTCCCTTAGAAACACCCATAAATTGATAGTTAGTTAATTATATACCTAGATTTAACAACAGTTATTATTTAGTTTAGTTAATTAAATCACCTTATTTATTACACCCATCATTTAGTTAAATAGGTTAAGTACATTATTTACTTTAGTAACATCCTTTATTTATTATAAAACTTGTTTCTTTTACGTAATATCATCAAGTAACAATTTAGTTAACTTACTTCCCCTTAGTAGTTATTTACTTTAGTTTGGATTAAATACCTTAGTTAGTATAATTAGACATCACTCTCTACAATGATAGTGAGACTAGAAATCATCAGTCTAGTGACTGATCAAACCAATTATCCATTAGAATAGCTAGATATAGTTAGACTTAGTTAGTTTCTTTTGTATTGCCGTAAGCAATACATTTAAAATTGTATATAATAATGTGATACATAAAACCACTTTATTTTGGCGCAATATTGTTTAACACGAGCCCAATTTTATGTCAATGACAAAAACATTTTTAAAATTGACAATGCATGAATGAGTGAATGCAAGATGAGTATACGGACGAATGAAAGAAGTAAAAATATGAGTGTGAACAGTGGTGCATTTTTTTTCGCACACACGAGTTTTTATGACTTGTTCGCGTCTTCTGTGTAAACCATATGAAGTGTATACTTTTATGTGTGTTATAGCCACTAATGCATTACAGCAATGGTTGTTTTCCAGGATCCCAGATCGGCGAAGTACGTCATAAATTAAGCAGAGGCATTACTTTGTGACGTGCATTAACCTACCTGTGATGCTTGAAGACCTAAATACATCGATTATAGACATATAGTTATGTTTCTAATTGCAACACATATAAAATAAATACTTAAATCCATACAAACAGGAATACAAACAAATAAAATACAAACAGCAGTTTTTTTTTTTTGCAAAGGGAGAGAACACTTGATCAGGGGACATTACAGACTTAGAATAAGTGAAAGGGCGAGTTGAATGTTTAGCCACAAGCGGAAGCGAGATAGGCGAATATCAGCATACACACAACTAAGAAGAGAAGTGAAAGTACATTTCACGAGAGCCATGAATTATATATTCATGTATTGCATCCGTAATAGGAGAAATTTGTCTTGGGATATCGGTGAATCGGTATTTTGAGGGGCATAAGTTTGGTAAACTAGCCCTGGTTCAACACAGCTCCCAAGAGTGTAATGTAATGACTCTTGCTTAGAGTGGAGGTGTGTCAAGCTGATCTAAAACCAGTGGTTAGATACAGCAACTTGTTACCAGACTTATTTGAGGCAGAAGTGGTACCTTATGACAGAACAGTGAACCCCTTCACAAATTAGATCAGACTAATTTTATATGCTACGACGACATTGCGTCACACCCACTACATTAATCTGGTGACGCAATACGAGGGACGACGAGAGCGTGTCAAGATGTTAGTTTCCATTAGGACAGACTAGTGACAGAAGAGGGGCAAGGACTGAGAGGACAGAGAGACAGGACCTCTATAAAGGTATAGACAAAATGGAGACAGCACCCAAGCTAGGACTTAAGAACAGTTATAAGACCAGACTCGGGTGGGGACACTAACGTGTCATAGTTAGGACAACAGAGGGACCAACCCCGAGAACAGGGGATGGGTACATTAGGTCACGGAGAATACTGTGACGACGTAAACTAGAACAGAACTTTAGGGGGTAACCAGTACTAAGACGACAGTACTACGTGCAAACAGAACAGCACGCAGAGTTGCTGACCGCACGAGGGATTTTGACCACGTAGGCAAGCGACAGACTGAGCTGCTGCAGACAGGGACGAGACGGCTTTCCGACTGGACGTAGTTTTTTTCTGAAGCCATTGTCTATTGTTGTGAACGCATGCGATATTAGAGAGAGAGAGAGAGAGAGAGAGAGAGAGAGAGAGAGAGAGAGAGAGAGAGAGAGAGAGAGAGAGAGAGAGAGAGAGAGAGAGAGAGAGAGAGAGAGAGAGAGAGAGAGAGCGATCATGTTTGATGATATGTATATATATATATTGTGTGACGAGTGACGATCAGTGTATAGATTTGACAGGCAGATAACGCCTTGTCGCAAATGTATGAGTGTCAGGCTTGCCTGAAATAAAATCCGTGTAAAACATCTGTACGAGCTGAAGTTATATTTGAGGTACGGATGACGTTGCCTGAATGCGAGTAACGCAAGACTGTGACAATGCCTGATGACCTTAACTGATTCAGTGCCGAAGGATAATATGTCGTTAAATGTGATCTCCCACTTGGATAGGAGGACGATATATCGCCATAGTAGGGTCATCGTTTTGTTTCGTTTCGTAGTATTTCCCGTAAATTCAATGCTCAGTGAACGGACATTTACATTATAATACTAGTTTATTTAATTGTGTACTACGTTTGGTCCAAAGCTACATTTTATTTGGCACTGAATCAGTTAAGGCGTGCAAAAGAGCCCTTTAACTTACTTTACTTTACTTTACTTTACTTTACTTTACTTTACTTTACGTTACGTTACTTTACTTTAGACCACTTAGTGGTAGACCGCTGTCTAAAAAAAATGTCCGGCGGTCTGGGTGACGCTGACCACTGACTGTCCTTTGGTCAAGAAAATACGATCATAACTATTGTCTTCCCAGCTTGGTATGCTGGCTTTGTAACTGCCCCTATATAAACATATCATCCATATACAATCATTCTTATATCTTTAATATGCTCTACTCTTATGGCACTCTCAGTTTATGAATATATTTGCTTGTTTTACACATATTCGCTTATTCCATGTGAATTTTGCTCATGACAGAATTGCTTCCCCAAAGCTGAGTAAAAACAAGTCCTGCCCCTGCTGCCTGTCCACCATCAGCTGCAGACACAACAAAGTGGCCAGTTCAGTGAAGTCTGAGTGTATTCCGGAAATTATTGTTACCAGTGAGCATGTTCAACCTGGCAGTCCAAATCAAGCCACTGAGCCAGGATTCGTTTATGGCGGTCACCAGAAGACAGACCAAAAACAATTTATTAAATCTGATACTTACCAGTAAGCTACACACTTCAAACTGTTTACAGCGAAATCATTTTATAGATAATATCATCGCATGAATTTATTCTCTTCACAGATTCCCCCTTATCATTCTCGCCACCATATAACAGGACCTTTGCAGAAAGCCGTTGCCATCATAGTTCAAATTTGGGCTATTACCAATTCCCCTGCCCACTGTACTTTTATGTCCTTTTAAAAAAAAAAAATGTTGCATATCCCTTGCAGGACGTTGCAGTCAACACCAGCATTTTCAGCTGCTGTTGATGTACTAGGCAAAGTGTTACGTTCAGTAGTTTGTCATTGCTTTCTGAACGACCGGCTCCCATACCAACACGCTTTAACACAACGCGACACGGTCTGCTGCACAAATCGGTCGCGACTGCGTTTCGAACGTCTGGTAAGCGACTCACGAACCGCGTTCGCAAGCCTTTGGCCACGGAGACCGACTCTTGATGTTCTAGGTGTTTTTAATGCCCATGTGTAAAGGATACTACGGGATTTGGTGTCAGACCAGCTTTTCCTATGACTAAATGGCATACATGAGGTGATGACGTAACCTTGTCTTCTCTTTGCCAGTACTCACGTACCAATTTCATGAGCCTGGATCTATCCCAGAGCCACAGTAGTTTGTTACAATTAAATTGTGTCTACACCGGAAGTGAACTCAGAATTCGCTACATTATAATCGCTCCTATTGGCTGTAACGCAGTTTATATAAATGCTATCACTGCTCCTTTTGGGTGTAATGCATTTTACATAAATTCTACCACGTCACCTTTTGGTTGAAATTTTTTTTTTTTGCATATCCTATTTACAGGACATCGCTGTCAACACCCGCACTGCTGTTGTTGATGTCTTGGCAAGTTTACGTTCAGTTGTTTGCCATTGCTCTCTGAACGACCGGCTCCCATACCAACAAGTTAAAACTCAGCGCGACACAGTCTGCTGCCAAATCGATCGCAGCTGTGTTTCGAACGCAGGTAAGACGAATTACGAACGGTATCCAGTAAGGCTTTTCCACGGAGACCAGCTGGTTGTAATTAAATTTCATAAATGATTTTGTTGGTTTTGAATCCTCGGAAAAACTGAGTTTCAACTTTCAAGTCAGATACACTGGTGTTTAGATAGCCGGACCCCACAGAAAGGTTGGCAATTATCGGGCTGAGGATGTAAAGAGACTTCTCACAAACCGGTACCGAAATATTGTCTTCACATCAGCCCTCTCCTTTACATCCCCTAACTCAGAAACACATTGGAGTGTCAGAATTCAGCACAGCACACACGGACACGGACTGGCGGCGATCGGACTGGGTTGGTCAAGTTTTCTCACAAGGTATTCCATTGTCTACAAGATCTAACCCAGTGTCTAGATGGAGGCAAAAATAAATATCACAACAACATAATGTTTTCACTGTTCCTGAGCATATACAGCTCATTAGGCAAGTAATTTATAAAACGCGTGGGAATGGTAGTAACATTTATGTTTCCCATTCATCCATTATTTTAGTCTCTACACGTTCCAAGAACTATATATAGTTTTATTAGGGGCTTCAAATGACAATCTGACATTGTTTTTGTTTTGTTTGAGTGAATATATTCTGAAAAAAGTAAAGAAAAAGTGTATCATTTTACGACGTAGTCACTGCTGCGTTCAATGTAAGTCCTCTGTCTATTAAGTGCTTGCATTCCTGTTGAAACAAATTCTTTTGGGCTGTACTTCTTCATCGGACAGAAAAGTCTGTCACAGAAGTCACGCCGTCTTGAAACTTCATACTCCACTCATACACTTGTTGGACTGGCAGGTATGCATCAACATACTGGACCTTCATTCGCCGATGAATGTCTATAGGTTTCACTGCTTCACTAAAAAAAAAAAAAAACGAATAATAGAACGCTGCTCCTCTTTGTTGCCTGTCAAAAGTGCGGCTGCCATCTATAAACTGTCCTTATGACGTCACCGTGTTTGTTTGCATTGTGATGTCACGTGCTTAACACTCTTAACATAACAACAATATTAACAAGTTACAAGACAATGTCATTGTTATTGTAATTTCTATTACACTTTTAAAGTTGTAATTTGAGTCCCCCTCGTAATTTATAAAATGTGTGGGCATGGTGTTAAAATGTAATGTTTCCCGTTCTTCCATTGGTTTAGTCTCTACAGGTTCCCAGAAGACAACGAGCCACAGAATCAAGATATTCCCCACGGTTGTTTGTGGTTTTCCGTGGTGTATGATGATGTCGCAGAGAAGCTGCAGGTGAACCTGAAACAAGTTCAACACCTGCCAGGTTAGTTCATGTAAACATAAGAGCATTGCAACTGATAAAAGCCACTGCTGAGGCCAAATAATGAATGAATACATACATAGGTTGTTAGGTTGTGATTGATAAAGAAATTCAAGAATAATACAGAGGTATTGTGAAAAATAGGTACACAGTAATAGCTAAAATACAGAGTATAAATGAACAATGGGAAATGTTAAGGGGATCAATTTATCAAACTAGCAAAGACATTACCGGAGAGAAGACGAAATTGTACATGAGATACCACCATCATAACGGCGAGACTTATCCTCGGGATTATATCCTTGAAATCTAGACTCGCACTAGTACAAGCCAAGGAACACTCGCGAGTCTTCAATAATGACAGACAGTCATGACACAATAACTTATATGACTTCAAAGGAAGACAGTTAAAGAGGGAAGGTTTATGAACGGCATGGGAGAAGATTCTATCACGGAGATTGCTTCAGCCAAACAAATACACAGGGGATAACAATAGGTTGACAGCGGCAGATCATCATAACTTTGTGCAGAGCATATACATATTTGTGTAATGGATTGGCAGAGTTGGAAGCACAACAGCTTACATGCGAAAAATTCAAAGTTAAAAACCAGAGAACAAGGCTCAACATTTCATACAGCAACTACACCCTCTGTTTCAGAAAGCCACACCAGGGATGCAGTGCCCAACTTTATTTGCAAACTTATGCTGCATGTCAGGCAACGACAACCTACGGCACGACACGCGTGCTATGAGTGGCACGTGGAATGATTTGTAACGACACGTTGAATGAATTGAAATACAGTTTATGATCTAATCCAAATTGAATATTTAATTAAATAAAAGCCCATAGTTTTTGTAAAGCTGTTCCAGTTTTTAAATCTCTTCAAAACAAAAGGTCTAAGACATTGGAGCCTCTGGAATGTGCAAACTAACGGGATACTGTGGACCAACAATGAACTACCTTAACGAAGTTCTATTCGCGTCGCAACCTTCCCGTCTGTCACGCCCACCCACAGACAACTTTAGAGTTATCGCGACTGCTCCATACACATTATAAGTATGAATAAAATTTGGTGGAACTGCGGTAAAGCTGTGAAAGTGTAAACAATATAAAATGACACAAAGTAGTGCAGTATTTGCAAACTTATGCTGCATGTCAGGCAACGACAACCTACGGCACGACACGCGTGCTATGAGTGGCACGTGGAATGATTTGACACGCTGAATGAATTGAAATACAGTTTATGATCTAATCCAAATTGAATATTTTTAACTCTGGTATGTAAAGCTGCACTACTTTGTGTCATTTTACATTGCATACACATGATAGTACAGTCCGTAGGCCGTAGCATAAACGTTAGTGTAATAAGTAGTACGGTAACTTGACATTGGTTTCTTTCAAGTCTTGAATAGACGAATATTAGGGATTCGATCATGGGGTACATAGGTTGGCATGCTAAGTGAACTTGCAACATTACCTCGGCACAGCACTACAAACCGATTGCGACCGTTGCTGTTTGTAGTTCTCATGAAATATTCAGAAAAAGTGTTAATTTTTTTTCATATACTTGTTTAAAACAGATGATAAATAAAAAAAAAAATAGTTAAAATAACAATAGTGAAATAGTTTACCTAGGGTTTACATAACGTGCTTGAGATTCGTGTTCGAATCTATACCTGGCAGACAGAAGAGACGTTTTACACGAACCAGTGATTTCTAAAGGTATCACATGCCCCTCTAAGATATTGGGGAGTGAGACAGAATACTTAGCCTTTGCGAATAAGGTCGAAGCGCAATAGGTCTCGTGAACAGGTTGGGTACTTTAAACATTCCATGGCATTGTAGACAAAGTAAACATTCCATGGCATTGTAGATAAAGTAAACATTCCGTATCGTAAAAAATGTCTCTGTGGCGAAGTGGTCATGCCGTTTGACTCGGGCTTTGTGCTTTGTGCGACGCTTTCTGCGCTGCGGAAAGAGACCGAGCCATATGGGATAAAACCCGGTGCAATGAAGTCAACCCTGTCGACTTTTAAGCGACTTTCTTTTTAAAGAATGTAAACATTACAAGAGAAGGTCAACCAGAGAGACGAATGGAGACGGATTGTATCTGCAGCAAAGAACCTCAATGGCTCGGAACGCTGAAGAAGAAGAAGAAACATTACATGCCATTGTAGAGAAAGTAAACAATCCATGGCATTGTAGACAAAGTAAACATTCCATGGCATTGTAGACAAAGTAAATATTACAGAAATGTTTTTCAAAACCAACGATCTCTCCGCCAGAGAGGTTAATAATTGAGTGGTATGTACTCTCCTAAAAAGAAGGAATAAAGAAAAGGTAGAGTTAAGCATGAGAAGATGAAGAAGAAGAAGAAGAAGAAGAAGAAGATGAAGAAGCAGCAGCAGCAGCAGCAGATATGGTATATACGAGAATACAAACAAAATTGTGAAGACAATAAAATAACATGCAAAAGTCAGATGCAGTTCTATTGCTGGTGATCACACACTTGTACAACGATATTACAGGACGCGACAACAGTCTCCCACGTGACCCGTATGTCAAGATCTTCCTCTTGCCAGACGACAAAACTTGTAGAGAGTCAAAGGTCAAGAAGAAAACGCTGAATCCTGTATTTAATGAAACACACACATTCCAGGTATGCACCAGTTAACGAAACAATTGTTAGTATGTTACAGGAGTCATTTTTTATTTTTTATTTTTGCGCTCGCTCGCTTTGAACTCAAGCGTTGTCCATACACACTATTTATAGTAGTGATGGACTGAATTTTGCGCGTGGGTTAGCTTTTCCTATAAACTGCCCGTTGTCATCAGGCGAACCCACTCACACTTCAGAGGTACTTGTAATTAAAGTCCCCAAGTCAAGGACGACAGGTCAGTGTTTTAGTCCAACTGTCCGGTGTAGGGGTTGAACCGCATACCTAAGCATCAGCACACAGGATGTTTAAGAACACGAGTTCTTATCTATTCGGCCATGCGGACTTGCGTCATTTGATTTCATTTCAGTGTAGTAAAGTTTTTAAAGTCTTAGATATGACTGAGCTACCGTATGACAATAGACTGTGCTACCTCTGCCTAAGTTTGTTTTTTTTTGGAACGTGACTGCATGTTCGGAGCGATGGCAGGTGGCTATGTCCCAGAGTTGACCGGTTTTTGCCTTATGCAGAAATGCGTGGCTGCTGGGCTTCTGGTTGACTGCCACTGCCGTCGGTGATGAACTGCATTTTCGTGGACTGTGTTGGTGAACATCTAGGAAACATCCAGATAGGAAAATGACTGCCGATTCCATCAGAGATGAATTGGGTGTTTCGTGGGGGACTGGTGTGATGACATTCTGGCGGCGGCATTATGCACAGTGTATCTGTGCGGGCTGTTGTTTGTCGAGGCTACTGTCTTTTCCACTTTTCACATTGGGGAGTGGGGAGCGTTTTGTGTGATATTCACTGGCACAGGAACGGAGCATAATGGGGACGACCCATTGCTATGAAGTTTGAACTGCGACTAACTAACTAACTGTGCTACCTGTTAGCGCCGAATGTTGGGCGGCGCTCACGAAACCTGATACCCCACATTGCTTCGGGCGGAGAAACCCATTTGGGAGGGTGCACGCCTTACCCTAGTGCGAGGAATTGCAGCCTAAAGATAAAATGTCATGGCAGGGCAGACCAGGCCGTAAACTAATCTAGGATGGAAGCTCCTACAGGCAGACAGTTAGATCATGGCTCTGCTGACCCGGCAGCTTCTGCAGCTTGTCGTATTCTAGATGTATCGGTGTTGCCTTTCCTCTGGAGTAAACTAGTCATGCTGCATGGGTAACACATAATCTCTAAATTTAGCCCAGGTTGTGTGCTATGGAAATGTGTGCAGCAATAATATTTCTTTTGAAAGTCGTTTTGTCTACTATTTTAAAATCTGCATACCGTTCATACACTCTCCGCTGTCTCAAATAACTGTCTCCTACTAACTATTCATTCTTCTGTAGATGTCACACATCCCCTCACCCCCCGCAAAAAACAAAAAAACAAACCAATAACACCTCGTTGTTCTTCCACAGAGCAAGTCAATATTGGGGCAGCCATTTTGTACTCGCTATTACGCATGCATAAACTGCTCGATCCTCACGACCCCACATGGGATATTGCTTAAGAGCCAATTTGTTTCCTGTAATAAGATTTCCCGTTGTCCATACTTTTCTATGTACTTTATATAACATTCCTGTTATTTAATGACTTTCCTTTGTAAATATCCACTCACAAGTTGTGACTAAATGCAGACACGATTCCCGCCTGCAGGTGGCGCCCGAACACATCAAGAAACACGCCTTGCGGTTATCTGTCTACGATGTTGACAACCGTCGTGTCCGGCACTCTCTGGGTCATGTGGTCATCAACTTGAGGGACCTGGACCTCACAAGGGGTGATATCATTCGGGCCCCGCTGGAAGCCACGATCAGGGTACTGCTGATAAACTGACCTGTGCAAGAATTAAGTTTGTAATGTAATGTAATTAAAACAGAATACGACTGTTTGCGTGAGCATTAGTTGTCCATAATGTCAGCGTCCATCGACATCACGAGAACCCAGTCCGACTTCTGAGGTACTTGTAATTTACGTCCCCAAGCTAAAGACGAGAGGTCATTTCAGTCCAATTGACCAACGTGTGGAATGAGCTCCTTACATGTGGGTATATGGTGCTAAACTCATATTTGTAAAGAACAAATCTGCTCTCGATGGCTGAAGTGGACGCCAGAGGCAGTTTAAGCGCGAGTGTGTTACATCTCTTGGTCACGCCGACCTCCAATCTGTCAGTAGAGTACACGGCAAGTTATGTGTCAGAACTAATCATGATGTCAGTATAGTACACGGCAAGTTGTGTGTCAGAACCAACTATGATGTCAGTAGGGTACACGGCAAGTTATGTGTCAGAATTAATCATATCAGTAGGGTACACGGCAAGTTGTGTGTCAGAACTAACCATGATGTTAGTAGGGTACACGGCAAGTTGTGTGTCAGAACTAATCATGATGTCAGTAGGGTACACGGCAAGTTGTGTGTCAGAACTAATCATGATGTCAATAGGGTACACGGCAAGTTGTGTGTCAGAACTAATCATGATGTCAATAGGGTACACTGCAAGTTGTGTGTCAGAACTAATCATGATGTCAGTATGGTACACGGCAAGTTGTGTGTCAGAAACAACTATGATCTCAGTAGGGTACACGGCAAGTTGTGTGTCAGAACTAATCATGTCAGTAGGGTACACGGCAAGTTATGTGTCAGAACTAATCATGATGTCAGTATGGTACACGGCAAGTTGTGTGTCAGAACTAACCATGATGTCAGTAGGGTACACGGCAAGTTGTGTGTCCGAACTAACCATGATGTCAGTAGGGTACACGGCAAGTTGTGTGTCAGAACTAATCATGATGCCAGTAGGGTACACGGCAAGTTGTGTGTCAGAACCAACTATGATGTCAGTAGGGTACACGGCAAGTTGTGTGTCAGAACTAATCATGATGTTAGTAGGGTACACGGCAAGTTGTGTGTCAGAACTAATCATGATGTCAGTATGGTACACGGCAAGTTGTGTGTCAGAACCAACTATGATGTCAGTAGGGTACACGGCAAGTTGTGTGTCAGAACTAACCATGATGTCAGTAGAGTACACGGCAAGTTGTGTGTCAGAACTAACCATGATGTCAGTAGGGTACACGGCAAGTTGTGTGTCCGAACTAACCATGATGTCAGTAGGGTACACGGCAAGTTGTGTGTCAGAACTAATCATGATGCCAGTAGGGTACACGGCAAGTTGTGTGTCAGAACCAACTATGATGTCAGTAGGGTACACGGCAAGTTGTGTGTCAGAACTAATCATGATGTCAGTAGGGTACACGGCAAGTTGTGTGTCAGAACTAATCATGATGTCAGTATGGTACACGGCAAGTTGTGTGTCAGAACCAACTATGATGTCAGTAGGGTACACGGCAAGTTGTGTGTCAGAACTAACCATGATGTCAGTAGAGTACACGGCAATTTGTGTGTCCGAACTAACCATGATGTCAGCAGTGTATGTGTACAGACATGATCTGTGTGTAGACATATGTGTACATACATGGTATGTGTACATACATATCTGTGTACAAACATGATCTGTGTAGATACATGATCTGTGTACAGACATGATCTGTGTACAGGCATGATCTGTGTACAAACATGATATGTGTATAGATATGATATGTGTACAGACATGATATATGTATAGACATGCTATATGTAAAACATGATATGCGTATAAACACGACTTACGAGGCATCTGTAAAGAAGGTAGTTTGCCATGTTTTCCTTATTGCCAGTGACCAAACAGGTCAGTGACCGTGGCCACTGTCTCTATAAAGTGACCTCGCTTGCCGTGGCGAAACTTGAAACCATGCCCAACAACTATCTCTCAGCTGCACCCCAGCTCCATCCATCACCTGCTATGATGGTTTATCGTGAACTTTAACGGGGGTTAAACGGGTACTCTACCTGACTCAAGGATGTCCAGTAGACTAGCGGAGTGAAGCAAGCACCATACTTCTCCTTTGATAGTAGGTACCCCTAAGGCCTAAACATCCCCACTCCGCCACCCTATAATAACGAAGATTGGAAATGCTTTCCATTAAGCAGTAATACATCATAATTCTGCTAATATGTAATTTTTTATGTGTTTGAGGAGATATTTCTCATGCTCAGACAAGCTGCATCAAGGTCATGTGTTGTCAGGCAATCCTGTGTCGCTGAACCGCGGTGGCGTAGAGGCTAGACTCCAGCCTGAAGGCCCGGTGTTCATGGCTTCGGTCCGTGTCGGGGAGGATTGGACATTTTAAAAAATCACCTGGGTCCCTGGCCGATCCAGCCTAAAATGGCTACCAGGAAAGGAGGCAGGAGTGATACAGACCACATCAGCCATCGGGTGCAGATTGGTGTTTCAGAAATATGGGTTTAGCACCATATGCCCATCCACTCAATGGGGGAAAACTGGTTCTTTTCTCTCTTCACCAATCCTGTGTCTGTTATTCATGAAAATAGAAAGTGTTGAAAAGTGAGAAATTAGGAAGAGCTTAGAGACAACAGAGGTGTGGATTCTGAGAAATATGTTGTGAATATCTTATAGTGCTAGAGTAACTAACAACGATTGCCTGGACTAGGCTGATGGAAGTAAAACATTATATACACATGTACGAAGGAGAGAAACAACGTTCTTTGTTCATGTAATGAGAACAGAGACTCTGGACAACATTGTGACGACTGAGAAGACCCAGTGGTAGAAGAGGAAGAGACTGACTGAGAGAAATGATGCTGGAGGAAATGGGACACTAGCATAAATGAATGCCATCGAATCGATCCAAAATACCAAGGACTGAAATTTGTTGAGATGCACGAACGCCAATCCCAGTTGACAGGGCACATTATAATGATGCTGATGATGACGAAAAGATGTATCCCCAATAAATCCACTTTCTGGTGAAAGAAAAACCTTGAAGTATAATATAACGGATATATAGATAATATAGGATATGTAAAAAGACACGTTAGTCTTCAAATGACACCCTCTCACCTTTTTATGTACACTAGCTTTGGTGATGAATGGTTAGCACACCACTAGGACAGTGGTCATGTCCTTGTTAGGAGCAAAACTGTATTTTCTTCCAACCACTGCATCTCTGGAGTCCAGCCCGTCGTATGGCCATGATAACCCCATTTGTCATGTGGTCACCAAAAGAGATAACCCTAACACCAATATGTGCCCTGAAGCTCCCGGACATATACATACACTGTTTGTATTTTTGTACTTTAATTTGTGTTTCCTCTGGACATTGACGATGAACTACCTTAGTTCTGTGGAAGACACACTACGAGCCTGGGCCTCACCTCAGCTTTCCCCCTGTTTTGTGTTGAATCACAACCTGGTGACATCTTAAAAGACCCCTGCGCAGACGTGAAGCCCCAGTAACGATTATGCACGCCCGGTTGTTGTTGAGCTTGGAAGGGGAATGAGAACTCATCAACGCTCTCCGTGGAGATTTCAGTTTGATTCCCACTAGGGATAAAGATCTCAACGCCGAGCTACATCCAGCAGTAGCAAGAGCTTTCCAGAACTCAGACCTGTATGGGAGTTAAAACTCAGCCTTCCGGGGATTACCACCCAACCAGCAACACTTCATGTCGTTTGGTCATCGAAAATGTGAACTGAACACCATATGTACCCATGAAGCCTCCAGACACATGAATGGACTATTTTATTTGTATGTGCATAATGCTTTTTATAAGCTGTGTCCTAATGAATATGTTATGCGTAGCAGACAAGATACAGGTTTCATATTGGCATCCCCCATTTCAGACAGCTGCCTCTGATGGTGAGCTCCAGATTAGCTTACTTTACGTACCTCCTATTGAAAAGATGATGGTTGCCATTCATAATGCCAGAGACCTGCACTGCCTCAAAGATTACTCTGAAATGGGTAAGTTCTTAGACATGTATTGTGTCCTGTCAATGCATTCATAGACATGTATTGTGTCCTGTCAACGCATCCATAGACATGTATTGTGTCCTGTCAATGCATTCATAGACATGTATTGTGTCCTGTCAATGCATTCATAGACATGTATTGTGTCCTGTCCTGTCAATGCATTCATAGACATGTATTGTGTCCTGTCAATGCATTCATAGACATGTATTGTGTCCTGTCAACGCATTCATAGACATGTATTGTGTCCTGTCAACGCATTCATAGACATGTATTGTGTCCTGTCAACGCATTCATAGACATGTGTTATGTCCTGTCATCTCAGTCATAGACATATGGTGTAACTTGTCATATAATTCATAGACGTATACTGTATCCTGTGATATAATTAATAGACATGTACTGTATCATGTGATATAATTTATAGACATGTACTTATCCTGTGATATAATTTATAGTCATGCATTGTATCATGTGATATAATTTATAGACAAATACTGTATCCTGTGATATAATTTATAGACAAATACTGTATCTTGTGATATAATATATAGACAAATACTGTTTCCTGTCATACACTTTATAGACAAGAAGGAAGCAAAGAACTATAACACGGTAACTTACCAAGCGTGGCTTAAGAGGTGACTAGGAAGGGTTGGTAACCCCATCTCATATAAAACCTTAGTAATACAATTCAATCAATCACGATCGAAACTTCACAAGACCAGAAACACAGGCGGGGGGGGGGGGGGGGGGGGGGAGAGAGAGAGAGAGTTAGAAACTGATTTGAAGCCAACATCGACGGCCATGACCCTCCTACTGACTGGGTCTGGGCCACACGATGGGTGGGGGGGGGGATGTTGGTGCATGATGGGGCAGATGTGGTCAGGTAACTTTGGAATCTTGTGTGTGGTGTGGAGGTGCAGACAGATCATCACGGCCTGATGAGGGTGGCACTGCGAGGAGTGGCCATGGGATCTGGCCGACACTCAGTACTCCCAGGAAAGGCCAGACGGACACACATAATAAGACTGCTATTGGCAACATTAGTATTGGAACTCTTCGCTGGCTGTTGATGATGAGGACGTAGCACTTAGGGAAAAGTCCCGAATGCAGTGATGCCGGTTCTTGACTCAACTCAACTCAGTCCTTTCTGTGGCCTTCGTGTGGTCTCCGCGTTCATGAAATCGACTTTCCTGATATTATTACTCGTTGCTAAGCTGTGTAAGCTTCCCCCGTACGCCTTTCTCCGTGGTTGTCTGCCCCTCACATAAGGATCACTTCTGTATTCCACCTCTTGTCTTGTCAAGTTCCGTACATTCCACCTGTCTTTCCCTTACGGCTTTTGTCGGTGATCTGGTAACATGTGTAGTTCTCCACTCCCCGGAGTTTGTTTTCTTCACTAACATTGAATTATAAAATTGAAATAAATGGAAGGAACTACAGAAAACAACAAATGATAACTGAGATTAGCGCCAGTCGGTTGTGGGTCTATGTTCTGTGCGAAGATAGAAGGAGAAAGAAGAAAAGGGCAAAAGAGTCGTTTACAGGACGTTGGAATCAACCCCAGCATTGTTGGCCGTGTGTGATCTACTAGGCAATGTTAGTTAGGTAGTTTTCCCACTAGCCGGCGCTGTGACGAAGGGGTCACGAATACAGTTCATAATCCCGCATACCGCGTTCCAAACACAGCTGCGGGCGATTTTAAAACAGACCGTATTGCGCTGGTTTTATTGATATATTTATTGATCTGTCGTTCAGAAAGCAATGGCAAACTACTGAACATAAATTCGCCAAGAAATCACAAACCAAAAAATGCTGGGGTTGACTGTTACGTCCTATAGAGGATCTCATCTCTCATCTCATCTCATCATGTTCCTCTTGTACCTTGCGGTGTCGAGGTGAAGTATAAAGTTCGTGAGAGTGCCCGGTTATGGGCTTCATATATCGATATTCCCATGGACTCTGCTATTCCCTCCGTCCAACGTTTACGTGGTCGGCCTCTTCCTCTATTTCCATCTGGTCTGTACATCATTGCTTGTTGTGGCATGCTGTTGACTGGTAACCTACTTGCACGGCCGAACCATTTGACTTGCTGCTTTCTAATAAAATCTAGTGCTGCTTTAACCCCCACTTTAGTCCTGATTTCTTCATTTCTGATCTTATCTCTTCTTGATACGTTGAGTATTCTTCTCAGGAACCTCATTTCTGTTGTTGTGATTTTTCTTTTCTCTTTTTCTGTCATTGTCCAGGTTTGGCATTGGTAGCATAGAGTTGGTAGGAAGATTGTGTTATAAAGTGCTTTCTTAGTAGTTACTGATACATGTTTGTTCTTTAGTATTGGTGCCATTTGTCCAATGAGTTGATTTGCCTTATTGCACCTATTTTCGATCTCGTCTTCTGATCTGCCATTTGATGATATTATACTTCCCAGGTACTTGAAACTCTTCACTTGTTTCAAGGGATGTTCGTTTAGGTGAATTGTTGTTGTTTGTTCTTCTTTAGTTATAGTCATTACCTCTGTTTTGCTTGTGCTAATTTTCATGTTATGTTCCCTACACATTTCGTTCAGACTATTCATGTGGTCTTGTAATTCAGCTTCTGATTTTGCTATTAGTGCTTGGTCGTCCGCAAACAGGAATTCTCTAATGGTTAGATTTGCAGATGGTTCTTCTTCTGTGTTCTCGTCATGTGGTATTCTTGCTATCTCTGCTTGGCTGGTTTCTTTACATATGTTGTCTATATATGTTATGAACAAGAGAGGGGACAGGACACAACCTTGTCGTACTCCAGATCTTATGGTGAAGGGTTCTGAGTGTCCTCCAGTTGCTCTCACTATGCATTCACTGTTGTTGTATAAACTTCTACATAGGTTTGTTAGATGTGTACTCACTCCATATTGTTTAAGGATTTGCCACAACTTGTTTCTATCTACTCTATCGAATGCCTTTTCTTGGTCGACAAAGGCTAAGTAGAGTGTTTCATTGAATTCGATTGATTTTTCTATAAGTTGTCTAAGAGCAAAAATTGCATCTGTGCATCCTTTGTTTTTCCTAAATCCAAGTTGTGTTTCGCTTAGCTGGGGTTCTACAGTAGTTCGTAATCTTTTTTCAAGAATTTTGCAAAATATTTTCCCAGTATGACTCAACAGTGAAATGCCTCTGTATTGTGTGCAGTCTCTTTTGCTGCCTTTGTTTTTCCAAATTGGGATAATTATGGCATTTCCCCAATCTCGTTGTGTCTGTTGTTCTACCCAAACATGATTGAATAGTCTATGTAGCCAAGCTGTTCCTACTTCTCTTGCTGCTTTAATTAGGTCATTTGGTATTTCATCCTTTCCTGGTGATTTGTTCAATGGGGCTAATCTGATGGCTTCTATAATTTCTTCTTTTAGTATGTCTGGTTCTAGTTCTTCGGTGACATCTGTATAGGTCTCTTGAATTCCTGTTACATCTGATGGGATGTTGAGAAGCTGTTCGGAATACTGCTTCCATCTTATTAGGATGTGCTTTTGTTCACTTATTGGTGCCTATTTTTTGAATCGCCGATCTATCTCTTAGTCCATTAACATTGCCGGGTCGATATCCGTTTGGGTCAGTCCGTTTATACTTCTTAATTTTTCTACGAGCAGTATGAAGATCCCCTGCCGGCTGGCTAGGCCAGTCGCAGGTTTAGGACACAAATCTGACCATAGTGAGTCCATTCCCTATGGCGAGCCATAGCCCCGTTAGCCCATGACCTCGCGGTCATGGTTGCCCGGTCTGCACCACGTGGAGGTGGGGGTTGACTTGTGTAGTCTGCGGGTCATCGGCAGGCTACTAATTTTCGCTCTTCACCCCTCCTGGGAGAGGCTAGCCGATCCTAACCCTGCTGGCTGCAGGGCCAGGCGCATTCCACACCTTGCAGACCTATAGAGGATATGCAACAAAATTGTCCTCTGCTTTCTGAACGGCCGTCGTCTCATACCGTGGAGAAATGACACATGACTGCTGAGGGCAGGCACCAGGAGAACATTATGTTACCCGAATGAATGCGGAATCTCTCCACAATAGCTATGATTAATTAACACCAGCTGGCTTTGCCATGCCTTCTCCAATAACCCAGGAGTTTGGTGAAGGATAACCGCCGACTCAACCTCCCACCTCCGAGCCCAGGTCAATGGAAGGGGGGGGGGGGAATATATCTCTATTTTGAAGGATATTCAAACACAAGACCTATTTGCCGGGAGGCAATCATGCTAGACACTGGGCTATCTTGTTCGCTAACGGGAACTATTGCGCTGGAAAACGCCGTTGATCAAAACCTATAAATATACCTTTTGAGTTTCAGGTTTTCACATTTGCTAAGAATTCATTACGGATTCAAAGAGTATGCTTAGCAAGGTGGTGAAAGGAATGTTTTGTGTGGAATGGCTCTCGTCGCTTCAGAGGTCACAGATCGTGAGTATTGTATGGATATTTTGCCCTGGCCATGCGGGTGTACGAGGGATTGAACAGACTGATAGGTTAGCAGGGAATGCACCTCTTGGTGGAATTTTGCCTATGGACAAGGGGGAGGTGGTCGTGCGCTTGTGGGACCAGGTGCAGAAGGCGGAGGAACAGACTGAGAACCCATATGTGAAAAGAATGAGATTGTGGGGGATCAGCAGGGGTTCTGGAAGAATTTCAAAACTGAGAGGGAAGACCAGGAGAACTTTTAATCAGATAGTGGTGGGATCGATTAGTAGTATGACTCTTCGCTGGCTGTTGAACGAGGGGACGGAGCACGTATGGAATGTCCTGAGTGCAGTGATGGCGGTTCTTAACTCAACTCAACTCAACATTTGCTAAGATTTCTTCATATGATCCTTTTATCTACAATTATTCTGAAACTAGTACTTGAGATCTAAACTTCATATCGTATTCCATGGATTTCTCTAAAGAATCCCATCTCCTTTTCGTGAACTGTCTGTTCTGTCCAGCATTGAATGCCACTGTTTCATACATGCGCGGATAGCCAACGAAAGAATAATACAGGAGCTGGTAGGCAACGAAAGAAGAATACAGGTGCAGGTACACAGAGATGGCCAGTGTGTGCTACTGTCTATTCCCTAGCCCAGGTGGGTGATGCCTCTTCTTCTCCTTATTCTTCCCATCCAAGTCCATGACATATGACGTTGGTGATCATGCCTGTCCACAACCTAACACATACTTGAACTCCCTTCGACACCGTTCGCGTTGAGTATCGTGTTAAGATATGATTTGCTAGGCAAGGATAAAGAAAGTAGTTTGCCAGTGTTGTTTTCTTGGCAGTAATACTCAATAGTCTCTGACCGTAGCCATTGTTTATATGAAATTCCTGCCTGGAGTCGTAAAACTTCAGACCACAACCAACAACTATTTGTTGACTGCTGTCTAGCTCCACCTGCTCACATAGTTTCACGTTACCCGAATGTGGTGGATGAACGGGTACTCCACCTTGTCTAAGGGGGTATCATTGGCGAAGGAAGGAGAGAAAGCGCTTTACTTCTCCTTTAGCAGATGATACCCCCACTCCGCTACCCATACACAATACTTAAACACGTCATTTCACAACGTATAAACCAGGTGGTATACATTTAATGTGTTGTATTTCTTCCTAATTTTCAGGAGTCTATTTACGAATTCAGCTGTTTTACGGCCACAGGTGTCACCGAATAAAACACACAGCTGTCCACCAATGCAGCGCAGAAATGACCTTCAATGAAACCTTCACATTCACAATTAATGGAAAATTACTGGAAACATGTAACATGAGGATCTCTGTCATGCTGACACCGTCCATGACCTGCGAGGTCATTGACACCGAACAGGGCAGAGTTATTCTGGGACCTTTCATGTTTGCCCGTGGCAATGAACTTGCTCACTGGCAGGAAATGTTGTCCAGGCCTGAGATGGTCAGCACCAGATGGCACATGCTGACCACTACAGCCTCCTGACCATTGTAGCATGTAACATGTATACATTTTTGTTGTCTTGGAAAAACTCGTGTACTTCAATTGATTTGGTCTCTGTTTTCGATATCTTCGAGACTTGTATGCAAACATCGTGAATTCTCAATGTTCCTCACCCATAATGATTTCACTCTGGCATTCCAGTACAATCAACATACGTTGTGCAAACGCAAATCAGATACTGGGACAACTATCGTCACTTCTGATGCGTAAAAACATACGTATAAGTACTAAAGTAAATCCAATAATAACTATATTATGCGTCCAATGTCGAACATGAACACTTACTGCCACCAACCAGCGCAAAATCATAACATCAGAGGTGAATACCCTAGAACAGCCGTGGGAGTAACCATGAGCGATAGAATTAGGAATGGGGAAATTAGAAGACTCAGTCTGAAACCAGTCATGCACCTCATTAAAGATTTAACGGTTTGATCACCTCACAAGAATGGCCTGGTACCATTTGCCACAAAGAGCCTCACTGAAGAAACATAATGAATGCAAAACAAAGGAAGACCACGTAACAGATGGAGGAATTGTATCCAGAACAACCTTAGAGAAATAAGTACCAACTTGCAAAGAGCGTTAAATATTTATCCAGAACAACCTTAGAGACATAAGTACCAACTTGCAAAGAGCGTTAAATATTTATCCAAAATAACCTTAGAGAAATAAGTACGAACTTGCAAAGAGCGTTAAATATTTATCCAGAATAACCTTAGAGAAATAAGTACCAAATTGCAAAGAGCGTCAAATATTTAGCCAGAACAACCTTAGAGACATAATTACCAACTTGCAAAGAGCGTTAAATATTTATCCAGAATAACCTAAGAGAAATAAGTACCAACTTGCAAAGAGAGTTAAATATTTTTCCAGAACAACCTTAGAGACATAAGTACCAACTTGCAAAGAGCGTTAAATATTTATCCAGAACAACCTTAGAGAAATAAGTACCAACTTGCAAAGAGCGTTAAATATTTATCCAGAATAACCTTAGAGAAATAAGTACCAACTTGCAAAGAGCGTTAAATATTTATCCAGAACAACCTTAGAGAAATAAGTACCAACTTGCAAAGAGCGTTAAATATTTATCCAGAACAACCTTAGAGAAATAAGTACCACCTTGCAAAGAGCGTTAAATATTTATCCAGAACAACCTTAGAGACATAAGTACCAAATTGCAAAGAGCGTCAAATATTTATCCAGAACAACCTTAGAGACATAAGTACCAACTTGCAAAGAGCGTTAAATATTTATCCAGAACAACCTTAGAGAAATAAGTACCAACTTGCAAAGAGCGTTAAATATTTATCCAGAACAACCTTAGAGACATAAGTACCAACTTGCAAAGAGCGTTAAATATTTATCCAAAACAACCTTAGAGAAATAAGTACCACCTTGCAAAGAGCGTTAAATATTTATCCAGAATAACCTTAGAGAAATAAGTACCAAATTGCAAAGAGCGTCAAATATTTAGCCAGAACAACCTTAGAGAAATAAGTATCAACTTGCAAAGCGCGTTAAATATTTATCCAGATGTCAGAGTCTTGCGTAGAGCAAGAAGTGTGGCTCGTTTCTTGACAAGTGTGATACTAAATATGATTATCAAATAACGCGACGCGAATACCCGATGATATAATTCGCACTCTTTATTTGCTCACTGCACACATCAGAAACAATACAGGCTTCGCGCAATCACAATTCACAATATCAAATAGATCATACATGCAAGCAATCAATACATCAATACAATAATACATCAATGCACTCCACTTACAAGTCAAACACACAGGCGTTTCATCTCCAACGGTCTTACAGGCTAGCTATCAATACATGCACAAACTCTCAGGCCGCATTCACACGTCTGTCCATTACGGCGCCCAAGCCCAGTCTAATTGGCCTTTTAGCACACGCCTCAGTTGTGCTCGAGTAAGATTGCGTGACCCACAATGTTCACGCTGTGTTCCAGCTGACCCGCGACTGCTTAGCATCGCTCAGTGTTGATTGCCTGGCGTTGTCGACGACGCCGCGTTATCCCTGTAGTGTTTATCATAGTTCAGCCTTGCATTGACTGGCGTTGGTACAGACAACGCGTTGTAACTCCGGGTGAGACTCTGACATTCTCCCCCCCCCCCTTTTTTTTTTCTCATGAAAGGTTTTCCTTTCATGTACTCTATATAGCTGTTCTTTATCTTGTCAGAATCGAATTTTGCACTTCATCTGACGTAAATCTTTGGTTTTTCTTAATATGTACAGGTGAATAGTAAACAATATGCCTACAACCTCCATGGCTACCCATCAAGCATACTTGTCAAGTACAATCAATTCCATGGATTTTACCTCGCTGAGACACAGCCAGTCCGGTAGGTTACGGCTAACTTGCCCCTACCTCTCAACCAAAAAGAAAAATTACAAATAATCAGGTCAGCCTGTGAGTATCTACCTATAAGATAACTCCGACATTGGACATCTACCCTTATCTCATAGAATATCCAATGAAGGTCTTCAGTTTTGGCAAGTTTCTCCATATACACATGACGTCACATTGACGTTTTACTCATTAGGCAAACATGGTAGTTTCAATACATATTTACACATCACCAACAATTTTTAGTTATGTCCCTTGGTTATGGAACAAAAGTTAGGAACAGTAATTTTATCATGCTTTCAACAAAATAAATTACAAGTAACATTTCATTTCTTGGTGTCATAATTTGATACTTATTGACAAAAGTGCACAAAAGGTCACTCTTGTGAAAAAGTTTATCAAGCTACGATGCTGAGATTACATCTAGCAAAACTCGACATATACAATTTCGTATATGGAAATGTTTCATACCCCAAATTTGCATACAATTGTCATAAATTTATAAACATTTTAGTATCGTCTGCTAACTTTCAAATTAATATGCAAATATAACGGAAGTGTAGAGCTGTGTTGTTGCACACCTGTGTTATGTTGACATTCACATCAAGGTCTTCCGTTCTAAATGGACTTTAAATATACGGAGCAACCAGTTGTTGTCGTCAGCTGTTGGATCGTTTTGTTCCGTCTTATTCTCGGATTAGGTTGTCATGGTCACCATTCGTACTTGTTAAAACGTCGTGGACCATCTTTGTAGATGTACACAGGATTACTTGACGCTAATCAAGCTCGGTAAGTCTTTGGGTCCTGCAGTACTGTCATGTGACACTTGCGGTGCCTATTTTTTTATAATGTTACATATTTACAATACTAATGACATTCTTTCACATCTCTCACAATTATACGACACATTCATTCACACAATAATAATAGTATGTACACAATTTATTTACAATGGGAGATTAAATCTTCCCTATCACACAGTTCTTCACAGCGTAACTGACATGAAGTCACAATTGGCTGTGGTGTTGAGCACCATTTACTTTACAGTTTATACACCATCTGCACTGTGCTCAGGTGTTACCTGGCTATTGGGTGAGTCGTATGGACATCTAGATAGAAGATCGGCCAGTGAGTTATGTGAGCCTTTTATATGTCTGATTTCGAAGCTATAGTCCTGCAGAAGAAGGGACGATCTTGCCACTCTGTGGTTACTTGGGGTTCCACTGGTGATAAATGTCAACGGACTATTGTCTGTTTCTATAATGAAGTGTTTACCTAAAAGAAATTTTGAAAGTTTACGTACCGAGAACACAAGAGCGAGGGCTTCAAGTTCTGGCGTGCTGTAATTTCGTTCACTGGTATTCAATTTCCGAGAGACGTAGTATACAGGGTACAATATTTGGTCGTGCTCTTGAAGCAGTACCCCTCCAATGGCTACGGAGCTCGCTCGCATCTTAGCCTGAAAATAGTGCTAAGATCAGGTAATTTTAGAATAGGTTTACTGGAAAAATAAGATAGTACTTTCGCAAATGCAGGCCTTAAACATTCGCTGTTTACAATGACGTTAGGATGTTTGTTTGTTAGTAAATCAGGGAAACATTTGGTCAATTCAGCAAAATGAGGAATAAATTGTCTATAATAATTCAAAAGACCTAACACACTTCGCAACTCTTTCTTGATTGTCGGAAGCGATAATTTCAAAATTCTAGACATGATGTTATGGTCAGTTGATATAAAGTCATTTGAGATCTTATAGCCCAAAAATAAAGTTTCTTGAAAGGCTATATCAACTTTGGATGGTTTTATTGTCAGTCCATGTACTAAATGATGTTAGAAATGCCTGTCAAAAGTCGTCTTGTCATTCTTGTAACATTTGTCTGCAACTGTAGGTCTGTGTCTGCGTCAGCTTGGGATTTACCTTTATGTCCTGTAGGTTGGTTGTCGTGTCAAGAACTGGTGTCGGTATCTCGTCCGTGTCGTTGTCGTCAGTCTGGTCCACTATGGTGGTGCTTGCTGCAGTCTCTCCTGGGTCGTCTTCCCTGTGGTAATATGGTTTAGGCATGTTAATATGAAAGATTTTATGTTTGTCCCTAACTGCAATTTCGTAAACTACTGTCGAAATTTGTCGTAACGCTTTAAACAGTCCTTGCCATGAGTCTGTTAGAAGATGTCTGTCGCTTGGCAATAGAAGAAGAACGTCCTGTCCTTGTGTCAGAGTAATTGTTCTATTTCCTCTGTTAGCGTATTGTCGGTAGATAGCACCAGATTTTTATAGTGCTTCTTTCGCTAACATACATGATCTCATGATTCTATCGCGCAATGATGTGACATGTTCATACGATGAAATGGGTGTATATATAATTTTACTTTCAGTCAACATAGACTGGTACATTTATACCGAGGAGTGAGTGACCTTGATATTATGGCTCCCTACTTAGTTCGAATATGGGAAAAGACTTCCTTGATGTCTTTGGAAGTTATAGTTTTGGAAGGACTCGTTTCTGGCGAAATTTCGTACCTCTCGATGTAATGTGGTTAAGAGGATCAATTCTGTAGACAGAGATATTTTTGAAAGGTCTACCTGTTGAATCTGTGCATTGCAGTTCAGCTTGCGAGTGTTTCTTCTGTGTCACAAGCTTATGGCAGATAAGTTTTATCTTTATCTTTTTTTTATCTTTATGAGTAAGTTCCCTTGAAGCAAGATGGCGGGACATTTCTTCGTCCCGTAAAATGGAACGTGTTTTTTCTGAAATGTGTATGGATTAAGTGCTTTTTTCGTGGTGAAATGGAGTTCGGACCGTGCAACGGAGTTCGTGCACGCGCGTCCGGTATTCTTTCGGCGTATCATCGGCGCCCGGTGGCGATAGTTAAGCCTAACATGACGGCCAGACGACCAGCTAGGACACAACGTGGTAAGAGGGCGGGCGCGCGCAGAAGGCGCTTAAAATGTGACAGATTGGGTATCGGAAATGTTAGAGTACTGTACTGGAACTGTGCATCATTTAGTCAACGCCGACCCATTCTTGAAAAACTACTCTACGGAAACGATATTGTAGTCTTGCAAGAAACACAGCTCACCGACGGAACAGTCAAAGTTGCGGGATTTCAGGGTTTCTTTAACAGGCGGCACCTCGGACAGGCCATTCTGGTCCGCGACAACATACTAGTGTCTGAGATCGATATGTCCGCCTGGAACAGCGATGCCCTGCAAGTGCAGGCATTAAGAATAATGACACCAGTGCAGCTTGTAATCGTTAACGTCTATGCGCGAAATGGGAAGGTCGACGTGCGACAATGGCAGAGTTTGTTCGATATGGATGAAAGGCATATCATCTACTGCGGGGACTTCAATGCCAGAGGCAGTCAATGGGGGAATTGCATCACCAATAGACAGGGAGAAGATTTGGAGGACGCCCTGGCATCTGCTGCCCTAATCTGTCTGAATGATGGGAAGGTCACTAGAATGGCCACTCGACCAGGCGACTCTGACAGCATCATTGACTTGGCTCTGGTGTCGCCCACCATCGCACCAAGGTGCCGGTGGGGCACACTGGGATACCACGATAGTGACCACTACCCTTGTGTCATCCTGATCAAGAAAGACGGGGCCATGAGTCAAAGAAACAAGACCAATGCCTTCCCGTACGACACCACTGGTCAAGACGCCATAAGCAAGATCAGAAGAAGGAAACTAACTTCCTCCCGTAGGAGACAAGAAAGATGGCTGCAGCCACCATGGTGGAATGGAGAGGTCGAGAAGGTGTGGCTGGGAAAGAGGCAGGCTGTCAAAGACTGGCAAAAGGCCAGAAAGGCTAACATGCCACAGGTTGAGTTGGCGAACCTGAAGACTGAGGTCGTTAGGACGACGACTTTATTCAAATCCTGCGCCAAACAGGCCAAGGCCGACAAATGGGACGAGTTCTGCAGGAAGGTGTGCTCCGAGCAATCTCTTACGACATTCTGGCGCCTCCACAAGAGCATGAACGGTGCTGCACAACGTAGGGGTATTCCAGACTTTCAAGGCACAGACCTCGCATGGAAAAAGTCGGATGCGGATAAAGGTAAGGCCCTTCTTGCACGCTACATAGAACAGACTGACCAGAAAGACGAGCCCGCCAGACAGAGGACCACAACAACACTCTCTCAGTTGTGCGAGGGGGTCGGGACAGACGAAGAATGGACAATCACAGTTGACATATTGCGTGCGATGCTCAAGAAATCACCTAACACCGCCCCAGGCCCAGACGGCATCCGATATGGTGACCTAATGGTGATATCAGATGATGACATGGAAGAACTGGCCAGAGAATTCAACACCAGTATCCAGAGGGGTCAGGTCAAAGAAGAATGGCTACACAGCTACTTGCTGCCGCTGCCAAAACCGAACAAAGACCACTCCAAGATAAGCGGCTACAGAATCATTACGATGCAGAATACTGTTGGCAAGCTACTGGAGAAAATTGTAGCACACAGACTTGCTTGGGACTTGGAACAGCTCGGCTGCTTCCCGCCCACACTTGGAGGATACAGACGCAACAAAGAGTCATGGCTGAATGTGGCGGTCTTTGCTCAAGATGTTTACGAAGGATTTCAGGTCAGAGAAGAGACATGTGCGGCCGCCATAGACTTAGAGGACGCATATAACAGAGTATCTTTCGAGCACTTGATGCAAACCCTCCTCAGACTGAAAGTGCACCCTCACCTTGTACGATGGATAGCTGCAGTTCTACTCCAAAGGAAGGTGGTGCTAAGATGCGGGAGTTGGTCTTCTGAGCCGATAACGATATGTCCAGGATTGCCGCAGGGTTCACCACTGTCACCAGTACTATTCAACGTGTATACGGTGCCGATCACTGAACAACAGTTGGATGGGAGGGGTAGGACTCTATCATTCGTTGACGACATCCTCGTGTATCGACAGGGTCGAGATAGACAGGCGGTTGCCAACTATATGCAGGGCGAACTAGATCGAATTTCCTCATGGTGTGCTGATGCCGATGCCCTTGTCAACCCTGCAAAGGCAACGGTTACATGGTTCTCACTAAACAACCATATTGTGAAAACAGACCTGCCGGCAGTAAGAATGGATGGGAGCATTCTGAGTAGAACCCAGTCAATGACATATCTTGGCGTGAGGCTTGATCGTAGCCTGTCCTTCAAAGATCATGTCGACTATGTCATAACGAAGGCTCGAAAAGGTTTGGCAGCAATGAGAGTCATGGCGACTGCCAATATCGAGCAAAGACTGCTATTACTTCTGTTCCAAGGACTTGTGCTTTCACGCATCGAGTATGCCCTGGCCATCCTCACTGTCAGCCCTACACAGATTGGAAGACTTGAAAAGGTACAAAACGAAGCCATGCGCATCATTTTGGGCTGCACGAGAGACACCAGCTGTGTAGCAATGAGATACCTCCTTGACTTCCCGACAATGGAACACAGGATCAAGATCTGGAGAGCTCGTGCATACTTAAAAATAAGTGCAGATGAGCAGCACCCTCTGCATGACGCTGTATTCAGAGAAAAGGGTGACAGGCTAAAGAGGGGCAAATCATGGATGGGTCGGGCGGAAGATGTCGTCGGACAGGTCTGCAGTCTTACCAGTATCAACCCCGGCAAGGAATGGGTGCCGGTGCCTCCAGCTTTTAAGTGTACCTTCTCCTGCATTATCACACTCGACAGACGGTGCAGAGAGCAGAACCCTGCCGCTGTCAATGCAGAGGTTAACGCGCTCATCTATGATCACTCAGATAGCCCCGAAGTGCTCATCTATACAGATGGATCTGTTGTAAAGCAGCAGAGAAGTGCGTGGGCATTTACAGCCCGTTCAGCGGGCCGAACCGTTCAAGAATCCAGTGGTGCCCACTCTATGACCACGAGCAGCATGACGATGGAGGTGATGGCAGTTACACAGGCTTTCATATGGCTGGAATCACAGCATTATACCAACGTGTGTGTACTAAGTGATTCAATGAGCATGATTCAGAAGGTCGAAGCTGGATCTGTACGTAGACAGTGGACTGAGTCGCTGCGGAAGTCTGTTGTCCGCAAAGTCACCTTCATCTTCGTCCCGGGACATGCGGGAGTCGAGGGAAATGAACGAGCTGATAAATTGGCTGGCTCTGCACCCCCTGTAGATGGCCAGCCCATGGATCGTGCCGATGTCATTAACGCCCTTAAAGATATGGCGAGAACAGAGGATTTTGACGCCAGTGATTCCACATCGCTTTCCAGGATGAAAGACCTGGGAGTAAGAATCGGCACAGCCAGACGCGAGAGGTACATCGGGAAAACAAAGCGCCTCGTCAACCAACACAGAACTGGCACTATTAGCCACCGGACGCTGATGCATATGCTGGGGGGAGGATCTGAGCACCTATGGACATGTCCGGAGTGCAACGAAGATACCCCAACTGATAACTGATAACTGATAAGTTTTATCTTAGTCTTGATATACAGATAATCTTTCTTCAGGTCATTTGGAATAGACTCTATCACTTCAGAGGTTTCCCCAGAGAAGACTTCCATGTATATTATTACTCATTCTCTGACTTTGGGACTCTGGTACTATCTATAAAACATTCACACTTTTTGAGTGAAGGCTGCTATGCAGTCACCTGTGGTGTAACTTTTAATCAGCCCTTGGTATTTCTTGTATGGCTGATCTTTGTCAGATTTTCTATCTTCCTTTTCTTTGGAAGTTTCTGCTTTCAGCTGTTCAATTTTTAGCTGTACTTCAAGCTCTTCACGTTTATTTCGAGCATTTATTTCAAGTTCTTCTTTCTTGGTTTGGGCTAAAATTTCAGCTTTCCTTATTTCTGCCTCTGTTTCTGCTTGCTTAAGTTTTAAAGCAGTTTCTGATTCTGCCTCTTTAAGTTTCAAAGCAGCTTCTGCCTGTTTCAAAGCAGTATCTGATTCTGCCTGTTTCAGTTTCAAAGCAGCTTCTGATTCTGCCTCTTTAAGTTTCAAAGCAGCATCTGCTTCTGCTTATTTAAAAGATCTTTTGGCTGCTCTCTCATCACGTTCATTAACCTTATATTCTGCAAACTTTTCCTGACTCCAGACCTTTAATTCTTCACCAGAAAGGTTCATCTTTAAACCCATTTCAATGTATTCGTTTAAACTAGACATGATGAACAATATGTATGATGCAATAGATAGACACAAAATTAATAGCGCTTGTTAGTAATTTAAGTTCAAAAGTTTACAGTACTTAATATTACAGCTTATGTTTAGGCCTGATGAACGAAAGTATAAGGAAGAGAAATAAATTTTATACTCAAGTACTCCTGAGACAATGTGTCGGACAATGGCTGCTCAGTACTGCCCGAACCCACACTGGTTTTTAATTCAGGTCGACAAAAAAATCGGAGTTTACAAGGGACAGGTGTAGATGACACCAAACAACCTGTTGTTTTTGGAACAAGAGAAATTAGAACATGTGCAAGTGTGTGGTGTATGTAATGTCACTTAAGTTTTTGTAGGTTTGTATGTCGTCAAGTATTGTTTTTAGTCGTTTCACCACACTCAACAACTCTCTTTTCACACTTTCCAGACCTTCCGCTTACACTACTTCTACTCAATGACATTCAAGGACATGGCCGCCATTTTTGTTTTTATATACTTCACTAAATCGGTTGAAAATTTATTAAGTTCGAAGACGCACTTATGGTTCTAATAAATGAACCCGAAAGAAAGTATTTATTTGTTAATTTATTACCTACACGCTCGCATTTGTTCAAAACTCGCACTTTATACAAACAATTTATTCAAAAAACCCGACAACAGTCACCACGTTCGCACTTATTTAACACTGTACTTTTCGTATTTAACGGTTCAAATCCAATGAGGACGAAGACCCCACGTTCGCACTTGTCAGAGTCTTGCGTAGAGCAAGAACTGTGGCTCGTTTCTTGACAAGTGTGATACTAAATATGATTATCAAATAACGCGACGCGAATACCCGATGATATAATTCGCACTCTTTATTCGCGCACTGCACACATCAGAAACAATACAGGCTTCGCGCAATCACAATTCACAATATCAAATAGATCATAAATACAAGCAATCAGTACATCAATACAATAATACATCAATGCACTCCACTTACAATTCAAACACACAGGCGTTTCATCTCCAACGGTCATATCATACAGGCTAGTTATCAGTACATGCACAAACTCTCAGGCCGCATTCACACGTCTGTCCATTACGGCGCCCAAGCCCAGTCTAATTGGCCTTTTAGCACACGCCTCAGTTGTGCTCGAGTAAGCTTGCGTGACCCCCAATGTTCACGCTGTGTTCCAGCTGACCCGCGACTGCTTAGCATCGCTCAGTGTTGATTGCCTGGCGTTGTCGACGACGCCGCGTTATCCCTGTAGTGTTTATCATAGTTCAGCCTTGCATTGACTGGCGTTGGTACAGACAACGCGTTGTAACTCCGGGTGAGACTCTGACACCAGAATAACCTTAGAGAAATAAGTATCAACTTGCAAAGAGCGTTAAATAGAGCACGTGAAAGATATCTACAGCTCCTAGCAACATTTCGCTGAGATAAATGGAATTAGAGAAGCCCGGGAAGGTTAACCTGGTTAACAAATGCCCGCAGAAGTCGGATATGTCGGCCTAACGGCGCAAGAACGCAGCTCTGCTGTAAACAGGCACAACGCAATCACATCCGGAAAAAAAACTCCGGATGAAGGTAGAAGAAGAAGAAGAATTAGAGAAGAGAAGAATATTCCAGTACAATAATTAGATCTGCCAGTTATGTTTCTATAGTACATACCTCCTTTTCTAAGTCAAATGTCAGGGTTTAAAGACTTTAGGCTAAAGCTGAACCCGTGTAAATAACACTCCCTGCTACCTGCTCTTGTTCATTTATGTGACAGCGTCTGTGTGTAGGCCGCAGTGAGCAGTTTCTTTTATGTGACGGCGTCTGTGTGTAGGCCGCAGTGAGCAGTTCTTTTATGTGACAGCGTCTGTGTGTAAGGCCGCAGGAGCAGTTTCTTTATGTGACGGCGTTCATGTGTAGCCGCATGTGGCAGGTTTTTTATGTGACGGCGTCTGGTGGTAGGCCGCATGTGAGCAGTTGCTTTTATGTGCACGGGCTATGTGTAGGCCGCAGTGATGCAGTTTCTTTTTATGTGGACGGCGTCTATGTGAGGCCGCGAGTGAGCAGTGTTCTTTATGTGACCGGCGATCTATGTGTAGGCCGCAGTGCGCAGTTTCTTTATGTGACGGCGTCTGTGTGTAGGCCGCAGGGAGCAGTTTCTTTTATGTGGACGGCGTCTATGTGTAGCCGCAGTGAGCAGTTTATTTTATGTGACGGCGTCTGTGTGTAGGCCGCAGTGAGCAGTGCTTCTTTTTAGTACGGCGTCTATGTGTAGGCCGCAGGAGCAGGTTTCTTCTATGTGGACGGCCGTCTGTGTGGGTAGGGGGGGGGGGGGGTGGGGGGGCCGCAGTGAGCAAGTTTTTTTTATGTGACGGCGTCTGTGTGTAGGCCGCAGTGAGCAGTTTCTTTTATGTGACGGCGTCTGTGTGTAGGCCGCAGGTGAGCAGATTTCTTTTATGTGACGGCGTCTATGTGTAGGCCGCAGTGAGCAGTTTCTTTTATGTGACGGCGTCTGTGTGTAGGCCGCAGGGAGCAGTTTCTTTTATGTGACGGCGTCTGTGTGTAGGCCGCAGTGAGCAGTTTCTTTTATGTGACGGCGTCTGTGTGTAGGCCGCAGTGAGCAGTTTCTTTTATGTGACGGCGTCTGTGTGTAGGCCGCAGGGAGCAGTTTCTTTTATGTGACGGCGTCTATGTGTAGGTCGCAGGGAGCAGTTTCACAATATCCCGACACACAAGATTCGAAATCAGCCGTGGCAGATTTGGTAGCACTCCACCTTACGTTGATTTCCACGGTATGAGACGACGGCCGATCATAAAATAGAAGCAAACTACTGAACTAAAGTTGCCTAGTAAATCACAAACAGCTAATACATGCTGGGGTTGATTTCAACGTCCTGTAAAGGACATGCAACTAATTTTGTTTTAAGTTTTCTTTAGCCGCGATGGCAAAGTGGCTAGTGCACTTGCTTGCCAAGGCAATGTTCCGGATTGGACCTCCAGCTGTGACATGCAGTTGAGTTGTCTCCGACAAGTATGGCTGTGGGAACTGACATGCTACACCTCATAACTGGAACTGGAGAATGTCCAGAAATGTTCTGGGAATTGACCGAAAGAAAAAGACAGCCAGGATAAGAACAGGCTACCCCAACTCCTTATTTCCTGGTCTAGAATATCTGAAGGTCTTCACAACTTAATAGCAGTATCTGTCTTGGGGTTATGTTTACCCTCAGTCTTATTTAAACTGTTTAATAACACAACTCTAAGTGGCAGTTTAACTGTTGTATGTACACATAGACAACAGCCAGGGCTATCATGTCTGACAGAATAACGGTTTATAGAAGAATATAACAAGAAAGATGAAGACATGCACCAATGATGAAGAGAGAAGCAGAGATAGGATAGTAGAGACATACAACATTACAGAGAGCAGCTACTGGAGACATACAACATTGATGAGAGCAGCTACTGGAGACATACAACATTGATGAGAGCAGTTACTGGAGACATAAACATTGATGAGAGCAGTTACTGGAGACATACAACATTGATGAGAGCAGTTACTGGAGACATAAACATTGATGAGAGCAGTTACTGGAGACATACAACATTGATGAGAGAGTTACTGGAGACATATAACATTGATGAGAGCAGTTACTGGAGACATACAACATTGATGAGAGCAGCTACTGGAGACATACAACATTGATGGGAGCAGCTACTGGAGACATACAACAATGATGAGAGCAGTTACTGGAGACATACAACATTGATGAGAGCAGCTACTGGAGATATACAACATTGATGAGAGCAGTTACTGGAGACATATAGCATTGTTGAAAGCCATTACTGGAGACATTCAACATTGATGAGTGCAGTTACTGGAGACACACAATATTGGTGTGAGCTGTAAAAGGAGCCATAAAACACTGATGAGAACAGTTGCTGGATACATACATCAATGTTGAAAGCAATTGCTGGAGACAAACAACATTGATTGATTGATTGATTGATTGATTTAGGAACCAACATCACAGTATTCGAGACATTCCCATAAGAACTCCGTCCCCATCCTCAGCAGCCAGCGAAGGGTTCCAACACTAATAGTTCCAGTAGCAATTGATTATATGTCCGTCTCGCCTTTCCTCCGAGCGCAGAGCGTCGGCCAGATCCCCTCGTCACACCTCGTTGTCTCATTCTTACCAGACCATGGTGATCCATCTGCTCCTCCGAGGTGTACACGTGCTCCCACAAGGCCGCAACCACGTCTGCCTTGTCATGCATCAATACTCCACCAAATTTTGCCGAGCCAGCCAATCTGCCCGCCTGTTCATTCCCCAGCACACCGGCATGCCCATTGATTAGAGCAGTTACTGGAGACATACAACATTGATGAGATCAGTTACTGGAGACATATAACATCGCTTTGAGCAGTTACTGGAGAAATAAAACATTGATAAGAGCAGCTACGAACAGACAATACTGGCGAGGCAAAGCTAGGAATTTTCATACGAAATCTGGCGACGAAAATCTTAATCCTATATGTTCTATTTTTCTTTATCTTATCTTTACTCTTCCTTTCTGTCAGCAACATTGTCGTTTTGCATAATTAATTCTTTTCAAAGTGTTAAAGTTAAGAAAAACTGATTGATAATTTAGTCAATAAGCTTGTTGGGAGACTCCTCATGTTGCAAATTTGAACAATGACTCTCACTGCTTGCTCACCTCTGGTCTGATTTCAGATTAACACGACTAACTAAAATAATGCATGATTTAAAAACATTCAAGACATGCAAGGGGGCTTCAAGTGAAAACCTTAAATGTTTTATGTGTGTTTATGTGTGTGTGTGAGAGAGAGAGAGAGAGAGAGAGAGAGAGAGAGAGAGAGAGAGAGAGAGAGAGAGAGAGAGAGAGAGAGAGAGAGAGAGAGAGAGAGAGAGAGAGAGAGAGAGAGAGAGAGAGAGAGAGAGAGAAAATATATTCTGAAAAAGTAAAGAACAAATGTATCATTATTCGATGTAGTCATCACTGCATTCAATGCAAGTCTCCATGTGCCGATAAAGTGCTTGGATTCCCGGTAAAAAAAAATTCTTTTGGTCATGTGTGTAGCCACTCATGCACCATCTAGATTGCCCAAACAGTTTTGGAACTTCCTACGCCACGCATACACTTGCTGGACTGACAGGCATGCTTCACCATACACTGGCAGGACAGACAGGCATGCATCACCATACTGGACCTTCATTCGCCGATGAATTTCTATTGGCTTCATCCTGTCACTGATCAAAAAACGGATAACCGAACGCTGCTCCTCTTTCGTGCATGTCAAAATTGTGGCGGCCATCTTTAAAATGTCTTTGTGATGTAACCATGTTCGTCTACACCAATGTGTCACGTGCTCAACACTCTTGACAACCTTAACAACATTGACAGGTTACACGACAATGGTATGGTTATTGTAATTTCTATCATACTTTTAAAGTTCTCATTTGAAGCCCCCTAGTACATTTCTTCTTCTTCTTCCTCCTCCTTTTTCTTCTTCTTCTTCAGCATTCCGAGCCATTGAGGTTCTTTGCTACAGATACAAGCCGTCTCCATTCGTCTCTCTGGTTGACCTTCTCTTGCCAGTCGTTGATTCCAAGTGCTTGTAGATCTGTATGTATATTATCAATCAATATAATATTTATCACCGAAATATTGAAATGTTAAGTGAGTGCCTGGAAAACACAAATGGATGTAGAATATTGTGTACACATGTTAAGGAGACAGACAGTGTTTTTTTGTCATGTAATTAGAAGAGAAGCATCGGAAACATCATGACAGCTGGGAAGATCAGCGGTAGAAGAGGCAGGAGAACACCAAGAGAAATGAGGATGGACTAGGACAGGAGAAATATCATGAATAAAATGTAACAAAACACCAAGATCTGTGCAGATTCTTGACACCTAGACTAGTTGACAGGGCACATGATGATCATAGTGAGCCATTATAATCATGCAATGTATTATCAGCTCACATGATAAGCAAATGTTTCACTAATTTTCCACACAATGATAATAGGTAGAGAATGGAGAGGAAATTCTGAATCAAATGATATTTGTAATCTTGTTTAGTTGATTCTTTTGTCCACACTTGTAGATAATACAAACACACTACCTAGTACTGCAGTCAGTCCACACTTGTAGAAAACAGAAAGAGTAACTATTACTGTAGTCAGTCCCCACTTGTAGAAAATAGAAACAGTAACTTGTACTGTAGACATTCTACACTTTGTGAAGAACACAACAAAATACATACATAAACACAAGACCAACCTTTCAAAACAATGAATGAAATTTGATAACATTTTATTGCACGCATTTGATTATACATGAAATCAGCAGATATTAATAATTAAAAACAGACAAGATATGCTTTGTTTTGATTGTTGTATAAATAATACATTCTTGAAGTAGTGAACATATTATTGTTTGTCGATGATAAAAAAAACAACCACACAAGAATATGCCATTGAAAATACCGTGACAAGAATCAAGAGAACCAAGACAGTACCATGACTAGTGCACATACCCGCACGTCTTGGGTTTAAGTCCTCCGTGAAGTGGGATTTGTCATGACCCCGTGGCTCAGGGTCAACCTAGCGTCACAACATGATTACCAGAACTGGCTTTGGGAAGGGAAGGCACCCAGCATGACCTGTCAGTGTCATCTCAGCGAGTGTAGTTTTCCTGACCCTTGCCCACTCCTGGAGAGGTATTAGGTCTGTGGTACTAGCCCCATATTTGTATACATTAACCGGAACTTGGTAATTTGGCGAACCTCACAACGGTTGCCTTTACGTCTCAGAATATTTACAGGTGTCTATTTTATTAGGATCGACCTGGATGCTCAGTTTAATTTTTAAAATGTAATCACTTTAATGGGGATTTGGACATATGAACCCCAAGCCAGCAGGTGAGCATGCAGGCCACTGCGCCACCCTGGCCCTCTAGTGGCATCTGGTCAAGGAAAGATAGGTCTAACTCTATATCCACAGCACTGTGCCACCCTGGCCCCCTAGTGGCATCTGGTCAAGGAAAGATAGGTCTAACTCTATATCCACAGCACTGTGCCACCCTGGCCCTCTAGTGGCATCTGGTCAAGGAAAGATAGGTCTAACTCTATATCCACAGCACTGTGCCACCCTGGCCCCCTAGTGGCATCTGGTCAAGGAAAGATAGGCCTAACTCTATATCCACAGCACTGTGCCACCCTGGCCCCCCCCCTAGTGGCATCTGGTCAAGGAAAGATAGACCTAACTCTATATCCACAGCACTGTGCCACCCCCCCCCCCCCTAGTGGCATCTGGTCAAGGAAAGATAGGTCTAACTCTATATCCACAGCACCGTGCCACCTTGCCCCCCCCCCCCCCAGTGGCATCTGGTCAAGGAAAGATAGGCCTAACAATATCCACAGCACTGTGTCACCCCCCCCCCCCCCCCTAGTGGCATCTGGTCAAGGAAAGATAGGCCCTAACTCTATATCCACAGCACTGTGCCACCCTGGCCCCCCCTAGTGGCATCTGGTCAAGGAAAGATAGACCTAACTCTATATCCACAGCACTGTGCCACCCTGGCCCCCCCTAGTGGCATCTGGTCAAGGAAAGATAGGCCTAACAATATCCACAGCACTGTGCCACCTTGCCCCCCCCCCCTAGTGGCATCTGGTCAAGGAAAGATAGGCCTAACTCTATATCCACAGCACTGTGCCACCCTGGCCCCCCCTAGTGGCATCTGGTCAAGGAAGATAGACCTAACTCTATATCCACAGCACTGTGCCACCCTGGCCCCCCTAGTGGCATCTGGTCAAGGAAAGATAGGCCTAACAATATCCACAGCACTGTGCCACCTTGCCCCCCCCCCCCCCCCTAGTGGCATCTGGTCAAGGAAAGATAGGCCTAACTCTATATCCACAGCGGTCAAGGAAAGATAGGCCTAACTCTATATCCTCCACAGCACTGTGCCCCCCCCCCCCTAGTGGCATCTGGTCAAGGAAAGATAACCCTTACTCTATATCCACAGCACTGTGCCCCCCCCCCCCCCCCTAGTGGCATCTGGTCAAGGAAAGATAACCCTAACTCTATATCCACAGTGGTCAAGGAAAGATAAGCCTAACTCTATATCCACAGCGGTCAAGGAAAGATAGGCCTAACTCTATATCCACAGCGGTCAAGGAAAGATAACCCTAACTCTATATCCACAGCGGTCAAGGAAAGATAAACCCTAACTCTATATCCACAGCACTGTGCCCCCCCCCCCCTATTGGCATCTGGTCAAGGAAGATAACCCTAACTCTATATCCACAGCACTGTGCAACCTGGCCCCCCCTAGTGGCATCTGGTCACAGGAAAGATAGGTCTAACTCTATATCCACAGCACTGTGCCCCCCCCCCCCCTAGTGGCATCTGGTCAAGGGAAGATAACCCATAACTCTATATCCACAGCACTGTGCCACCCCCCCCACCATAGTGGCATCTGGTCAAGGAAGATAACCTAACTCTATATCCACAGCACTGTGGCCCCCCCCCCCCCCCCCCTAGTGGCATCTGGTCAAGGGAAGATAACCCTAACTCTATATCCACAGAACTGATTTTACCAAAATTAACACAGGCTTCTAGATGAACCCAGCATAAAATGGGTACAAGGACACCTCCTGGGGAACAAAGGCTGACAGTATGATACTGACTACATCACACATTGAGTGCCAATCAGTGGGATACTCCTGGGAACAAAGGCTGACAGTATGATACTGACTACATCACACATTGAGTGCCAATACAGTGGACACCCCTCCTGGGGAACAAAGGCTGACAGTATGATACTGACTACATCACACATTGAGTGCCAATCAGTGGACACCTCCTGGGGAACAAAGGCTGACAGTATGATACTGACTACATCACACATTGAGTGCCCATCAGTGGACACCTCCTGGGGAACAAGGCTGACAGTATGATACTGACTACATCACACATTGAGTGCCAATCAGTGGACACCTCCTGGGGAAACAAAGGCTGACAGTATGATACTGACTACATCACACATTGAGTGCCAATCAGTGGACACCTCCTGGGGAACAAAGGCTGACAGTATGATACTGACTACATCACACATTGAGTGCCAATCAGTGGACACCTCCTGGGGAACAAAGGCTGACAGTATGATACTGACTACATCACACATTGAGTGCCAATCAGTGGACACCTCCTGGGGAACAAAGGCTGACAGTATGATACTGACTACATCACACATTGAGTGCCAATCAGTGGACACCTCCTGGGGAACAAAGGCTGACAGTATGATACTGACTACATCACACATTGAGTGCCAATCAGTGGACACCTCCTGGGGAACAAAGGCTGACAGTATGATACTGACTACATCACACATTGAGTGCCAATCAGTGGACACCTCCTGGGGAACACAGGCTGACAGTATGAAACTGACTACATCACACATTGAGTGCCCATCAGTGGACACCTCCTGGGGAACACAGGCTGGCAGTATGATACTGACTACATCACACATTGAGTGCCCATCAGTGGACACCTCCTGGGGAACACAGGCTGACAGTATGAAACTGTCTACATCACACATTGAGTGCCCATCAGTGGACACCTCCTGGGGAACACAGGCTGACAGTATGAAACTGTCTACATCACACATTGAGTGCCGATCAGTGGACACCTCCTGGGGAACACAGGCTGACAGTATGATACTGACTACATCACACATTGAGTGCCGATCAGTGGACACCTTCTGGGGAACACAGGCTGACAGTATGAAACTGTCTACATCACACATTGAGTGCCGATCAGTGGACACCTTCTGGGGAACACAGGCTGACAGTATGATACTGACTACATCACACATTGAGTGCCGATCAGTGGACACCTCCTGGGGAACACAGGCTGACAGTATGAAACTGACTACATCACACATTGAGTGCCCATCAGTGGACACCTTCTGGGGAACACAGGCTGACAGTATGATACTGACTACATCACACATTGAGTGCCCATCAGTGGACACCTCCTGGGGAACAAAGGCTGACAGTATGATACTGACTACATCACACATTGAGTGCCCATCAGTGGACACCTGCTGGGGAACACAGGCTGACAGTATGATACTGACTACATCACACATTGAGTGCCCATCAGTGGACACCTCCTGGGGAACACAGGCTGACAGTATGAAACTGTCTACATCACACATTGAGTGCCCATCAGTGGACACCTCCTGGGGAACAAAGGCTGACAGTATGATACTGACTACATCACACATTGAGTGCCCATCAGTGGACACCTCCTGGGGAACACAGGCTGACAGTATGATACTGACTACATCACACATTGAGTGCCCATCAGTGGACACCTCCTGGGGAACACAGGCTGACAGTATGAAACTGACTACATCACACATTGAGTGCCCATCAGTGGACACATGTTCAGTTAGCACCATATACCAAACACCGCTCATGGCATGAACAGAGTCCTTTGCTTACTATATCACAACTGCATGAACCATTGCTGGAAACTTTGCCTTATGTCCCCGACCTTATTCTTGTGAAGCATGCATGTATGCACGCAATGTGGAAGATCGCATCATTAAACAACATTGTTAGAAATGTTATATGGTAAAGGTTATACAATAAAAGATACAAAATGATGATTAAAGGTTATGCAATCAATAATACAAAATGATTTAAGGTTATACAAGCAATTAAAAAAAAAACACACATTTCGTACTTATCACTAACTCAATAATGTTTGTTAGTTCATTGCGGTCTGAATGAGGTGACTACATTAATAAACTAAAATAGAGCTGTCAATAATCTTCTGGTTATATATTACTCACATAATTAATTAAGAAGCAGCACTGTATTACTTTTGTTATGTAATGTTTGAAATGAACGTTGTTCTTTCTGACAGTGTAACATATGCACTGTTGACAGTGCAACATAGACACAACATGCTAATTGTATGTCTAAGCTGTCTCTCTATGTCTTCTCTTGCTTCCTCTCTCTCCCTAAATGTACTGATCGATGGCTATCTATTCCTACTCGAACCATACCTTCCATCACTCTTCTCTCCTAGCCACTGTTACATTAATATGGTCAAAGTATTCCAGTTTCTGAGACATGACACTGTGACATTAATATCATCATCATCAAGTGCTGTGACGACTGGCGTAGGCGTTCATGACTCTCCACAGATCTCAGTCTTTGGTTTTCTGGATCAATTCTGCCGTTGTTATTCTTCCATGTCACCGTCGCAATCCATCCAGCATAATTTCTCTTGGTCTGCCTCTGCCTCTCTTCCCCTCGATATTTCCAGTTGTCACGATGTTCTCCAGCACCTCTCTTCTCATCACATGACTAAAACAAGCTGTTTGTCTCTTTCTTATTGTTGTGTATAATGTTCTAGTTTCGCCAGCCTCTTTAAGGCATTTGTCGTTAGTTACTTTGGCAGTCCAAGGAATTCACAACATTCGTCTAAGTAATCACATCTCTGTTGCTTCCAATCGCTTCCTAATGTGTTCATTTATATTCCAAGATTCACAGCCATACAGAAAAACAGGTTCTATATAGCACCTCAGCACTCTCTTTCTTACATTCAATAATAGCGACTTATTGCATAAGATATTCTTCATTTTCTGAAATGCAGCCGTTGCTTGTCCTATTCTGCATATGATCTCTGTTGTGCATCTTCCATCTGATGTTATAAATGTCCCTAGATATTTAAAACTGTCCACTTGGTGAAGAATTTTCCCTTCTATCTCTATTTCACATTTGGGTGTCACCTGTTTCTTTGATATCACCATTGTTACTTTTTTCTTGATATTCAAGGAGAGTACTTTCTTTGCACTCTCTGTTACTACAATGTCTAACAATTCTTGTAGATCTGTTGCAGTATCCACCATCAATACTGTGCCATCTGCATAGCTTATATTGTATATATTATATGGTCGAAGTATTTCAGTTTCTGAGACATGATAGTATTTGTGAGCCAGTTTTCTTCATGTTCAGATCTTGTAGAATGTCAGTTTATTTCTTCTTCTTGGTTCACACGTTTCTAAGAATTGTGCAGTAACATAAGAATTTTCAGTAACAAAAGAATTTTGCAGAAACATAAGAATTTTCAGTAACATAAGAAATTTTCAGTAACACTTCAGCTCAAAAGCCCTGATTGTCTTCTTTAGCTATTTAAACATGGCCCATGTCATGATCGGTTATATAAGAATCTGTCAGAGGTTCACTCTCCACAGCCCAGACCTCTATGGAATTGTCTATATATTCACACTAACATTATCAATAAATTCAGTAAAGTAATTCCTAAACTTCAAGATTCTTTTATGTTGTCTGGTCCAGGATACAAAGATTAAGCTGGACAGAAAAGAGATCAAATAGACACATTCGCAATGACACTGGAGATAATAGACAACCGTTGAAAATCATGCACACAAAATATTAATTTGGCTTGACCGCAGGGTTAAACTTTGAGGTAACAAGTAAGGGGGTCTCCTTTTCATTTCATGAAATGAGTACATGGTGCTAGCCCCACATTTGGGGCAGATGGGCGCTTTGTGGGTGATGTGGTCAGTATCAAACCAGCCACTTTTACTTTCCAGAGAAAGTCCTGGTACCTACTTTAGGCTGAGTCAGCTTGGAAGTCTGGGTCAGTCAATAAATATCCCTGCTTTGAAGGGGAGTTGAACACACAACCATTGGGCTGGAAGGCAGGAATGCTAGCCACTGCACATGCTAGGGTACCAGACATGGAGATCTCATCATCTCATACCATCCGTCTTGTACCTTGTGGTGTCGAGGTGAAGCATAAACAGCTGGAGAGTGCCCGTTTATGGGCTTCATATATCCAGATTTCCATGGACTCTGTTATTCCCTGTTCTTTGTTTACATGGTCAGCCTCTTCTGGTTCCATTTGGTCTGCACATAATTGCTTGTTATGGTATACTGTCAGTTAGTAGCCTAGATATGAATCCAAACCTTTTCACTAGCTGTTTTCTAATGGAATCAGTATACACATGGATGTGTGTTACCAAAAATAATATAGGATACAGGGCAACAGAAACAGTAGACACCCTAGGAAAACCTACACCACAAAGCATGCAATGTTGCCAGGCACAGATTCAATGCTGACTGTAGAGAGTTACTGAAAATTTGAGACATGGAGATCAGACGACTTCAACAGCAGTCTTCAGACTGACTGACCTAATGAATGATTGATCAGAAACATAGCATATCTAGGACATGACTTAAACAGCAGTCTTCAGACTGATTAACCTACTGAATGATTGCTCAGAACACATAACATATCTAGGGCATGACTTCAACAACAGTCTTCAGACTGATTGACCTACTGAATGATTGCTCAGAAACATAGCATATCTAGTGCAATAACAACTCTGAGATTTTGCTAACAGGCACACAACTTTTGAAGAAGGCAAAATGACAAACCAACAATGAGAAAACAGACATAGTCACGCTCACTTCACTTCACGGATACCTTACATTTGCTTTAGATTCTGCCTAACTTTCTTCAGCAGACATTTTTTCCATAACTATGTTTATTATTTTAGCTTAGAATAAGCTGTCGACTCTGTGGCGAATGGGTTAGCTTAGAATAAGCTGTCGACTCTGTGGCGAATGGGTTAGCTTAGAATAAGCTGCCGACTGTGTGGCGAACGGGTTAGCTTAGAATAAGCTGCCGACTGTGTGGCGAACGGGTTACGGGGGCAGTTCATAATCCCGCATATCGTGTTTGAAACACAGCTGCTGGCAATTTGGCAGCAAACCACCTTGCGTTGGTTTTTATAAAATGATATGAGTACTGGCCATTCTGAAAGCAATGGCAAACTACTGAACGTAAACTTGCCAAGAAATCACAAAGAGCCAAAAAATGCTGGGGTTGTCTGCAACGTTCTGTAAAGGATATGCAACTAACTTTTTTGTTTAGAATAAGAATCGACATCACTGCCCTCAGCCACGTCTCGATACATGCTCCATTTATCTTTTCACAAGCCAGCAAAGGGTTCCCTGGTTAACGACTCCAGGAGCTATTTGATTAAAAGGCTTTTTCTCTACGTTTTGAGAATCATCCAGACCCTCTTCTCGCTCCTTTCTGAGCCTCCGTTTGTTACTCCGTTTGTTAAAATGCACTCTTCACCTGCTTCCAGGCTGGCATCATATCACCTTTATCATAAAGTAGCTCTCCACCCAGAGAGGCAGTAACAGCTAATCTTAGTATAGAAGAGCTTCTGTATGTTTCACATTCCACAGCTGAAAGATTATGAGTGTGTGCTTTTATTTCCCTCTTCAATACAATTCTATTATTGGACTTTCTGTTGTTATAAAGTCTAAAATGAATAAACAAACCACAGGGGAAAAAGAAACAGCTCTATATGTCTGAACAATTATATTGCAAATACATTCAAGTTTGATTAGTCAGCAAAAATGCATTAAAAAACAATGTTATTGTAAAATGTAAATTAGCAGAACATATTCTGAGAGCTGACAAATGATATATTATTGTTCTTAAAAATGTGTAAGTTCTTAAAAATGTGTAATGGCCTCTGTGTCAGGATCCACGTCTGCGTGGTCAGAATTGTCAAATGCCTTATTGAGGAAACTCAGCCCAGCTGTACCATTGGCAGTTGGATGGTATTTTATATGGTTATCTGACTCGTGAAGGTGATTCTTCAAGTAGTTAGGATTAGAATTCTGGGGTAAGGCATCATGGGAAGGTGAAAATGGTGGTACACTGCTGATTACATCAGACAGAGAATCTTGGGAAGGCAAAGTAAGGCTGGTTTCTTCCTGCAGAACTGTGGAAGTGATAGCTGCAGTGACTGACTCCAACTCATTTAGCTCTGTCCTGTTTTCATCACTGCCATTTTCAACTACCGCATTTACATACGTATGGTTCTGTACCACAGAATGTTTATCCCTCTCATTCTGGAGCTCAACGAATCCATCTCCTTTCTCCATTGCATCCACTACAACAGAAGATGATGCATCAGTCTTATCCTCATTCAGGCCATGGTTCTGAGCAACAGCAGGTGAATCCTGGTCACTGTCTTCACCGTGGGACCTGACCGGAGAAGCTATGCCAGAATCAGCAGATTCACTTGCTAGTGTCTGTAGAGACCGCTTAACCTGCTGCAAGTACTGATCATCCGGTAGATCCGCATAGTCTTGACTTTCTGCTGATGTAGGCAATGACTCTTCCAACACAATTGTCCTGGAGACAGAAATGAATACTTTAAACTATAAATCAATATCCTATGCATGCAAACATTTTTTAATATTCAGGATAGACAATTTTCTTAAATAACAATATTCATCACCATGATGCATGAACTCCTAAAGAACATCAGGGCATAATGCTGGGGTTTAATCTCTGAGGTGGGAACTTTGTGTAGTTGATAGGAATCTACGATGATGTCACCAGCATGGTCACATGAGGATTTGATGCCTGCATTCATCATCTGTCAACAGAGAAGCAGATTGGCCACCTATTCCTCTATGCTAGGGGTGGACAAACTACAGCCCGCAGGCCTCATGCGGCCCTGATATTATGCGGTCCTCGAGAGCATGTAGAAATAAAAATTGTTACTTAGTTTTTAAGTTATTTTGTTGAATTCTGGAGAATTGCATGTACCATTATGATTGTTTTAACATTTTTGATAAAATTTCTTTCTAATTTTCAATTTTTGTAAACATTTATCATTGTTTGGATCAACATACATTTGCGAACAAGCATTTTCTGGCTTGAAGATCAAGAAATCTAAGAATAGGTCTTTATTGTCGGACTGCACCTTGCATGCTGTCATGCGAATTTCAACAAGTAAACTTGCTCCAGATTTCAAGAATATTGTCAAAAATTGCAAGGAGTGAAATACATCTCATTAGAAATCAACAATTGTAGTGACAATGTAGTCAGTTTGTGTCTAAATTAAAGCCATTGATAGATGATTTAAAAAAATATTATTATAATAAAAAATTGTAAAATCTTGTTAACAAATTAGTAAAAGTGTTTGTCCATACTGTAAAATATAACGTTTAAGTGTATAAGTAAAATAAAATTGCAATAATTAGTTATTTATGCTGTTTAATAGCCTATAAATAATTCATAATTACTTACTGTTATAGTTTGCTGTAAACAAAGTGGACAATATATATGCGGCCCCCAATAGCTTTGCATTTGTCAGTGTGACCCTACGCACAAAAAGTTTGCCCACCCCTGCTCTCTGCATTCAGCCTACACATTGTGATGCTATCATATCACAGATCTAGAGTAGGAAACTGATTCAGGACACATTTATTTAACAAAAAAATGAAGGGTGAATTATTGTCTCGGTTGTCGAGGCTATACTGACACCATACATGATAGTAATCATCATCATGTGCCATGTCAATGAGCGTGGGGGTTCATGGGTTGCCATGATTCACGATCCCCGGGGTCTTGGATCAAGTCTGCCATCTTGTCCCCATTATGCCATGTGATCAAGCCATCCATGTATTGATCTCTCTGCCATCCCCTTGCTCTTTTCTCATCAATCTTGCCAGTTGTCACTGGTCATCTAGTTAATTTCCCCTCATAATATGCCCAAAACATCTTGACGGTCTTGAATAAATTTTCGGTTTTCATTTGTGTCTTATAGGACTTTAAATGATAGTCAAGCGAATATTTAAAATAAGAGCAAAATGAAACAAAAGTTTAGTAGAAGTTATCCTATCATAAACACTTGGAAGTCTCATCTTGTTTCTCTTGTACCTTGAGGAGTCGAGGTGAAACATAAACATTCAGAGAGTGCCTGTTTATGAGCTTCTGATATTGAGATTCCCATGAGCTGTGTTGTTCTCTCTGTCCATCACTTATATGTTCAGCCTCTTCTTCTTGGAAGTATCAGCCCCAAATACTGCTCTCTCAGCCTTTAAGAACTAAGTTTGGTTATGGCAAATGTTTGCCTATGAAACAAGTGAGGCGTTGAGGAGTTCTGAGTAGGAATGCTGATAAATTGCAAGCTGAAGTCACATGCATCCTTGGACCTAGTTCCTAGAAGAAATAACAGTGCGACTTCCATGCAAAATTTCTACAAAAAATGTTAACTCAAGCTGGGCTTATCTTCAAACTATGAATACTAACCAACACAAAATCCTCCTTTACTATGCAGTTGCCTGCGATACCATACCACACAAATTATCAACATCAACATAAATCACATGATCAACATAAGCTAACACTGAAATAAAACTGCACGCATGGATGACTGACAAAGGTGTGCAATTTTCATTGACAACAGAATGCAGATCCAAGCAGAAATGATCACCAGAATACTGGATCACATCTCTGATCTTGACGTGATTATGTAGTCAAGACATCCAAGTGTTTACACTTGTTTTTCCCTCCCTCTTTTCCCCATCAAATTTACCAGTTGTCAGTATGTTGTAAAGTTTATTTTCCCTCATAACATGCATGGAAATATCAGAAAGGTCTAATTTCTCTAATCAATTTATGGTTTTCATCTGCCTCCTGCAGGACTGTCGCATTCATTGTTCTGTCCTTCCATGGTATTGTTTGCATTTTCATCAGAAACCACATTTATGCTGCCGTCAGATGTTTCTTGGCATGTCTGTTTGCTGTCCATGTTCCCCATGCATACAACAGTTGAGGCTCAATTGGTGAAACAATTCACCTGTTGAAGAATGTCCTCATTGACTTGGCATCATTTCTTATTTCTTGAAGAAAATTACCATAATTTCTGTTCTTATTGATTATTATGATTTTATTTATTGCCTGCAATCAAGTACGAATTCCGTAGTTCGAACGATGACTCAAACGAGTCTTCAAGAAAATTGTGAACTGAAATGATGGAGTCCAGAATTGAACTCACAACCTTTGGATCATGAGGCAGGTGGCTTAATGGCTTTGCCACAGACTCCCAGTACTTTCCAGATATGTTATCTTAATACAACTAGAGAAGAAAACTGCTACTGAATTGACAACGAGGTGTACATAACTAACACAGACCTGGTGTTGTTACTCACATCAGTATAAAATCCTACAGCAAGACAGCATAAAATGAAACAAATACAGCATGAACAAAATCACAAGTGATAACTGAGTTGTACACATAATAAACATAGTCTTCCACTCTTACTAACCCAAGTAACGCACCCGGTATGATTTGATTTTCTTCATGCACACCAGTCAAAGTGTCATGTGTGATTATATTTGTTTTGTTTGGTCAGATTATACTTAAAACATCTGACAACACATTATGTGTTATTTACGAGGTAAGTATATTTGGCCTATGTGAATCTATTAGTACAGTGGTTCTCAACCTTTTTCGGCCCATGCACCCTTTCACATGTTCAGAATTTCACCCCCCCCCTTTTTTGTTACACACACACACAAACGCACAAACACCCACCCACACGCTCACACATAATTCAAGAAAGGGGGACGATCGTGTTTTATGTGGTCCTGAAGCCAGTGTCTGAGTCTGCCAATCTGTGGTCTTAACCCCCCCCCCCCCCCCTCCCCAGGGGAATTCCTCACTGGTTGAGAACTACTGTATTAGTCATACGACTAGATATGGTAAAGTAATCCCTGCTTGCTTACCAAAAGTCTGAACTGTAACTGGAGAGTATGATGCACTGACGATCTGGTCATTGGGGCCCCAAAAATGGGCTTGCGTCTATCAAAGTTCACGTTGAGACTTTTCTTCTAACCAGGTACCAAAGTACCATTTCTGGGAGTCTGCATCGCAGAGCTCTCCTTCACTTCTCCAAACTTAGAAACCAGCAGAGGGGATAATCGATACTGAAACTTCACATCTGCAGGGAAGCAGTAAATGGTAATGCTCTGGAGTAGATCTAGTTTGTTAAATTGGTACTGGATAATTTCCAGAACTTTCTGGGGCTGGTCTGGGAGGAATAGGCAGTGGAGCAGGAAACTAGCCACCGCACCCCATTAATAGGGATCGAATCCGCGGCCACTGCGTTAGTAAGCCAGTGTATGATGCACTACACCAGCACAGGTTACCTTCACCTTCACCATAATGGTTCAAGTGTTACATGTTTGACCTTTGTGGTGAAATGATTTGAATAAAGAGCTGAAAACTACAATACAAGATAAACATACTAGTAAACTGAGCTGCTAGATATATATAGAATGTTTGTGTACTGTTGAAACAAATGTCTACCCTGTGGTTTATAATAATGTATGGTATCTAGTCCACTACAATACAAAGGCTACCAACACAAGAAGTAACAGGTACAAATCTAGTAATGGAAAATGTTTACACAAGTAATCAAAAAAGCAGCCTACATGAATATTATACTAAACTTATACTCTCCTGATCTCGCTATAGCCTGAGCTTCTAGGACAAAAGTGATACAACGGGACATAATTTGTGTTAAATAGCGGAGCAGATGTCTGACCTTCCAGGGAAAAAGTGATACAATAGGAAGAAATTTGTGCATTTTAAAAGTCCCTCGTTATAGCGGAACAGATGTCTGATCTTCTTGGACAAAAGTGACACAACAGGAAGTAGTTTGTGCATGTTAAAAGTCCCTCATCAATTGGCATTCATAAAGAGAGATGCGTGAATAAGCTGCTGCCATGGCACTATTAAAATAATAGTAAACTTTCCCACAAAAGAATATAACACACATGATTTTTAATCATCACTGTCATGATACTCCATAATGTTAGCCATGCTTCTTCGCCATCTCACATGATCACCAGATAATCTTTTCCTGATTTTGTTATGTGATCAAGCCATTCAGGCATTCATCTTTGTCTTCCTCTTGCTCTTGCCCATGAAGTCTGCAAGCTGCCACAAAGTTTTCAAGCTGATTTCTCCTCCTAACGTGCCCACAACATATTGATCCTTAATACACACATTGACTCCCTCTCAGTTGCTACAATGATATCATTTTGCATGGATTCAGTTTGTAGAGTATATTCACAACACTTGCTTCCAGTCAAAGAAGGACTGTCTCAGTGTTGTACAACCAAATGTCAGCTGTTAGTTGAAAACAGTAGCTGAAACGTAAGGCAGCATAGACAACACAACAGAACAATAATAAATATGCATATATGTTAGTTAGTTAGTAGCGGTTCCTAACTCCACGGCAAAAGGTCATTCCTTAATGCTGCATTTCTGTGCTAGTTAATATCACACAAAATGCTCTTCAATGCCTCATATGAAAATTTAAACAGAAAGGAGTCATGACAAACCAACAGCCCACACAGGTATACTATGCATAAGGCCGCTGCCAGAATGCCAATACAAAAGTCCGCCATTAAAAATATAGTTCATCGTCGATGGAAGCGGCAGTCACTAGAAAATCAGCACCCACACATTATTGCATAAGGCAAACCTGGTTAATTCAGCAAATGGCTGGCCGTCATCATTTTTCTGAACATGCTGTTCATGACAATAACAGCCACAGACAGATGTAAAGCACTTCACACAAAGTCCACATTTCACAGCGTCACTCCACGCACTTAACTCAGTAGCTTGGCAACAGAACCATGCACTACCAGTCCAACATGAGTAAAATGCATAAGAAAACAGTAGTCACAAGCATAAACGCTCCAGAGGTCTTAACAGCTCAACTGTTTATCCTCCATGTTGGGCCAAAAATCCTGTATATTGGTAGTTGTGTTAAGTACATAACATCCATTGCCTGTCTGATAACACTGATATTAATATAAAGAAATTTATAAAATACATAATAGTTAGCTAGTGCATACATTTTACAGGACATTCGCAGTCAACCCCAGCATCTGGACAGTTTGTGATTTCTTGGCAAGTTTACGTTCAGTAGAACCATTGCTTTCTGAACGACCGGCACTCATACTACTCAATGAAAACCAGTGCAAGGTGGTCTGCTTTAAAATCACCAGTAGTTGTGTTTTAAACGTGGTATGAGGGAATTACGAATTGCGCTCATAAGTCATTCGCGACAGCACAATACATAATAGATAGGGATATTCTATAACAAAATTCAACACAGTGTCATTTACAAACACACCCCTGAATCGAGGGACACAAACACTACATTGAGCATCAATAAGTTGAAGGCTAATTAAACGCAAGTAAACAACAACAATTGTGGAAGATCTGACCTGCAACATTAAAAAAAAAAATGACAAATCAAAACTATACTACACAAAATAATTACATGTGAGAGAAATTTAAAACTGAAGATTACAATATTTCAATTAATTTAAAAGAAGAAACATAATGATTGAAGTAATTATTTTAAAAATAAACCCAAATAATAACAACAGTGGTGTTACAACACAATTACTGTATAAAGAGCAGAGTTAATCATATTGTTAATTTTCAGGTGAATTCACTAGACAGAAAGTACTAATGCTGAGAGGGTCGACTTCACTGCACTAGGTTTACCCCATTTGGCTCAGTTCTCGCCACAGAATAGCAAGCCTCATGCCAAGAGGCATCACACAAAGCATGTAGTAATGGCCCCTGGAGAGTGTCAGGAAAAATTGTACTCGTGATCTGAATGATGTAGTTTGGGAAATGAACCCATGACCTTCAGAACCTGAGACAGATGGCTTAACCACTTTACCACGGAGACACATCACGCCGATAAATTAACAAAAAACACACAACTTTAATACTTAATATATCTATTATCAAACTGTATGTGGACAATACCTATTAACAATAAAAATAGTTAATATCCTGTTCAACCCTTCTAGGTTATAATTAGAATATATAATGGTAATGCCGGTCTCTGTGGTCTAGAGGTTACACCACCTTCTCCGTAATCTCGTAAGTAACGTGACATTGCGCGAGAATTGGAAGAGGTTCTCTCTTCGTCGGGAACTTACGGGGTAAGTGAACCGGCCGCTCAGAAAGCAATGGCAAACTACTGAGCGTAATCTTGCCAAGAAATCAACAATCAGCTGAAAGATGCTGATGTCGACAGCGATGTCCTGTAAAGGATATGCAAAACAACTTTTATAATGGTAACTCTTATAGGACACTGGATCTGTGTTTGTTTGGTGATGGATTTTTCTGTCTTGTTAAGTTGTTATAGACAGTGCAAGTTTAAAATTAGTTTCTGCAAGATTTATTTATTTTTGTGTTCGATATCCTGTTCAACCCATCTTATAACAGCGTTATAATAGGGATATATATTATATACTGTACAGTCAGCATTCTTGTTGCATATAATTTCTCATAGATTCATTTTTCAACACAATGATGTATAGTGTATGTACAATGAGATTCTGTCTATCATTTAGTTATATTGGTTTGTTTGAAACTGACTAGCACCTTGCCGCCTTGACAGACGATAGTTTGTAAAATGGAGTTAAACCTCTCCATCACACAAAGCCTGGGCTGAATTTAGAGACCATGTGTTGCCCATGTAGCATGATCCCTCTCTCGGCTTGTCTAATTTACTCCAGAGGAAAAGTAACACCGATACGTCAGGAACAAGACAAGCTGCAGAAGCTGCCGGATCAGCAAAGTAATACTCTAACTGTTCGCCTATTGGAGCTTCCATCCTAGACCAGTTGCCCACCAAGGCTTAGGATCTGGTCTGCCCTGCCATGACATTTAGTCTTTAGGTTGCATTTCCTCGCACTAGGGTAAAGCCTGTACCCTCCCAATTGCACATCTCCACCTAAAGCTGTTAGTATACAGTGGGGTCTCTGTATGAAACTACAAATAGTTATAAAGGAGACACTCAAAATGTTTAATGACGATAAGAATGAAACACAGTTTACAACAGCTACTAGCCATAGATTCCTTTCACAAACCCTCAATACTCTCAGGTCTTGAAGATTTTATGTATAACGTTATGTTTAGTTCTCAGGTTTACCTTGACCTTTCTACTGTATTCTCTTTTTGGTTTCTACAATAAATTTGACATCATAGATGTGAGTCACAGAAAGATTCTGTGATAACAAAAAAATCAACACAATTCAACACCACAGCCGTGTCCAGCAATCTACTAGACTTCTGACACAAGAAAATGTGGGGGATCAAACAGAAATGTGATTGTATAAATCAGTGATGTCAATATGTGTGTGCATTTATGTATATGAATAGCATACACCTGCATGAATATGTGCATGATGCATATTGTCATTTGAAGACACTTTTATTAACTCTTATAGGACGTATGATTTGCATATATTTGGTGCTGGAGGTTTTTGTCTCAGTGAGTTTTTATATATAGCTAGAGTCTACAATTAGTTATTTTCATGATTATTTTGTTTCAAAACTAAACTGATATAATGCATTGTTATAAAGCTAACATTTAAAAAGTATAACCAGGGATAACATGAAAAAAAAGAGTCTGTGATTGATTACTAGCTTCTGGCAATTAAGAATTAAATTATTAGGAAAGAAAAAGTAATAATAAATTAAATATTCTATATCAACAATGTTAAAGGATTAGGAAAGAAAAAGTAATAATAAATGAAATATGTTATATCAACAATGTTAAAGGTTAAAGAATTGGAAAAGAAAAAGTAATAAATTAAATATGCTATATCTAAAATGAAAAGGATTAAAAGGTCTAGGAAAGATAAATAATTAATTATATGTGCTGTATATGAGATAGCTTAAATATGCTGTATCTACAATGTTAACAATTAAAGGATAATGGAAAAAACAAGTAATAAGTGACATGCTCAATCTACAATAAATGAAATATGCTAATCCTACATTGCAGAAAGAATAAATGGGCAGTACTAATTATAAGTTAAACATACTTTATGTAAGAAATAGAATATATTTGCTTACAGAAACATACATAAACTTGTGTGTTTTCAAAGTTTATCATTTATCTACAGTAAATTGTAATGAGGAAAATCTCAAAAAACATTAATGACAAAATTCATTACATAATTAAAATGTTAACAATGATAAATTTCCTCATGCTTGCACACATCGTACAGAAGAATTTGTTAATGCCTTTTTATTATGTATAATTATAGTTCTCTTTCCAAAATCACTTTCATGCTTTTAGTGTAGAAGATATGAAACAATGTGGGCAGAATTCTTGTCATTTTTAGTATCTTTTATCTACATAAACTATGTTGTCACTTTTCTAAATATATTTTAATAATGTGGACACGTTATTTTTCTGTGAATGAGTGACCCAAGTTAACCTATAACTTAAAACTGCTGTATTTGTCGTTAAATAATTTGGAACCTTGAAAAAATAAGATAATATTAAAACAATTCAATACTTTAAAGCTATTAATCTTTTGGAAGATTAATAATAACAAAGCCTGTAGATTAGTGACATACTGTAAAAGGAGTTTACAGCCAATACAGTCATAAGTTTGTATTACATATACTTGATTACAGCTTTTAATTGAAAATGACAAGCTACTTGTCTGTCAATGTTCCTTACCTCTCCAATTCATTGCCATAAAGAAACCATGTATAATAACCATTGATATGTCAGTAAGGACTTTTGTAATGGCGAAAATAGCACACGAAGTAGAAGGAATAACAAGTCAAATCCCAGTTAGAAAAGGAGTTAGGCAGGGATACTTATCTTTCTTCTTCGCTCCTCTTTTGAAGGAGGTGTCTCACATTGAGCTATGCACCTCAAAGTTCGGTGTGTCCAACTTTGGCATGCACTTGTGTAAGGTTTTCTTCCTCTAGAGAGATTCCATCCAAGGTAAAGGACGATTTCTACCCATGGGTAGGTTTTCTTTCCTAACAGTTTAGCCAGGGTTATCACCAGCATTCTCCTTTTGCCTTTCATCTCCTAAAGAACATAGACACTAAATTAACTCACAGCCAGCCTTGAGATGACTTATTCATGATTGGTTGAATATTGCAGCTATAGTCGTCTATGGGATAAGTCTTACGCCAACTCTCCTCAGTTGCTAGATATAACATGCATGGTGGGTTATAGTGTAACGATTTCTTTATCCTATTGGGAAAAGCATGGTTCCTGGAAAATGTAGTGGGGGTTGACCAACATGATGGTTACAGATAAATAAAGGCATCGGGCATGGAAAGACATAAGGAATGAGAACTGATGAAGGATCAAGTGTCTTTCCCGTGAGCTGTGATGAAAGCAAAGATCTGTACAGGTCTAGCTACATGATAATGACAACATTGTGCTGCATGTTAAAATATCTAGACAGATTTCTTTAGTATACTATTACCAAAGATAAAAGATGTAACAACACACCATGTGTTGCCAGAAATATATTAACACTTGGGGTTCTGCTTGGGATAGAAAGAATTAATAATTTGTATGACAATAGGTAATTCCTTGTGACTTACATTTCTATTTCTCCTGTGTTCAGTGATGTGTACTTCTTGTCTCCATCAACCTCTTTTGGCCCCTCATTAGGTTTACTGTCTTTTGCAGATCTCTCGTGTGCATATTTTTTCTCATACTTCTTTTGCCTGTTAGGACATAATATTATATTTTTATTTCATGAAATGTTTTTGACAAAAGTACTGCAAAATATGTCAAATCTACGCTTGGATACTTCACACAATATGTCAAATCTATGCTTGGATACTTCACAAAATATGTCAAATCTACCCTTGGATACTTCACAAAATATGTCAAATATACCCTTGGATACTTCACACAATATGTCAAATCTACGCTTGGATACTTCACAAAATATGTCAAATCTACGCTTGGATATTTCACAAAATATGTCAAATATACCCTTGGATACTTCACAAAATATGTCAAATATACCCTTGGATACTTCACACAATATGTCAAATCTACGCTTGGATACTTCACAAAATATGTCAAATCTACGCTTGGATATTTCACAAAATATGTCAAATCTACGCTTGGATACTTCACACAATATGTCAAATCTACGCTTGGATACTTCACAAAATATGTCAAATCTACGCTTGGATACTTCACAAAATATGTCAAATCTACCCTTGGATACTTCACAAAATATGTCAAATCTACGCTTGGATACTTCACAAAATATGTCAAATCTACCGTTGGATACTTCACAAAATATGTCAAATCTATGCTTGGATACTTCACAAAATATGTCAAATCTACGCTTGGATACTTCACAAAATATGTCAAATCTACCCTTGGATACTTCACAAAATATGTCAAATCTACGCTTGGATACTTCACAAAATATGTCAAATCTACGCTTGGATACTTCACAAAATATGTCAAATCTACCCTTGGATACTTCACAAAATATGTCAAATCTACCCTTGGATACTTCACACAATATGTCAAATCTACGCTTGGATACTTCACAAAATATGTCAAATCTACGCTTGGATACTTCACAAAATATGTCAAATCTATGCTTGGATACTTCACAAAATATGTCAAATCTACCCTTGGATACTTCACAAAATATGTCAAATCTACGCTTGGATACTTCACAAAATATGTCAAATCTACGCTTGGATACTTCACAAAATATGTCAAATCTACGCTTGGATACTTCACAAAATATGTCAAATCTACGCTTGGATACTTCACAAAATATGTCAAATCTACGCTTGGATACTTCACAAAATAGTTTTGTTATAGCGCTTGCTAGCTTTGAACCCAAGCGTGGTCCACAAGGTGATACTACTTCTAGTGCACTGGACTAATTTTTGTGTGTGGATTAGCATTCCCTATTATCAGTATCATCAGGCGAACCCACTCCGACTTCAGAGATACTTGTAATCTATGCCCCCAAATCAAGGATGAGAAGTCAACATTTTAGTCCAATTGTCTGGTGTAAGGGTTGAACTCCTTACCTCAGCATCAGCATATTGCATCTTTGAGAATTCAGCCATGCTGACCTCCTTCTAAACTATTGATATGGCCAAAACACACAAGAGAAGAGTCATCGTGGGACACTGACCAAAAATACATAAGGATGGCTGTGGCACTGTATGACTGAACACTCATATGGAAATGCCTAATATGCTATGATGTTGCTTAAAGTAACATAACAGTTTAAGAGATACGATGCTGGTTTTAAAGGATGTTCATACATTGTAGAATGTTATTATTTTATCTTCTTTGCAATTCATGGTATTCAATCAATCAATCATGTGCCATGCTGGAAAGCGTGGGAAGCCATGACTCACCATTTCACTCGATCACCAGCGTCATGGATCAGCTCAGTGTTCCTGTCTCGTCCATCTCATGTGGCCAAGCCATCCAGGTAGTTACTTCTCGGTCTTCCTCATTGGTCTGTTCCCTTCGATCTTGCCAGTTGTCACTAAGTTCTCCAATCCATTTCTTCTCATAACATGTCCAACAAATTTTGACTATCTGTCTAATTTCTCTAATCAATTTACGATTTTCATTTGTCTCCTGTAGTACTTGGTCATTGGTTTTTCCATCTGTCCATGGTATTCTTTGCATTTTCCTCAGAAACCACATTTCTGCAGCCATCAGATGTTTTTCAGCTTGACTGCACATTGTCCACGCTTCACATCCATACAAAAGTATAGGTTCTATGTAGCAGTTCAACACTATTTTTCTCGTTTCAATTGACATCTTTTTATTGGTCAGAATGTTTTTCATCTTGCTAAAGGCTACTTTTGCCATGGCGATTCTTGTTCTAATCTCTTCAAGGCATCTCCCATCAGATGTTATGACTGTTCCGAGATAATTGTACCGATTCACTTGTTGAAGAATATTCTCATTTACTTGTATTGTGGTACTTCGTTCTTCCTAGTGACGACCATAACCTGTGTCTTTTTACAATTTAATTCTAACCCCAGTTGCTCACTGTTTACAATAACCGCATCTACTAATTGTTGCAGATCCTGCGCATTGTCTGCAATCAATACTGTATCATCTGCATATCTAATGTTATTGATGTTGCGTCCTTCAATGCTGATTCCATTTATATCTTCTACATTTCTGAAAATATTTTCACTCTACAGGGAAAAAAGATCTGGAGACATTACACATCCCTGTCTAACACCTCTCTTAATAGGCTGATACTGTCCCACTTCATTATCAATCCTTATTGCAGCTTGTTGTTTCCAATATATGTTTTTTATAAGTCTAATGTCTTTCCCATCAATTTGTAGATCTGCAAGCATATCCACCATGCTGACATGTCTAACTTTATCAAAAGCCTTTGTGTAGTCAATAAAGCAAAGATGTATACCTGTTTACTTCTATAGCTCGTTCAATAACTGTTCGCAACATATACACAGCATTTACTGTACCCTTTCCTTCTACAAACCCACATTGTTCTTCCCCTATTTCAGGTTGTAATTTCTTCCTCACTCTTTGCATGATAGTTCATAGCAAAATCTTTGTGATGTCATGGTATTATTAAAATATATTTGTAACATTTCAGTTAAGAAACAATCAAAAATAGAGAGCATCTCTTGGGTTTTCCTCCAGGACATGCTGGTGTGGTGGGAAATGAACAGGCGGAGATATTGGCTGGGTCTGCACCACTTCGAGAGATATGGGTGCATGATAAGACAGATGTGGTCGGGGCCCTTAAGGATCGTGTTTATAGTGCAAACAGTAAGATCATCACAGCTTGGAGGGAATGATGCTACAGGAAGTGATCAGAGGATCTGGCCGACACTCAGTACTTAGTGGAACGGCCAGACAGATACATAATCAGACTGGTACCCTTAGTATGGAACTCTTCGCTGTTGCAGATGAGGATGGAGCATCTGTGGGAATGTCCCAGGTGCTGCGATGTTGGTTCTTGACTCAACTCAACTTAAATCAACTCATTTGAGAAGTCTAAATACCCTTCTGTATTAATTGTGAACTAGTCTATAATTTACGCCTGTATGTTGCCACAAGAAAGATACTTCTTCTCGAAATGTGTACTTGTACTTGCTGGCTGATGTTGTGTCATAGGTTCTCAATGCTGTTTAACCTCTGCACTGCTAGGACCAATCTTCTTCTGATTTCTTGTGATCAGTACACACTGTTGCTAATTACGGAGTTAAAGACATGCAAAGTTTATTACGTGTTCAATGTCTTCATTGCTGACTGTAATGTATGGCTGACTCATGGATTTGTCTGTGGAAATTTGTTTTGTTACGTTTAAAATGAAGGTGTGATCATTAATTGATTAATTGCCTTGGGATGATTAATCTTATTAAGCTATTTCCCACATCTGCCATTGGTTTATATACAGTAGTTTTCCCCTGTGTAAGCCCCTTCAATTTTATATACAATACATTATGTCTGCTAACATATTAACAATTTTAAGTCATAACTGGGACACACCCGTACTTCCCATTTTCCACCATCCATTTTTACTAGGTCCAAACCTACATATTGTTTGGCACTGAATCTGTTAGTTGGCCTTTTGACTAAGAGCAAAGTGTAGTATCTGCACTTGATCTTGCCAAGGCCACATGCAGAGGCTGTCAACCGAATGACACACAGGGACCTGGGGATCTGATGGTGCGGCTCTGGCCTTTGGAGAAACCACGAGCACTTCTCAAGAAAAAAAAGTGTGTCTTTAAGAAGTCCACCTATCTGAAAATCATAGCATTATGTATGTTTCTATTTTTATTGCCTTGTGTTTTCAACATATCAATAAAAATCCCATGTGATCTTAGTTGATTTAACTACACAAGAGGGACACAAATAAAAATAGTAAAACAAAGTTTTGAATGTAGAACTTACGTTTTCCACATCCGGTATGACACAAAGATGGCGATAAGAGTAGCAACAAACATGACACAGGCCACAACAATCAAGGAAATTGATGTAGCATTCATGTCGTTCTCTTTCTTCTCTGCTTGTGGTTGTGTTTCAAAAGACTTAAACAACTTCTGAATCTCGTCTTGGTGGTTAGAAACTTGACTGCACAAGAGAAGAAAGTAACATTACACTAACAGTCCTAGATATTATAATCTATTAATGCTAATGCTCATTTTGCAATCATTCTCAAACTGTTTCAGTGTCCATTCTCTTGCTTTCCTGGCTACACCCTTAGTGCCCCAATGCATACAGAAACATTAAAAAACACATTGTTCTTGGTATTGATCATTATCATAAATTAGTCAGAAGACTGTTTTTGCTATTACTTCTAGTGCACCGAACTGATATTTGCATGTGGATTAGCTTTTCCTATTACCAGTGTCCCTCGCCATCAGGTAAACCTACTCCAGCTTCTGAGGTACTTGTAATTTATGTCTCCAAGCCAAGGATGAAAAGTCAACATTTTAGTCCAACTGACTGTGCAGGGGTTGAACATCGGCATCAGCACACAGGAAGTTTAAGAGCAAGCATCAATGGGGTGTTAAATGTAAGGCTTTCACATATACTAGATCATTGTATTATGATGAAGAGTGATTAGTTGTCTTCTTTGCCGCCTTTCCTGCCCAATTTCCAGAACATTCTGAACATTTGTTAGCCCAACAATATCACAAGATTGTGCTGACCCCAGAGCCATACTGGTGGTAAAATAGTCCTGCCACTCCAGGAAATCTGGAGCCATGACAGCACAGTGGCTTAGCCTGTTTGCCTGTCAGTCCAGTGGACATGTGTTCAAATCCCCTTGAGGTAGATTTTTAAATATTCACACGAGCTCCCAGATTGACCCGTCCTGAAGTGGGTATCAAGAGATGTCATGGGAAGTAAAAATGGCAAATACCTCAGAAGTCGGAGTAGGTTCCCCTGATGGCGAGGGACATTGGTAATAGGGAAAGCTAATCCTCACTGAAAAATTAGTCAAGTACACAAGAAGTAACAACATGTATATGGACTATGATTGATTTCAATGCGAGCAAAAGCCAAAAAAACATGGTCAGTAGCGAGCTAGTTACAGAATTAGAAAAGAAGACCAATCAATAACAGATGCTCTTGAAATTTAGGTGAGAAATTGGGCATAGACAGGACATACTGAGGAACATAGCAGCAGTACTCTGCCCTGGAACTTCTATGGTAAGAGAATAGTGTGGAGACCAATAATAGCCTGGAGACGAAACATTGAGAAAAAGGTAGTCGGGATTAGAATAATATGGAACTAGCTGAAAAATGGCAAGTAAGAATAGAAATTGATGGAGAGCAGCTTTTGTACATTAACATTTCACATGGAACATGATGATGATTCAATACAAGGCAACATGGATTCATTGAATCTTACGCTTGAATCTGGCTGAGTGTCAAGACCGTGGTTGCGTTCACACTGTGTTGATATGCTTGGAACAATATATCTGATCTGAAATGACAGTTTAAAACATGAATTTTCAGGATAGAACATAATGAAACAAATGCTATTGCTTTCCTGTCAAAGCTAAACTCTGACAGTTCGAAATACTCACAACAATCGTCTCAGGAACCGTGCCTGTGTTGCTTCAATGTTCTTTCTAATTTATTCATTTATGTTCAGCAGTGGTACGAGATACAGTAATGAAAGTTTCTTAAAATGTTGTTTTACGTCTCAACCAGTGGATAGAGTTTATGTCTGAACCAGTGGATAGAGTTTATGTTGCAGTTGGTCTTTCTTCTTTCATTTCAATCTCACAAGCATGTGATGTAATGAATTACTAATATAAAACGTTAGATGTTTCAATACATCTACTCTGAATACATTATCTTCAACATAGGCACCAACATGTAAATAACTGATTATATAATTGTAATTTCACTCATCTGCCTATTTTGGCGTAACTAAAAGGGAGCATCTGATTGCTGCTGTGTGGCCATATGGGATATTGGAATATTCAAACAGTGATGAATAGATGGGATTTTGTCCCCATATTGGTCTTGCTGTATGAAGCTCAGCTTATTTTAAAATAAATAACTGTATTTTCTATAGTATGAAGAGATCATAATAGAGGCATGAAACCTGTCATGCACTTCATTAATGAGATTGATTCTTTTAGCCACCTCACAAGAATGCTCTGATACCATCTGCCACAAAGTGCCACACTGAAAAAATATAATGGATACAGAGCAAGGGGAAGACCACGTGAAAGATGTGATGATATAAAGAGCAACCTTAGAAAAAATGAATACCAACTTACAAAGAGAATTAGAAAGAGCTCATGAAAGATCTTTACATTTCCCCCCAACACTTCACTGAGATAAATCGAAGAAAAGTAGAAGTGAAGAAGAGGAAGAAGAGGAAGAAGAAGAAGAAGAAGAAGAAGAAGAGATAATATTTATATAGGCTACCCTATGATGGGCCCAATTCTGCAAGCATTAAATTACCAGCAAAACTAGTTAATAAAGGCAGAAGACCTTCTGTTGTTGAACTTTGCAATGCTGAAGAATTCCATACTTGTCTTTGAGAATGCTACTCTAGAAAAATGCAGCAAACTAGCTCAGTTACTTGTTATTGAATAAAATGAAACAAAAAGATATGCTAAGGCTCTGTGAAAGAAACTCCCTAATACAGTTATCACGAAGTTTAGGCTTCTCAGATAAGGGTGACAAAGTAATTGGGCTTGTGTGCACGTGGTGCATGTTACAAAAACAAACACTTGAACACTTAAACAAATGTATTTTGTATAGGCCACTGTCCAGGATAAGTTTGTTTAAAATGAGAAAACATCCCCCCTAAAAGAATACCTATATTTTATGTGTGCCCAGAAGTTAACTGGGGTATGATGTATGGAACACTGGCTCGTCTACACAAAACTGGCAGATTCTGAGACGAAAAGGATTAACACAAAGTCACGGCGGCAACTAGTATCATATTTATTTCTGGAGGATGCATGCCTCGCGGGTCCTATAGTGGACTGAATATAATATAATATAACATACATATATGATGAATTCATGCTCTTCTTGACTGTAGGCCAAACAAACATTCAGATGTCCTCACTAAGTCACACTACAGCGGACTGAATGTAATATTCATATATGATAAATTACTCATGCTCTTGTCGACTGTAGGCCAAACACTCAGATGTCCTCACTCTACCACACACAGCCCCGACTATGGTATGTTCCCATTGCTCAACGGTTGAAGCCTGTTGAGATCCTATATAGTGTAGTTTTTAACAGTTCTTATATACGCACATGTGGATTCTCAGATAAGGTATGGGGTCATTAACTTATAGAGTTATCTGATCTCATGTGTGCAATAAAAGTGAGCCGCTAAAAAGGAACCAAGCAATCATGTCAATATTTCAAGTTATAATACTATTTCTTGAGAATACATCTTGCCCAGCCAAATTTCCTGGTGTACAATGGCAAAAGATCTTCATAGCCAGAGCAATCTGGTTGTGACAAGAGACACCTCAAACTCCCACAGTTCTCAACAGCAGGAAAGGACCGGAAGATAACCGATGCAGCTATCTTCATTCCGGCAGTGTATAGACAAGAGAAATTAAAAAAAAAATACTATGTGTCTTTCACTTGGGAAGGCTAACCCAGTGAACATATGCTGGGAAGAAGTTGGATCATCATAAAGTGCCCTGCCAGCTGGCGTAGGCGTTCATGGCTCTCCACAGGTCTCGGTCTTTGGTGTTCTGGATCAACTCTGCCGATGATATTCCTCCATGCCACCATCTCAATCCGTCCAGCATCATTTCTCTTGGTCTGCCTCTGCCTCTCTTCCCCTCGATCTTTCCAGTTGTCACGATGTTCTCCAATGTCTCTCTTCTCATCACATGACCAAAGAAAGATATTTGTCTCTTTCTTATTGTTGTAAATAATGTTCTAGTTTCATTAGCCTCTTTCAGGCAATCGTTGTTAGTTACTCTGGCAGTCCAAGGAATTCACAACATTCGTCTCAGGAACCACATCTCTGTTGCTTCTAAGTTCTTCCTAATTTGTTCATTTACATTCCAAGATTTACTGCCATACAGCAAAACTGGTTCTATATAGCATTTCAGCACTCTCTTTCTTACATTCAGTGATAGTGACTTATTGCTTAAGATACTATTCATTTTCTGAAATGTAGCCTTTGCTTGCCCTATTCTGCTCTTAATCTCTGTTGTACATCTTCCATCTGATGTTATAAATGCCTCTATGTATTTTAAATTATCCACTTGGTTAAGAATTTTCCATTATATTTCTATGTAACATTCTGGTGTCACCATTTTCTTTGATATCACCATTGTTACTGTTTTCTTGATATTTAAGGAGAGTCCTTTCTTTGCACCCTCTGTTACTATAAGATACAATGTTCAACAATTGTTGTAGGTCTTTTGCATTATCTGCCACCAACACTGTGTCATCTGCATAGCGTATGTTGTTTATATTATAACCTCCGATTAGTATTCCTGACTTCTCTGTGATTTCTCTCATTATTACTTCGCTCGCTATATAGGGAGAAGAGATCCGGTGACAAGACACACAGCTGTCGTACTCCTAGCTTTATCTGTTCGTAACTTCCTTCTTTATTTCCCATTTTAATTGCTGCTACTTGGCTCCAGTAAATATTCTTTATTATTCTCAAGTCTTTTCCTTCAATGTTGATATCTTCCAACATTTTTTTACTTTACCAAATGCCATAGTATAATCTATGAAGCACAAATATGTCTTTCTGTGTCTCTATTAACCTTTCTATTGGTATCTTTAATGTATATATTGCTTTGTTTGCACCCTTTCCTTCCACAAATCCATACTGTTCTTCACAAATTTCCAGTTTTATTTCAGTGAAAAGTAGAAATAGCACATCTCTGTTGTAAACAGACCTGTTGTAATGACCGTACAGCAATACAAATTACCCGATTCAGTGCCAAGTGATAGTATGTCGCCACATGTGATCTCCCATCCTGAGAAAAGGACAATATATCGCCATACTAGGTCATCATGTTATTTGGTTTGTTTCTTGGCATCTTCCACAATTTCAATGTTCAGTGAAAGGAAATTCATACTATAATACTTGTTCATTTGATGGTGTACCATGTTTGGTCCAAACTTACTTTTTGTTTGGCAGTGAATCAGTGAAGTATCAGATGAACATAGCAGGAATACCATAATAACAAGAAGAGGAAGAAGAAGCAGAAGAGGGAGAAGATGCAAAGGAGAAAGAAGAAGAAGTAGCAGAATATCTTTTAGGGGTTGGCAAGAAATAACAGCTAACAAAAGTTACCGTTAACATATTAAAAAGCATACCAACCTGTTAGGATCAACATTGCCAGATTCTTCATGCACAGTGAGTTGAACGTTGGATAAAGTCAATCCTAGGATCTTACTTAGACCTCTGTCAATACAAACACATTCCAGTAATCTTATGGCATTTACTGTTATAGATGTTTAAAATGACTTTTTCCAATACAAGGTCAGAGTTTATGACCTGGTGGTGACCAGTTCTCCATTTCATCACCTTCCCCTCACAGAGACATCTGTGCAGCCCATTTAACAAAACTGGGTCATCAACACCAGTCACATGCAAGTAGAAACAGAAACAATCTTTACCGGGGGTTTGAACCCAGATTGTTGTGTGAGGAACTCAATTTACTAATGATAGTTCCTACTGTCAATCTGCTGAAATATTAATTAAACAGCCTCTTATTAATAATTTTACTGATGGCGAAATGGTCAAGACATCACCTTTACCCTAAGCTCTGGATATTGTAGGTTCATTTTCAGACTGCATCATCGAGACCATGAGTGAGATTTTCCCAAAGATCTCTGGGAGGTCATCGCTGGAGCTACGGAGTTCATGCTTTGTGTGATGCTCTCAGTAGATAGCTGGCCACTGTGCAAAGATAGACTGAACGATATGGAGTAAAATCTGGTGTGATGCAGTAAATCTCTCACTTGTAACTTTCAAGCTGACTGATGACTTCATTGATGGATCAATGTTTCAACACTTGAGCACACCCAAGCATGCTCAGTCCCTGTAGCAGGTTTCAGACTATAAGACTCCTGTAAGGCACTGACTATTCATGTGTCTCTATTATTCATAAGTCTCCATCTGCAGGCTGCAGAGGACCCAAGACCAGAACCAGGCCTTAACTGGCAAAAGTCCTCAAAGTACCTCTCTGTGGTACAGTCTATCCACAGACTAGATTTCCAGTCTGGCTGTTACAAGAATTGCCAGGCCATTCTGTAGATGTGAAGCTCAAATACCATCCTGGTCCTGCAGCTGGAGAGGGTAAGGGGACCTCTGCAACACCGCTATAGGGGAGATGGTACTTTGGTACTGGGTTGGGAGGAAAGTCTTACATCAGCCTCACTCTGAGAGATGCAAGTCATTTTCAGGGATCAGGCGACATGAACATCAATATATGAGACTTAAGAGTTGGAACTCAAATCATTCTGAGGTCCATCAACCAACCAACAAACAAATGAACGAACCAACCAACCAACCATTCAACAAATTAACCAACCAACCAGCCAGCTAGTCAATCAACCAATCAACCAAGCAAGCAACCATCCAGTCTGCCGATCAACCTAAAAATGTGGTTTAATGTTTCATTGTCACCTTTTATAAAACTATTTTACAAGACAAGGCTGTTTGTTAAGATACAATGATTTGTGTAATTCTATTTCTTAACGAGACAAGTCTAGAGTAGAGACACAGAAATAAAATGGAAGAAATACAAACCAGGACAAGCTATACAGGGAATGTAGAAATTTATGGGAAATTTGTGCTGAGGCAACAAACAAGAGAGCTGGCCATCTTACCTCATTATGACATGACCTAGAATATCTAAAGTTTAACACTTCATACTACAACCACAGTAACTGCTCTGAGACCACATCCATCTTTTATTCTGCTACAGAAATGTACAGAATAAAAAGAAAATTACGCAACTGAAGTACAGCACCCAATGATCCTCTATCTACAGTTTAGTCATCAGATTATCCTCATTGCACATCGGCCCATTCAATCCATGAGTGTTCAGTTCCTTGCCTCAGTAATTTCCTCTGCGTCTGTGGTGATGTTTGTCCATCAAGTATGATGATGACCATTCATTTCTTCCAGTGGGCTTGAAAGTTCTGAGTTGTTAGTTCTAAGATGGCTGGCAAGGCCTATTTTTGGGGCTCAAAATGTTCTTTGACAATGTGGGCAAAGAATGCTTGACATTCCAGAAGGAGGCTCTCCTGTGGTGGTTTTTTTTGGTCCTCTGCGTTGACAAAACCAGTTCTGTGTTTGTTAACTATTCTTCTTTTGGCTCACTACATAGCTCTCATGTCTGGCTTCGCCCTTTTTCACTTGATGGCTCCTGGTCAGGGTTGCAGTTTTGCATACATTTTACTGTATACTAAGGATAATCCAACCAGAAGCAAGCAAATATAGATAAACCAGTGGCATGCTACAGATACTCTACAGGTATTCATGGAGACAACGGCTATAGAAACAAAAAGACTGACAAAAGACAAACATATGTGTAAAAGAAGCCTTCAGACCCATCCAGCACTAACACATTAATTCATTTTATACTGCACCACGATTCATCCACACATCACATTTTTTGTCTTTATTGACTGCTTTTCTTTTACATTAGAGAGTAAAGGAAAATATGACATTGTTATCTTGTGTGATTAGAGAATATCATCATCATTGAACTCCGCCCGGTCCACAGGTGCTCGAATCTCCTACTGAACATCTCCGCCAGCAAATATCGACTGATTGCACCAGTTCTGTGTTGGTTAACTGTTGAGGTGTGGATGCTTTGACAATTGTTCTGGGCTCCCAAGTTTACTCAGCTTAAATGTGGGCCAGGAACTTTACTCGGAAGTGAAGATGGCCACCGTGACAATGATCACATGACCCACTGAGTGCCGACCAGTTTAAAATATGGGGCTGACACCATTTCCCTGACATACCCCAGGCATGAAGAAAGGCTCCTTTACTTTTTGCTTTACTTTTACACAAGATACAAGCTTTCAACATTACATTTCAAAACACCTTAAATCGTTTGAACTGATACTCACCGCAATATGTCCTCCTGATTTTTATTGAGTGCGGAGACAGAGAGAGGAGTAGATAGTCTGAACAGATAATCACCTTGCTCAACGGTAATCTAAGAAGAGAATGAAGAGGTTGCTGAAAACCAAGTTATCATTCATGTAATGATTTGTGTTGCATAACTTTACAAAATTAACATATAATTAGTTCAGTTTATCACCTGTCTGTTACCAAAGCCCATTAGAGAAGCATAGAATAATAACACTGTAACCAACCAGGCATGTCGTAAGGGGCGAATAAGGAGGCTTGGCATGGGAATGGCAACCTTATCCAATAGAGAACTTTAGCTGCATTATCCAACCATTCATGGACAAATCTACAATAGGCTTGGTCTGAGTTGGTTGTGGGACTAGGCTTCACTGGGTGATGAAAGTCACAGCAGAAGAAAAGTTGAGTTAAAAGGATATGTGTGGTTTGTAAAAGACCACCTCATCATCATCATCATCATCAAGTGCCATGCCGACAGGCATGGGCAGTCATGGTTTGCCATCTCACATGGTCACCAGAGTCTCAAATCAAGTCTGTGTTCTTGTCCCGACTATAGATAGTTAGTTAGTTTTTCCTCTTGAGCCTAAGGCGGCGCATAGGGCAGAAGTCATGGCTCTCCATGTCCGGCGGTTAACTGCTATCCATTGTAGATCTTGGATGTTCACTTGGCCGTTGAATAAGCTTTCTCTGATGATGGTTCTACGCAGGGTCTCTCTTGGTCTTCCCCGTTTTATTTTCCCTACTGGTGACCATAAGAGGGCTTGGTTGGGGAGTCTTGTCTTGTCCATTCTGAGTACATGGCCGATGTAGTTCCAACGGCGTTTTCTTATAAAATTGTATACAATATCTTGCTTAGTCTCTTGTCTTATTTGCGTATTGGTTCTGAAATCTGTCCAGTGGAGGTTTAGAATTCTTCTAGGACATTTGTTCTCAAAATTGTCTAATTTTTTTTTTTTTAAATCTAAAGCTACCGTTGACTTCCAACTTTCACATCCATACGTTAGCACTGAAATCACACAAGAGTAGAAGATTTTAAGTTTCGTATCTTTGCTGAGTGTCTTTGACTTCCAGATGTTTGACAATTTATTGAAGGCACCAGATGCCAGTGCGATTCTAAAGAATATTTCTGGCGTTGAGTCCCCTGTGGATGTCATTTTGCTTCCTAGGTATGTGAAGCTGTTGACTTTTTCCAGAACATGGTTGCTTAATTTGGTGTCGTCTGAACTGTTGGTAAGATCAATAGTTTTTGTTTTTGCTGTGTTAATTTGGAGACCAATTTGTCCTGAAACATTTTGGAGATGGTTTATTTTCTCTTGGGCATCTGGCATAGTCCCGACTATGCCATGCTGCTAAACCATCAAGGTATTTATCCTTTTGTCTTTCTCTTGCTCTCTTTCCATCAAGTTTGCCAGCTGTCACTAAATTTTCAAGTCCATTTCTCCTGATAACTTGCCCAAAGAATCTTGACTGTCCAAGTCTATTTTCTCCAATTAATCTCCATTTATCAATCGTCTCTAGAATGACTGTCTGATGTGATTTTCTGTCCGTCCATGTATTCTTTGCATTTTTGTAAAAAAAAAAAAAAAAAACAGTATTTCCACAGTCCCTAGACGTTTCTCAGCTTGTCTGTTCATTGTCTATTTTTCACATAAATATAACAATATGGGTTCTATTAAGCACTTCAACGTTCTTTTTCTCACTGCAATTAACAACTTTTTGTTGGTAAGTTTGTTTTTCATTTTGCAGAAGACCACCTTTGCCATTGTCACATAATGGTCCAACATGATTTAACCAGCGATGAGAATAAAGGCGATCTGAATTAGCGGATGTTCGAGGCCAAAGGTTGTTTCAACAAAACCAGAAAATGTAGCGGCACGTGTTTACATCTGGTGGACAGAATGGGAACATTCGGTGGTGAGTGAGACAAATCCCGGCATCGCTTTGACAGTTTGGCAACATTTGAATACAGATGGAACCCGTGGGATCATGGTGGCAATCGGATGTCGGCCATCACATGTCGGGCAAAATTAACAGTTGCAGATGTGTAGGGGAAGTGAATGAGCTGAATCATACATCGCTTTGACAGATTATAAACAAGTCGGATTGGAAGCGGAAGTACTCAGCTCGGAAGAAAACAGTCCGTCTGTCAATTCATAGTTTCCGGACGTAAAGAAGATTGGCAGCTTGTTGGGGAAAACTGTTGTTGGGATCATACAGTAACTCGTTAGTTTGTTGGGGGAGTCAAAACAACTGATGACAACTTTGACAGTGACTATGCCAGGGAAAATGGATTCTTGACAATGGATGATATGTCCAAATAACACCTGTGTGGACCGGAAGAATACTGTCACGTGACCAATTTTAGGTTTTGCCAAAAACCAGGATTGGAGAGGACAGTTGAACTCAAACCTTGGATTTTAGTGGACGTGCTTCGGCACTGTGGTTCTGATGGGAAAATGTCTACCGTGTGCGAATTGAGTTAATTTAATTTCACACGTGCCTGTCATGGCAAGAGTGGATGTAATTTGATCTAGCTGCAGTGTTGCCTAAGGTAGAACCTATTATAATTAGTTCTAATTAATATAGGCTGTAGCCTTGTTAAAACTAAAGTGTGATAATTAGCACTGGTAGTGGAAAACTAGCTAGAGTAGGGAAGTGATACTTAGCTCTGTTAGTTGAAAATAGATTAGTGAAGTGTTGATAAGCTTTACTAGTTGAGAATTGAGTAATGAGGGATAATTGGGAGATTCCAGTAGGTGTCTCTGGTGGGCGGGGTTCCGCATTCTGGTTGTTGATCTTTTTTTCTTGTCTTGGCCTGATGATAACCTATGTGTTCAGTCATCTGTCCATGACAGAGTAGGTTCATTATATTTTCTGAGCGAGGCCGATGGCCCACGATCATCTAATAGAGATCAGCGACGGAGAGACTATCACCGGTTGTCTGATTTATGTTACAGGTTCCCTCTGGTTGGAATGAAGAACACGGAACCAAGGAATAATCCTAGCCCGGATAGAGTTTGGCGCAGGAAGATTGGCCAGCAACTTTACAACAGAGCTTATGCTAGAGGAAGATGATCAACATTGCTCAGTGGAGCTGAATGGTATATGTATCCTACAGGATACATACCGAATGAGTTTAGGTCATACCAGTTTTAACACACCAGTAGTGATGGATATTCAGTTCACTTATGACTAGAACAAAAATAAAGGACTCTATTGGAGTATAGACAATAACTGTTTAATAGTGAGAACTAGAGAACATTTAGCAAGAGACAAAAAGTCCTGTTCATAGGACAGTGTTCCATGTTTGTTTCACTGCGCCGGAATTATGAAGCCGGAGTTTCTATAAACTATTAGGAGCAGTTGCGTTAGGAACAATAATAGTTTTTTCCACGGATTATATATTTACATGGGATTCAGATCTCATGGTCATCAAAGTTCCTGGAAGAGGACATGTCTGGAGAGAAGGATACGACTTCGGTGAGGTCTAGTGTACTGACTCGTGTGATGTCGTGTAATCCTTGCCATGATGTGTACACTATGATCCTGAACTTTGAGGGCTGACACATACATTTATGTTATAATACACGACACCCATTTTCTTCGCATACACGTCTCATTTACGTTACACTTTTCTTTTAATAAATTAATCTTTGTTAATTTTTAGAAGCAAGAGTTGTTGAGTATGTTGCGTTGGGGAAGTATGAGAGGGGGCATAGTACGACAGTGAGAGAGTGATAGGAAGGTGTCCACGGGCTGATGGAGTGTGTTGGACGGAAGCTGGTGGATTCTCCAGGATATTGATAGGGAAAAAATATTGTAATGTGGGTGTTGACTCTCTTCACTCCAGGGACGACACTTTAAAGGAGGACACGACAGCCATGGCAATTCTTGATCTAATCTCTGTAAGGCATCTTCCATCAAATGTTACGACTGTTTCGAGATAGTTATACTGCTTCCACTGTTTAAGAATACTTCCATTCACTTGGATGTTACAATGTGGTATTTCTTTCTTCTTGGAGACAACCATGATCTCTGTTTTCTTACAATTCAATTCCGAACCTAGTTTCTCACTGTGTATAAAAACTTCATCCGCCAAATGTTGTAGATATCGCTTGCTGTTGGTAATCAATACTGTATCGTCCGCATATCTTAAATAATTGATGTTTTGTGCTCCGAATGCAACTCCTTTCATATCCTCTATATGTCTCATAATATTTCCACTATAAAGGGAGAAAAGATCTGGAGACATTACACATCCCGGTTGCACACCTCTCCTGATAGGTTGGAACTAACCACCTACAACAATGATTTACAATATAAATGAAGTATATAAATAATAGCACTCCATGCAAGCCTACAGATGGTCCAACTTGCTCAGCAAATGTCTCAAGTAACACATGTCTCAAGTAACACACTGGTGGCAAACTCCTTGGATTCATGATTTCATATTCTACACATACATTACAATCTTTCATTGTGTCTTTAACAAGCAGTTATTATTACCTGGCTCTCCGGCATGGCCTGTACACCATGGAGATCCTTGAAAGAGAAGTGTGAAACAGCAAAATACAGACAATGATAATGAGGTCTAGATAAGGGCTTGTCATAAGTTGGTTGTGACCAATGCTCCACTTGGAGATGAAAGACAGCAGCAGCAGCAGCAGAAGAAGAAGAAGATACTACAAGTTTAAAAGAAAAACTGCCAAATCTTACCCAAACATCCAGAGAAATGTTATAGCCTGTACCATTTCTGTCTGCAGCCTCAACAGTTAGCACAAAAGTTGAGTGGTCTCCAAGTTTTTCAGGGGATGCTACTCTAAGTTCCCCACTGGCTGGATTAAGGTCAAACACACCAGTATCGCCAGATGAAATGGAGTAACGTATCAGTCCATTCATGCTTTCATCTGGGTCATATGCCTGCGAAAAGAAAGTTATGAATAGTTGACATACAGAGATCAAATGATGGTTAGAAACTAAGAGAAGGAAAGATTGGCCGCCTATTTCTCATCGCATTCTGCCTACAAAATGTAATGGTCCTGGCTCATCATAGACAAATACTATAGCAGGTCCCGCTTTGGGACTTTCTTCTTTAAAAATGTTTGATCAAAAACCAAATTCTTCTTCAGGAACCTGATCTGGATGGATGATGACTCTTCAACCCTTCTATGTCTCTGTCATCTGATACTTTCATGAAGTTGGTGTTGCTGATACTATTACTTGTTGCCCAGCTATATAAACCATGCTAATACTAATACATCTTCTGCCTGCCTCTGTGGCTAAGGACTTACGGCTGCGATTCGAAAGCCCGCTTACCCGTGTTCGATAGACAGCTGTAACCGTTTTGGCAGCAGACCGTGTTGCGCTGGGAATTTAACGTGTTGGTATGGAAACCGGTTGTTCAGAATGCAATGGCAAACTACTGAACGTAAACTTGCCAATACATCAACAACAGCAGTAACATGCTGGTGTTGACAGCCATGTCCTGTAAAATAGGATATGCAAAAAAACAAAAAAATACATCTTCCACTGTCTTCCTTTGCTTCTTTGACCTAGCATTTTTATACCTAAAGCTAATCTCTTCTTTTCACTGCTACTGGTTATAAGCCTCATAAATTTCAACTGTCTTGGAACTTTTTGTTCAGTGATCTTTTAATGCTCTTTGCTGGGTGGCTTGTAACATCCACAGTTGTCAACACCTCAGCCTTTGTTTTCTTCTTTGCCCATGATGCTCTCCCATTATTCTAAAAGAAACACATCTCTACTACCTCTAGATTGTTCACCACTTCATTGCTCATTGTCCACACAAAAGAACACAGCACGCATAGCATGTACGTGAACTGGTTATGTGTTCTGTTACAAAACTACAAAAGAAGGAGAATTGTAACAATGAGTAATGTAACAAGTAGAGGACTGCTGTACACACTTTGAGGCGTATTGGGTATATGGTTCTAACTCCATGTTTTAACACACCAACTGGCCTGGATGGGCGATGTGGTCAATACCATATCAGCCACCTTTACTTCCTGGCTCATTTCTGGGTACCCACTTAGGCTGGGTCTACCTGGGAGCCTAGGATTATTTTAAAAATTAAAAAGAAATTGTTTAAAACGTGGATTCAATCACATGGCCACTGGCCATACAAGCACTGGTGTCAGCCCCTGGATCACCGGGGCACATAGATTACAAGTTATTGAACCATAAATGTTGATTGTTATAATACAAGTGGAGGCATAGTATGAAGCTTTTCTTGCAGTCTCCATCATCCCATGGTGACACTGTGGTTAGTGCACTTACTTACCAACACAAGCATCGAGGGTTCAAGCCTTAGTTGTAGCAGGTTGACATTTTTTCCCAGCTATTACAGTTCTAGGATTTTACAGCTTTGCTAAATGGGTTTTGTTAAAAAACGAAAACCCTAACCTGCACAGTTCTCAGCGACTGTACTAGCCAGGCGGCCTTAATTCCTCAGGCTCAAGCCACCCCCCCCCCCCTCTCCACACACGCACTGTCCCACCCTGCAAGGTACTATAGATCTAGATGACAGTTAAATGGGTACTGGAAAAGTTTCTCAAGATTATGAGAGGAAAAAATGTGATGTTATGTCAAATGACGTCACTGCACATTGGGCATTCCCATGTGTGCTTAGTCATTTGATGCAGCAGCCATCCCAAAGTATTTCTGCTCACCATCCCCATGAGGAGGTGGCTATTGTACCTCCTCTCATTCCCTCGAAGGTGATATTGCCGTCCCTGATCAGGCTTCGTCCCCAGTTCATGTAATCGGACTAGTGTTGGAGTCTCATCAGTGCCCACCAACCACATCCATACTCCATCTAACAAAAATAAAACACACACAACAATAGCAAACAAAAATAACAAATAATGGAGCAGGCCACTTCATCATTTATATGACGTATGTGCAGGTCAAACAATTAAGACTCTGTGGCCGTAGCTGTCATGAGATTATCAGTCATCCCAGTTCACAAGAAATTGTCAGTCAGACTTCATGGAGTCCCGTGACTTACCTTCAAAGTTGTAATGAGATAGGAGGCATTCACACTTGCTGGGACACTTAGATGTAGCTCCGATCCCAGGTTGTCAAAGCTGGGGATGTTGTCGTTCTGGTCTTCAACTTTGATCAGGACACTGACAAAAGCTTCATCTAATGGACAAAGGGAAGACAAGAGCAAGGTAAATATCATGTTTCCTTATTACACATTGTTGTACATACACAGCTGTTCACCAAGACAAGACATAATTCAGGGTGGAATATTAATATGATTAATACATCTCTATACACTGTCAGTAAATCAGTCAGTAGTTCAGTAGTAAATCAGTCAGTAGTTCAGTAGTAAATCAGTCAGTAAGGGATCCCTTTACATGCATTAAGGCACATTGGACACATGGTGCTAAACCCATATGTTTAGAGAGCAAGCAGCATTCAGTGGCTGATGTGGTCAGTATAACACCAGCAATCTTTATTTCTCAGAACATTTCCTGGCACCCACTTTAAAGCTGGGTCAACTTGGCAGTCTCAGTCAATTGTAAAAATAAAATCAAAATCCGCTCTCCCATGACACCCCCCCCCCCCCCCCCCCCCTCAGGCCATGAAGCAAACTTTTAGCTAATCCGATCCAGGAAAACAAACAAACATTCAACAGCGGTCAGTTTTCATTTTCCTGAATCGAACAAGCACTTAGACAAGTACACGCTTGTCTTGTTTGTTTATATATTTATAATCATTTTGTTCAAGTTGATACGTTGATAAAAACTTTCATTGAAATGTTTGCCTTCATCTGTGTTTTTAAAAAAAAATGTATTCATCTGTTGACTTTCTTAGTCATATTTTATGTTAATTTATTCATCTGTCGACTTTCTTAGTCATATTTTGTGTTTTGTTTTAAAATTCATCTGTCGACTTTCTTAGTCTTATTTTGTGTTTATGTTTTATTCATCTGTCGACTTTCTTAGTCATTTTTTGAGTTATTTTATTAATCTGTTAATTTTCTTAGTCATATTTTGTGCTTTTTCCGCTCTGTGTTATAAGCTTGGCAGCAGTAAACCCTCTTTTATTGGTACATTTTAGCTTCTAGATAGTAATATTTAATCGTGGTTCTACATACAGTCTTCATGCGCTTGCATTTAAGATTAAGAATTATCTGTATGCTTTCTGAAAGAAGTACATTTCTAAACATATCAAGAATCATGATTATCATCATTTGCCATGCAGAGCAGGGCTGACGATCATGTTCCTACGAAAACATCTGTCTCATATTTTCCTGATAAGTTCAAACACTGACAATTTTCCATGCTTTAGTGAAACCATCTTCCTGATACGTTCAACCACTGATAATCTTCCATACCACTATGCCTAAACCATTTTCCTGATATGTTTAACCACTTATCATCTTCTGTGCTAGTGTCAAAACACTTTCTGGAGAAGTTAAACATCTGATCATCTTCCTTACCACTATGTCAAACCATTTTCCTGATACTTAGTTAGTTAGTTAGTTAGTCGCAGTTCCAACTTCACAGCAACGGGTTGTCCCCATTATGCTCCGTTACTGTGCCAGTGAATATCACACAAAACGCTCCCCACTGCCCAAGGTGAAAAGTGGAAAAGACAGGAGTCTCGACAAACAACAGCCCGCACAGATACACTGTGCATAATGCCGCCGCCAGAATGTCAACACAATAGTCCCCCACAAAACCCAGAGTTCATGTCTGATGGAATCAGCAGTCATTTTCCCATTTGTATGTTTCCTAGATGTTCACCCACACAGTCCACGAAATACAGTTCATCGTCGATGGTGGTGGCAGTCAACCAGAAGCCCAGCAGCCACGCATTTCTGCATAAGGCAAAACCGGTCAACTCTGGGACATAGCCATCTGCCATCGCTCCGAACATGCAGTCACGTTCCAAAAAACCTTGGGCAGGTTCAAAAGCATTTCACATGAAACTCACAGCTCACAGTGTCGCGCCACGCACTCACTCAGTAGCAGGGCGGCGGAACCATCAAACCTCCTTAGTCGCCTCTTACGACATGCGTGGTAGGCTACAGTGTTGCTATTCTTTGCTTCCTTATGGGCCTCGGCAACACACGGGAGTTTCCTGATACTTTTAACCACTTATCTTTTGTGCAACTGTCAAATCATACTCCTTATAAGTTCAAACACTTATCATCTATTATGCTACTCTGTCAAATCAGCCATGATTTCATCCTTTTGCCAACCTCTGTATCTAAAACACTCAATTTTTCCCATTGTCACAACTTTCTCCAGACCAGCTCATCTCATAAAAAAAGGTAAAAGTAGACCCACGGATGATATTGCTTTTGGAGTGTCAAGTGTAGATCTTCACATATTGTAGGTCACAACAAGACCGGGGTGGTGAACAAGACACATGAATCTGTACTGATCAACGGCTTCAAAAGTGAAACAAGCAGAGTGTGGACACACATGAAGTGTGTTCAGGACACAGTAGTGAACATGGCTGGTCTTCATGGAAGAGATTGGGACCTCACCATGTAATATTCCAAAGATAGCAATGGAAACACAATGAAAGACTCCTATAAAAACTGTATTGGAGGGTAAGGTTGAAATTAAGTGAGCAAGAAGTAGACAACAATACAAGTGGAAAGATGACATAAAGAGATGGACGAACAACAGTCTGACAGAATTTACCCTCAAGGCAAGAGATACGACTGTGTTGGAGATCCATTGCAGCCTACCTTCATTGTGGAGACGGCAACTGATTGATTGAGGCCACAACAGATGTGATGATATGGCCAACTCCCTTCTTCATTGCCTCTAATTCTAAAACTATTCTCAGAAAATCCTGAAAATTGTCTTGTATCCATGTTTATGAGACTTAGTTAGCTCCTGTGCTTCTGATAAATGTGCATTGCTATCTCTTCACATCTCTATGTAAGCATCTGTCATGTGATTCCAGAACACTGTTCACAAATTGGAATTAGATATTATATTTAATTATTGAACAATTAGTAACAAAAATATACTTGAGAATGCAGCTCTCTTCCGTCTGCCATTCAGTGATGCCATCGAAGGGTCAAGGGAAAGGCTGACATTGAGCACATATACAGGAAATAGCTCTCTGTCTAGAGGTTGTTCCACCCACAGGATGCCAGTAGCACTTTCTATGCGAAATGCAGCTAAAGAAATTAGCAAACAGAAATATATTAATAAAATGTAAAATGAAGCTAAAGAAGAAATAAAAATACTAAGGAATTTTGTGTGTAAAATACAGCAAAAGAAATAAACGTTTCAAATGTCATGGAATCACATATACACACTAGTTGAAAATTGCCAGACTGGAAAAGAAGGGCAGTCATATAAAGAGTGGATTCTCAACTATTATAGAATTTGTTGTATTCTATAATCCACTTTAGAATCCTGGGGATATAAATACAGGCCAAGTCTTTAACAGTAAGGCTAATTTGATCACTCAATGAAAATTATGGTCTAAAATTATGTTGATGTTAGGCAATGAGTGAATGCAAACTTTGTGAAATGAAAGAAAGAAGTAAACATTTTAAACATAACATGTACAAAGGAATAAAGACATAAAAAATAATGAATGAACACATGGGGAAATTAGCAGTCAGTGATTAGTGACCAGAACTTTAGCTCCTATAAGAACCTTCCGGAAATCTTATGATCGAGAAGTTTTCTGGAAGGTTATTATGGGAGCAAAGTTCTGCAAGGACATGCTACTGAATGAATGAATGAATAGTGAGTATTGTTGTCATTGCACTCCATACAGGCCGAAAGGTACTCTGATCTGAACATTCCCGCAATGAACAAAATACATTAATTAACTATAGCTAACAACTCGGGAAAGTTAAAAAGGTAGATATGTGACTTTTAAAATCAGCTACGTTAATGCATTGTATCCAATTTTATAAGAAAACGCCGTTGGAACCACATCGGCCATGTACTCAGAATGGACTAGACAAGACTCCCCAACCAAGCCCTCTTATGGTCACCAGTAGGGAAAAGAAAACGGGAAAGACCAAGAGAGACCCTGCGTAGAACCATCATCAGAGAAGGCTCATTCAACAGTCAAGTGAACATCCAGGATTTACAACAGCAGCGAACCGCCGGACATGGAGAGCCATGACTTCTACCATATGCACCGCCTTAAGCTCAAGAGGAAGGACTAACTAACTAACGTTAATGCATCAGTTGACTCTTGAATAAAAAGAATATCAGATTGTTTTTAAACTAAGTATATACAAATCAAATATACCATTCAAATCACATTCTTTCTCAACAGTAATCTTATTTGACTATTACAGGTTTACTCACTTCACTTACCAGGCTTTTGAAACACAATCGCGATCGATTTGTGCAGCAGACCGTGTCGCGTTGTGTTATAACGTGTTGGTATGGGGTTCAGAAAGCAATGGCAAACTACTGAACGTAAGATTTGCCTAGTACATCAACAGCAGTTGAAAAATGCTGGTGTTGACTTTGATATGTACATTCTATATTCTTTAGTGTAAAAACAACATTAATTAATTAAATAATGAAGACACAAACAATATATTCCACAATTTATTGCTTGACATATTACGTTGTAACTTGTCAAGTGCACACTACAGAAAAAGTGTTCGACATATACCGTAATGAAGTAACATCATCAATACTTTCAAGCAAAAGTAACCAATACATGTTAATATCACCACGGTAGCTTTAAAGAGACTTTCATGTCCTTTGGTTGACATAACTGTGTTTTTTCTCTCTATAGTATGCATCCAATGGCTAATCAAACCATTACATACAACAATGAGAAAGAGACAAACAACTTTCTTCTGTCTTGTGATGAGAAGAGAGGTATTGGAGAACATTGTGACAACTAAAAAGATCAAGAGGAAGAGAGGCACAGACAGATCAAGAGAAATGATGCTGGATGGACTGAGACGGTAGCATGGTGGAATATTAGCAGAGCTGATTCAGAACACCAAAGACCGAGATCTGTGGAGAGCCATGAACGCCAATGCCAGAGCACTTGATGATAATGATGCACCTGACAAGATGCAGCGAAATATGTCAGTAAATAAATTGCACATTATATTGTTTCTCCTCATTATTCAAATTCACAATTGAAAAACACTGTTTTGAATTTCTGAAACATGATTAATTGGTTAAATCACAGAATAAATTATTCACGGCAACTGTACTCACAGTCAGAAGCATGCAGTGAATAGATGACAGGCAGGCCAAGTTTTTCTGCATTGCTGTCTATGTCAAGAATGGTCTGGGAAGCCCTTGAGTTCTCTACCACTGCTGCTGTGTAACTCTGCTGACCGAATTTGATGCTGTCTACGTGAATCTCCAGCTACATATATAAGAAGGTGAGACAATTTTAGTTTGTGTGTACAAGAATCTCTATCTAGATACATAAAATATGAGAAGATTTTCTTACAAGAATCTATACATAGGTACATAAACAGATGAGAAGATTTGTTTGTTCACTTACTCACTCGCTTATGCACACACTCACTCCCATATGTATATATGATATGTCACGCATAACATAACTTGGTGTATGTGCTCAACCCCGCCTCTTCACAAGCTCATTTGTAGGAACAAGTTCATGTCACAATCTATGTGTCTATCCTAAATGCAGTAATGTTATTTCTGCTAACAATGACAGTTATATTTTCTTCATACCTGTATAGAAACATTATGTCCGGTAGTGCTGGTTGCCGTAATGATGAGAGCAAACACAGACTCTTGTGTCAGATCTTGACTTGTAACAATCTTGTCATTTTGTAATCCAAAAATTTTTGTCCCATTCCCACCTAAACGGACATAGAAGCAAACAAACATATTACTTCTGAAAACAGTCAGAATGGTCAAGCTACAGAATCAAATGTTTTTGACATGGAAAATACAAGCGATAACAATTTTCTTTGTTAATACATTTGACCATTTAAAACTTAAGTTCTTCATGCACTCTCAGCCATTTGTTCTATAACTATAATAAACTTGACTGCCAAATGTATCTTTGATTATATATATATATATATATATATATATATATATATATATATATATATATATATATATATATATATATATATATATATGGCAGACAGTAAATTGTGCAATATATTGTTTGTCTTCTTGATTTTAGTAACTATATCTTTGTATGGCTTTTCAAAAGAACACAGTACAACCCACTAAATTAACATTACCTGTGATTTGCAACAAGTTTGCATCTCTCTGTGTAATTTTCACATTGAGTTCTGTCCCTCTTTTCAATCCAGCGATCAGTGACAGAAAGTTTGTTGACAACGACAGATACGGAACAATAATAGTTCGGTTGTCTATCAGTCTTACTTTGACATCCACTGTGCTGTTTAATGGCGGGTTGCCCCTGTCTTTTGCCATAACTAGTAAAGTGTAGTCATTTCTGTTAAGAATGGCAATACTGTCGATTTCTCCAGCTGATAAACAAAGAAATACAATTAGAATAACAGTATCCTTATTACAGTTTTGTATAAATCATTCATAACACTGCATGTAAAAAAAAGTAAGTTGCATATCCTTTACAGGACCTTGCAGTCAATCCCAGCTGTTTGTGATTTCTCAGCAAGGTTACGTTCAGTAGTTTGCCATTGGTTTATGAATGACCGGCACTCTCACAATTGTATGAAAGGCGGTCTGTTTCCAAATCGCCCGCAGCTGTGTTTCAAAAGCGGTATGCTGGGATTGTGAGTCGGCGTTCGTAACCTCCTTTGCCACAGCGCTGGTACTGCATGTATAAGTAGTTTGATATTGTCAGTTACTAGATCGTCATCATCATCACGGGCGGTCATGGAGCGCCATCTCACAAGACCACCAGAACCTTGGATCAGGCCAGTGTTCTTGTCCTGATCATGCCATGTGATCCCTGCCATCCATTATTTCTTTACCTTCCCCTGGTTTTTTTCCTTTCAAGTTTGCCTGTTGTCATTAAGTTTTCTAGTTTATTTCTTCTCTTAATGTTGAAACTAATAGATACTGACTCTATTGTCCTATATTATAATAACACTATAAAGGCCACACAAGTTAGAAAAACCAAATGTAAAATTCACTTATATGTATAGATTCATTCATTCATTTTAAAAATAATGTTTTGCCTTCATTTTACTTTGGCATGATCCCACTTTCTCTCTGTCCCTCTTTATCTCACGAACACGCCCTCGCGCCATGATAAAATTAGTTAATCAATTTAATAATTGAAAGCATTGAACTGAAAGCAATAATTGAAAGAATAATAAATATGTTATTTCTTTCAATGGCTGAACTTGCGATATCTGCCCATGTAATTACAAACGGGTCCAATAATCAGAGTAAAGGGTCCAATAATCAGAGTAAATTTACTTTTCAAATTTTACAATTTGTAATATTAATAATTCCATAATGCAGTTCTTTGATACAACCAGATGACTGAATTGACAGAATGATTAAGGAAATCTATGGTACCAATTTTATAAGATTGAGCCAACCCTTAGAGCCTGTAACATGATGAATCAGAATCCCCCATTCCCAGCCCAACACATTTGCTAAAAAATACTTTTAATTTTAGTGGCGTTTCCAGATAGAAAGACTATTCTTAGAATAGGATGTTCTAGAATGCGAGTTGGGGAGGGTAGCGGTATGCGCTTGTTTTTTATTGGCTAGTACGTGGCATCCCACGCTAATCACGAGGCCACATTTGAAAATCTAGCAGTTCGAAGCGGGGATTCAAACCGGAGCGGTCGCTAGTTTGTGATGTGATGACCCCAACATGCCCTATGATTCGATAATATCTTGTTCTCTGGAAAAACAGGTACCACCTTAAAACATACTTTAATGTTGTGGATGCCTAGTGAACGAAAGAGAAGAATATATGAGTATTTTATGAAGTAAATGTGAAAACCTAACTTCTATGCGCCAGTATTCTGAATACTGCTTCTTCAACCTTGACAGGTCTTTCACGCTGTATACTCCAAGTGCATATCATCTCTCTGTTGTGACTGGTTGCGTATGCTTGATGAATGTATAGTACACTCAATGCAAAGTCGCAAACCCAAACCCCATGTGCATTCTTCATGCCTAGGATGACTCATTCTTAAACCAACTGTACACGGCTCTTGGCGAGTTAACATTTGGCAGTTTGGATTAGAATGCGTGATGTAAACATGTACAAGTTCCTTTGTAAAAGCTGAGAATGTTGGAGTGAATGAGCTGGTGCTTTGATAAGTAGCCTCTCACATTAGTAGAAGGAAAGATGCTTCAATTTCCATATGTAAGCAGGACGGTGTATGGCACGCCAGAATTGCTAAGTCCATGTGATGCCTGGTGGCTAAATTATGCTCAAGAGAATTAATACAATTTCTCTCTGAAGTATTACACTGATACCTCTACTGTTGGATGGTTCATATAAACTAGTTCCTAGAAGGACAATAGGTGTGTGAACCTGTGTCTTAGTTGGCTGAATATAATGTAAGGCTCATGCAAACTTACAAGGACTAAACATGTTTTCCACATATGTGCTTTGGTGCATATGTGAACAATTGCTTATGCAATTGAGCTTCTGTTACCTACTGTGGTAGATACTCAGTGGGGAAAGAGCACATGATGATGATGATGTACCTGTGAGTCAAGTCTGGTGAAAAAGGGGTGAGGTCTGGCATTGCTGGTGAGTATATATGGAATAGGACATTCCTGCACCAACATCACAACCATTGGAATGGATGTCTGGTCTGCTAATTGGGTAAATGCCATTAATTAATACCTATTGCATATTGCAGTTGTAAATGCCTATTTTCCATTTCCCTTCACAATGCCTGTCCCATGTTGCATGTCACAATGCTTGCTCATATTGCTTGCTTTAGTGTGTCTGGTCCTCCTGGTGCCCAGGTTTACTGTGGTTCAAACATGCTGGAACTTAGACCACATAAATACTTGTAATTGTGTAAGCTACCCCTGTCTCCACATATAGGCTTGTGATTACCACAGAAACAGGGGAATAGTGAAAATATATCACCCACAGTACATCTCAGTGAAATTCACTACATCATCAAACTAGGAGAGGTGTGTTTGGTTAACATCCTCCCTTTTCCTTCCCACCCCCATCTGTGTATGTCAATGTATGATAACATTATCTTTTAACAAATGTAAAGAGATATTGTGCCATTTTGTATATTGACAGAGAACAAGAGGATGGTGGAGAGGCTTTCCATATATCATCTGGGACAACTAACCAGTAGTCCCTAAATCCAGAACCAACTCTCTATAAGTAAAATCTGCTAGAACCCACACTATGGGAATTTCTTAGAGGCTTTCAGCTCAGCTCTCAAACAGCTGGATATAAAAAGGGAGAAAACCAGTTCTGAAGAATTCAATTAGAATTATAGTGATCAGGACAGTGATCCTCAAGTATATCAATGTCATCTGAGAACTAAAAACATCAAGTCTCCGGTTGTTAACCCCATTCAAGAAAACTGGTGAAGTAGCTTGCAATGATTGTCCATCTAAGACTTATCTTGGATAAATCCCAGCATAGTGCTCACCCAGTAATCATTGAAGGTGACTTGAAGAGTAGGTGAGGTTAGACTGACTATGTGAAGTACCCCAGTGTCAGCTCCACAAGACAGTCTGGTCTACAGTAAGATGCAGTACCATATCATCCCACATTCTGATCTCAAGAGGAATGATCTGCCATGGAGCTTATTACAGGAAATCTGCTACCTGGACATGTTCCAACCTCAGTTGCTGAGGATAACAGGGTGCAAACTGATCCAGGACAGTAGTTTTTTCCGTGATTTTCCCATGAATATGATTTCATAAAATTCCCAAGAGACAGGAAATGATGATAGAGGCTGTACATGAGTGGTGTAGTTAGAAAGAGAGGAGGAGGAGAGTTATTGATCAGCTGGTGGAGTATTTAGTTGGTGTATCATGTTTCTCTTCATGCATGTGTGACATATTTTTTGCATTTCTATGTAATTATCGAGGTGTTGACATGCCAGGAGATGAGACAATGGTCACCACTCGACTCACCATCAGCTCAATAAAGTGTGTTTAATGGACCAGTGTTTTAAGTACATGTCCCCAGTGAATTTCTTGTACAGTTGCTGTCAAGTATTGTCTCTGGTGACTGTCTTAAGTACTGTGGTTGGTTATACATATTGTGAAAAGTCCTGTATAGATGTTGTCAAGTATCACATGATGTATGTCCTTGTACAATGGTTGGTGTAAACATTTCTTTGTGAATGTATGTTCCACTTTTGTCAAGAACCTGTCATGTAGATGTCTGTTCAACAGATGTTATGTTCAGTTATTGTTGAGTTTGCCTACAAATATGGAATCCTATAGCCCAAAGAATAATGGGAAGACTGATATAGGTCATATTGACATAATAGATAAATAAGGGAAGATCTAATGTGACGGACAAATAGCACACTGTCAACAGCATAATGAGTGAGATGGATCCTCAGTTGTACAGAGGCGAAGAGTCCAGATCTTCTTTTGGTCTTGAGGGAACCTTTACTTCTTTTATAAATTTATGTGTAGATACATAGTGGTCTCACAGTGGGGGTTTGAGCCAAAGAAAAATGGTTCTCCAAAAAGGCTATTGCGGGAATGATTAGCTCGTTTGAGTGACCTCTAGACATAAACGTGCAAAATCATATCCTTTATCTTGGATATTATTATTCAAGATATATCTCCAGAGAACACTACTAACTAGGTCCTCTGTCAATCATCTAATTTGTCACAGAGCCGTTTGGGTCTGACAATATCCTGCCACTTCTCAGGACCAAACCACAGATCAATGGGCTGGTTGGTCAGTGCGCTAACCACTATGCTACTATGTTCTGAAAGGACATACTAGGCAGGATAAAACTGTACAAGCCTCAAGAGCACTAGAATGAAATCTGTCACTCAACAAGAGAGTATTATCAAGAACACAATCGAATCTGTCACTCAACAACATAGTGTCATCAAGAACACTATAATCAAATCTGTCACTCAACAACATAGTATTATCAAGAACACTAGAATCACATCTGTCACTCAACAACAGAGTATCATCATGGGGTCTTCATGGCGAAGAGGTTCAGCTGCCTGCATCACGCTCTGAAGGCTGTGGGGTCGATTCTGGATTGTTATTCGCACCACGATTGCAATTTTCTCACTGACTCCTGGTCATCATCGCTGGAGCTGTGGAATTTGTGCTATGTACATAACTTCCAGCAGGCTACCCTGCTGGAAGCGACAGAATCTGTTGGGATAAAACTCGGTGCAATTAAGTTGACTCCCCTTGCCTTTACACCCCCTGTAAACGAATGATGCATGATACCATGACCAGTCTTCCTGTGTTTCTTGAGATCACATCTAAGATGATTACAGCACCATGCGTGTTCTCACGATCAGCTCGCCTGTTTCTTGGAGTGTCTCTGTACTTTCAAATAGCTTGGAGTTTAATTTTGATTCAGTGGGCCAGTATATCTTTCTTAGCCCATTGTACAATGGAAAATCGTGTGGAACAATGTTCAGTATTTTGTCTAGCCCAGATATGCACAGTGGTGAAATCAACAGATGAAACATGTACATGTGTTTATTTACTCGTTTAGTTCCAGGTGATGTGTGATTGATTCTTTCCAGAGAATCTCAAACACCATACAATTATGTGCTTTTGCTTGTAACATTTGGTCAGAGTATACTTTAAAAATCTGGCCTCCCCAGTGGCCACTTCAACTGTATATTCGATGTGCCGGTGTAGGGTTTAATCCGCTACTTCGACATCGGCACATAATATGTACATTTAAAGTGGCCACAGGGGAGGCCAAATTCAACCCCCACACCAGCCATTGTCTTGGGGATGTAAATTACAAGTACCTCAGAAGTAAGAGTAGGTTTGCCTGATGGCAAGGGACAATGGTAATAGGGAAAGCTAATCAACACACAAAACTCAGTCCATTGTACTAGAAGTAGTATTATGTGTATGGACTACACTTGAGTTCAAATTGCGTGATTGCAAAAAAAAAAATATTCAGTCTGTATGAAAGCCATGAACTCATAACTTTTTAAAATAGTGGTTATTCCATCCCCCCCCCCCCCCTTTCCTCACTAGACCAATGGTTCTTCAACCGGCGGGGAATTCCCCCCTAGGGGGGAATTTTAGGATTTCGAAGGCGGGAATTAAGATTATTTCAAAATCGCGTTAATTAATATAAGAACTGATTACTTAATATTGTTGTTTTCCCGCCGTACTTTACGGTTCTGTACATCTCGCCCTTCTGAACTTCGTTTTATAACGTGATTCCATGACATTGACAAAATCACGTTTCATGTAGACGTCTAGACTTGTTCTTGTATGTGTTATTAAATTTAGCTTCCATTTTTACGTATACTGTGTAAAAAAAAAGGGGGGGGGGGGAGGAGGGGGAATTTGTAGGGAGAAAATATGAAAGGGGAGGAATGAAGTTCTGAACATATGGTGAAGGGGGCATGAGCCAAAAAAGGTTGAGAACCACTGCACTAGACATTTGGTGTGAAAACCTGGGACTGAAATCGTTACATCTGTTATGCTACAAGTTGAGACTAAGAATTCTGATTTGACAAGTTTTGTGACTGTGGTAGCCTCCCTTGGCTGGGTTGCTTCTTCCAGCATAAAGTAAATGACCCTGTTGGATGTCCTGTGGTAGCCTCCCTTGGTTGGGTTGGTTCTTCCAGCATAAAGTAAAGGATCCTGTTACATTGTCCTGTGGTAGCCTCCCTTGGTTGGGTTGGTTCTTCCAGCATAAAGTAAAGGACACTGTTGCATGTCCTGTGGTAGCCTCCATTGGCTGGGTTGGTTCTTCAAGCATAAAGGAAAAGATCCTGTTACAATGTCCTGTGGTAGCCTCCCTTGCTTAGGTTGGTTCTTCAAGCACAAAGTAAAGGATCCTGTTACATTGTCATGTGGTAGCATCTGTTATGCTACAAGTTGAGCCTAAGAATTCTGATTTGACAAGTTTTGTGACTGTGGTAGTCTCCCTTGGCTGGGTTGCTTCTTCCAGCATAAAGTAAATGACCCTGTTGGATGTCCTGTGGTAGCCTCCCTTGGTTGGGTTGGTTCTTCAAGCACAAAGTAAAGGATCCTGTTACATTGTCATGTGGTAGCATCTGTTATGCTACAAGTTGAGCCTAAGAATTCTGATTTGACAAGTTTTGTGACTGTGGTAGCCTCCCTTGGCTGGGTTGCTTCTTCCAGCATAAAGTAAAGGATCCTGTTACATTGTCCTGTGGTAGCCTCCCTTGGTTGGGTTGGTTCTTCCAGCATAAAGTAAAGGATCCTGTTACATTGTCCTGTGGTAGCCTCCCTTGGTTGGGTTGGTTCTTCCAGCATAAAGTAAAGGACACTGTTGCATGTCCTGTGGTAGCCTCCATTGACTGGGTTGGTTCTTCAAGCATAAAGGAAAAGATCCTGTTACAATGTCCTGTGGTAGCCTCCCTTGGTTGGGTTGGTTCTTCAAGCACAAAGTAAAGGATCCTGTTACATTGTCATGTGGTAGCCTCCCTTGGTTGAGTTGGTTCTTCAAGCATAAATCAAATCAACTTTATTTTAAAAGGGTCACAAATTGAGCACGCAGGCCCGTCTTACATTCGGCCCTTCCAATCACTCATCTTTCGTTCATCAAGAGCATTATACATTCACATAGGAAGAAAAAACAAAACATTGTGAAATGAATGTTGTAAACATAAACAAGACAAATTACCATGTTATGAGGCCCATCTCCCACCTACCCACACTTCACTCCACCCCCCCCCCCACCTACACACACACCCAGGGACATATACATGCCCCACCAACCGACCCATCCCCCTCCCGCACATCCTCCACCCACATACACTGCCCTCAACTGTTCCCCCAACCCAAACACACTCGCCACCCACACAAACATCCCCCACCAACCCACACATCCCGCGCCCACCCACATACACATCTTAACCAACACACCCATCCCCCACCCACACATCCTCTCCCCACCCACACCTCCATTGACCACATATTCCCCACCACACACTCGCCACCCACACAAACATCCCCCACCAACCCACACATCCCGCGCCCACCCACATACACATCTTAACCAACACACCCATCCCCCACGCACACATCCTTCTCCCCACCCACACCTCCATTGACCACATATTCCCCACCACACACACCCCACACCAACACACACATCGCACATCCACTCACACATCCCCAAACCATATTACACACATCCCCACCAACTGACATCTCCCTCCCCCCTCCCCCAGACACACACATCTCCCTAACCACCTGTACATCCCCAATACACTCACACACACACCCCACCACCCACACATACATCCTTCACCAACCCACACATGCCCTAACCCACATCCCCCACCCGCACATCACACACATCCCCTACAACACAATATTCCCAACCCATGCACCACACATACATATCCCTCACCCACACATCCCACACCCACATACCACCACACATCCCCCACCTACACACCACACACATATCCCCCACCCACATACCACACAATATCCCAACCCACACCCACACAGATACACTCATCTACCCACCCCGCACATACCCCCACCCACACACACATACCCCACCCACACACCACACAATATCCCCAACCAACACACCACACACCTATCCCCCCACACACACACATTCTCCAAGCATCCACCAACACACACACACACACACACACACACACACACATCCTAGCATAAAGTAAAGGATCCTGTTACATTGTCCTGTGGTAGCCTCCCTTGGTTGGGTTGGTTCTTCAAGCATAAAGTAAAGGACCCTGCGTAGCCTCAGATATATGGTGCTAGCAGGTATATATATATATATATATATATATATATATATATATATATATATATATATATATATATATATATATATATATATATATATATATATACCAACCCACAATCTAGTGCTGTGCCCATTATCACACCGCCTGCTTTTACGTTCTAGCTCATTTCCTGGTACTCATTTTAGACTGGGTCAACATGGGGTGCCCAGGTCAATAAAGAAATTTCAGTCTCAATGCAAATTTGAACTCATGACAGCCGGGCAGGCAGGCAAGTGCTCTAGTCACTGTGCTACTGTGGCACCATATTTTGTAAGGAGAGTACATTTTTAATAAAACCGATCTGTGTTTGCTTTTGAAATATAATGTGCCACCACTACGACTGGAATCATTTCTAACGCATAGAAATAATAACAAACAAGCATAATCACGAACTTACATAGTGGGTCAATTTTGAAAGTATTGTAATCTGTTTCAAGAGAGTATCGTATGTCTTTGTTCGCTCCTTCGTCATCATCAGTAGCTATTATTGTGGCTACCTGAATTGAAAACACAATTTATAAGCCGATCCATGAAAATGTTTACGTATAATGAAGAAAGGGAATGCAGCTTTCATATGAGTCACACATGTAGGGGAGAGTTTAATTTTCTTTAGAAAAAAAAAGCTATAGAAACACACTGATTCTCATCAACAGTGTAGTATAAAAAAAACAACTTGTGAAAAGATTTCCAGGAATAGTGAAGGTTATTGCATAGCAGATACTGCTGTCTGGGTATAAAGAGAGAGTCTTCATATATATTTAAATTAAATATTCAGGTCTTAGTCAGATATGACCGAGCTACCGTATGACAGTAGACAGTACTACCTACTTTCTGTTAGCGTGAATGTTGGGCGGTGCTTACCAAACCCAATACCTCCATTGTGTCAACGGCTTTGGGCGGAAGAGCGCAATTGGGAGGGTACAAGTTTTATTATGATATGAGGAAATGCAACCTAAGAGTAAATGTCATGGCAGGGTGGACAAGGCCCTAAGCTTTGGTTGGCAACTGGCCTGGGATCGAAGCTCTGACAAGAGAATAGTTGAGCATTGCTTTGCTGATCCGACATCATCTGCAGCTTGTCTTGTTCCAGATGTATTGGTGTTACCTTTCCTCTGGAGTAAACTAGGCAGGCTGAGAAGAGGGATCATGCTGCAAGGCATATTCATGGTCTATGCAATTCAGCCCAGGCTTTGTGCTATGGAGCGGTATAACTACAGGCGTGGTTTTACCACCATGGGTTATAGTTAGTATACCTATTTGGAAGCACAATGTAACAAACTATAATATGTAAAGAGAGTAATATGCCAGTGAATTTAAATATTCACATTACATCATATGTGTGTGTGTGTGTGTGTGTGCGTGCGTGTGTGTGTGTGTGTGCGTGTACGCGCACCCGCCCGCGCCCGCACTGTCATAAAAGAGACCAGGCGATTCAACAAATCAACTGATGACTGTGAATGCCAATCTACAACCTTGAACATCAAATCAAAAGGGACGAGCCCAGAAAAGGGCATTATGTATGGAGCCACAGAAAAATAGTAAACCAACACAGACCTGGTGTCCACGGCTGCTACACGCTGAGGGAGATCATGAGAAGTGGATTCAAGCACTTACGGACTCAGTGATTCGAAGTGCAACCAGGATATGTCGACCAATCAACCAACCAATCTATTAACCAGTCAACTAACCAACCAACCAATCAACTATTCTTCATATAAATAAGGTAATGACCTGGGGATACGGTTTGATCGAAGCCTTGCTTATAATGTGCACATAGACCAGGTGATAACAAAGGCCAAGCGGGGTTTGGCAGCGATGCGGGTGATGGCGGCAGCAAACTGTGAGCAGCGCCATCTATGTCTTCTGTACGAGGGGCTGGTCATGTCTGTTTTGGAGTATGCAATGGCAATCCTGACTCTCAGCCATATGCAGATAGAAAGGATGGAAAGGATACAGAATGAAGCTATGCGCATTATTCTTGGATGTACAAGAGATACAGCATGCAGGGCGATGCGCTACCTTCTTGATTTTCCAACCATTGAAGAGAGAATACAAGTTTGCAGGGCACGCGCCTACCTCAGAATTAACGCAAACACACAACATCCACTGCATAGTGAAATTAGGAAGGTGAAGGGCAGCAGGTTAAAAAGAGGACGGTCGTGGATGGGTCAAGCCGAAGACATTCTTCAACAGGTGTGTTCACTTGAGGACTTAGAACCTGGCGAGGAGTGAGTGCAAGTGCCAACAGACTTCTGCACATCCTTTTCAGTTTGCATCCAACTAGATAGAAAATGCAGACAAGAAAATCCAGCTGCTGTTGAGGCTGAAGTACAAGCGTTGATTTTCGAGAATTCGCTAGACGGTGACGCGGTCATCTACACAGATGGGTCGGTCGTCCGACATGTGAGAAGCTCATGGGCCTTTACAGCTCGGGCCGGAGGGAGAATTGTGAAGGAGGACTCTGGTGCTTTCACTGAAACCACAAGTAGCCTGACCATGGAAGTCATGGCAGTAAGTAAAGCAATAACATGGCTCGAGACACAGACATTCACTAGGGCTTGTTTCCTTAGCGACTCAATGAACATGATCAAGAGGATAGAGGAGGGGTCGATCCGAAGAGAATGGTTGCTGCCTCTGAAGCGGTCTCGGCTGGCAAAGATTAGTTTCATCTTCGTGCCAGGTCATGCGGGAGTACAAGGAAATGAGCGGGCTGACAAGCTCGCAGGTGAGGCTACTGTGGAGGGCGGACGCGCCATGGACCAGGCTGACATTCTGAATTCTCTACGAGAAGTGAGACTTTTGCGTGAGCCAAGTGATGACTGTGAATCTACAACAATGGCCAGACTGCGGGAGCAGCAAATTAAAAGAGGGGTGGCCAAACAAGAACACTACGCAGGAAGCCAAAGAAGATTGATAAACCAACACAGAACTGGTGTCGTGAGCCGCTACACGCTGCGGGATTTGCTGAGGAGGGGATCCGAGCACTTATGGACTGAATGGTTCGATGTGCAACGAGGATGATCTGTCGACTAACTAACTAACTAACTAACTAAGGTAATGACGTCATTGTCTTTACTCCCAAAGACACTTCCTGGTATCCATTATAGGCTAGATCGACCTGGGAGCCTAGGTCAATAAACATAAATCCACCTCCATTCGTTCGCGTATTCCAACCTGTACCACAGGCAAGGGTCTAGCCACAATGCTATCATGGCTCCCACTGTCTGTATACCAAATGTATATTCTACCCTAAGCTGTAGGCTAGAAGACAAGCTTGGCTTCAGTTTACAAATACCCTGATATATAACAACATACCTTCACAGGTGGTTCTGATGTGGTGAGATTGTACTCGTAGTCTAACTTGGCAAACTCTGGAGCATGGTCATTCTCGTCTGTCACAACCACATGAACATTGACAGTTGCACTCATGGGAGGACTGCCGCCATCCACAGCCTAGGAGTTCATATGCAAGAACAGATAAAAAAAAGTAATGTACATGTTATTAGTTATGGCGACACAAATTATAATAAGCCCCAATGCGGATTGATCCAAAAACCTCTAGGCCGACAGGCGTGTGTCCAGTCACAAACTACCACTGCTCCTTTTGTGAAGTGTTGACTTGAGTCAAGAACCGACATCACAGCACTTGGGACATTCTCGTCCTGGCAACAGCCAGCGAAGAGTCCCAATACTAATAGCACCTGTAGCAGGCTGTTTATGTGACCGTCTGGCCTTCCTTGAACTAATATATTCCTTTAGTGAATTTAAGCACATAAATCACAAACAATATGCTGTACGATTTATTGCCTGGCATATTTTGCTACATCTGGTCAAGTGCTTACTGCAGAGTTATATACTATATGAAGTGAATAAATTAATACTACTTAAGGTGAAACAATTAAAACATATAGTCACAGGTATTGTTCCAATGTGAACATCTGCTATCGCCACGGTAATTTAAAATTTAACACTAACTCTTTCTGTTTGCACAAAATCGGCTGGAATCGCCTAATTGCTAACTCCTCACTATATATATATATATATATATATATATATATATATATATATATATATATATATATATATATATATATATATATATATATATATATATATATATATAATGTTGCATATCCCTTGCAGGATCAGAAATTAAGAAATCAGGAGTGGGGGTTACAGCAGCACTAGATTTTATTAGAAAGCAGCAAGTCAAATGGTTTGGCCATGCAAGTAGGTTACCATTCAACAGCATACCACAACATGCAATGATGTACAGACCAGATGGAAACAGAGGATGAGGCCGACCACGTAAACGTTGGATGGAGGGAATAGCAGAGTCCATGGGCATATCAATACATGAAGCACATAATCGGGCACTCTCACGATGTTTATACTTCACCTCGACACCGCAAGGTACAAGAGGAACATGAGATGAGATGAGATCCCTTGCAGGACGTTGCAGTCAACACCAGCATTTTTCAGTCGCTGTTGATGTACTAGGCAAATGTTACGTTCAGTAGTTTGCCATTGCTTTCTGAACGACCGGCTCCCATACCAACACGTTATAACACAACGCGACACTGTCAGATGCACAAATCGGTAGCGGTTGCGTTTCGAACGCCTGGTAAGCGGCTCACGAACCGCGTTCGCAAGCCTTTGGCCATGGAGACCAGCTATATATATTTTAGCAATCGTTTATTGTTCGTCGAATACAGTATTCGACAAGCTTTTTCTTTGTTCACGGTATGACCATATTTTATTAGGTCTTGAGAAATCAACGAGGATGGCGTTTAATAGCCTTTGCACTACCAGGGATTCCCGATGACTGATTAACTCTCTTTTCCACCCACACAGGTATATGTTCAACTACTTGATTTGCTAACCGTCTTTCCGTTCTATATATGCAAGGTGCTTGGCACTCACACTGGAATTGATAAATGCTGCTTGATTTAGTGTACGGAGACAATGATTCTTTTACAAATGGAGTTGGTATAGGGGTGGTTTTATATCTGATCATTGGTTCAGCAGCAAAGAATGTTTGGCTTACCGCTGTGTTAAGTCGATCGTGTATTCTCTCTGGTCTATGTGAGGTGTTAGTTCTTAGCCCTGAGAGTGTGTATTCTCTCTGGTCTATGTGAGGTGTTAGTTCTTAGCCCTGAGAGTGTGTATTCTCTCTGGTCTATGTGAGGTGTTAGTTCTTAGCCCTGAGAGTGTGTATTCTCTCTGGTCTATGTGAGGTGTTAGTTCTTAGCCCTGAGAGTGTGTATTCTCTCTGGTCTATGTGAGTTGTTAGTTCTTAGCCCTGAGAGTGGTGTATTCTCTCTGGTCTATGTGAGTTGTTAGTTCTTAGCCCTGAGAGTGTGTATTCTCTCTGGTCTATGTGAGTTGTTAGTTCTTAGCCCTGAGAGTGTGTATTCTCTCTGGTCTATGTGAGTTGTTAGTTCTTAGCCCTGAGAGTGTGTACTCTCTATGGTCTATGTGAGTTGTTAGTTCTTAGCCCTGTGAGTGTGTATTCTCTCTGGTCTATGTGAGTTGTTAGTTCTTAGCCCTGAGAGTGTGTATTCTCTCTGGTCTATGTGAGTTGTTAGTTCTTAGCCCTGAGAGTGTGTATTCTCTCTGGTCTATGTGAGTTGTTAGTTCTTAGCCCTGAGAGTGTGTATTCTCTCTGGTCTATGTGAGTTGTTAGTTCTTAGCCCTGAGAGTGTGTATTCTCTCTGGTCTATGTGAGTTGTTAGTTCTTAGCCCTGAGAGTGTGTATTCTCTCTGGTCTATGTGAGGTGTTAGTTCTTCACATATTCTTAGCCCCGAGATTGTGTATTCTGTCTCGTCTATGTGAGTTGTTAGTTCTTCACATATTCTTAGCCCTGAGATTGTGTATTCTGTCTCGTCTATGTGAGTTGTTAGTTCTTCACATATTCTTAGCCCCGAGATCGTGTATTCTGTATGATCTAAGTGAAGTGTTAGTTCTTCATGTGAAGTGTTAGTTCTTAGTCCCAAGATCACCTGTCCTTCCCAGAAAATTGCCTGGTACCCATTTTTATAAAACTGGGTTGACCTCAGCAGCAGATTAAACAAAAAAAAAATAACGCTGTCTCTGCTGAAAATTGAAATGGACCACTGTCCTGACAATCAAGGGAGTTACAGGTAGTTACATTCATAAATGTGGAAGTAACAAACATGCTTTGGTTACTGTTGCTATGTAATCTCACATAATCAAGCTGCAGCTGTTAAATCTTGTAAGATTTCAGAACAGGACAATTATGACGATATGTGAGACAACGACCGGGCAGGTCTGTTTGCCTCAAAAGCACCAATAGTTGGAACACTCACAAAGGACACGAGGGATATTCCGAAGACTAACTGTGAATGATTGCTAGCTAAATATACAATAAAAGATGAAATAGCTTAATTGAGATGCATGAATTTGGTTCTAAGTGTGGTTCTATCAATGAGGAATGTATGAAGGAGGAAGCCGACCTATTTACAAAAGGCGTGTGACTGGAGTGATCAGTATCTAGACTTTACATTCACTGAAAGAGGTGAAGCATCTATTTTTACCTAATGTGCTATAATGTTGATTCTTCTTCGTCATCTCTGCTAAAATAGTACTAATTTTTGTTTTGGACTTTATTGTGCTGTACCTGTTCATATTTGCGCCTTTTAGTTAACACACCCAACTTCTTCGTGGCCTACGTCGCGGGTTAACCTTCATAGGCGATATCAATTCTTAAAAACCAAGAACCAACAGACACTATCAAATTAAATAGTACTTTTCCCATTTCTAAACACACCTCACCTGAATAACGAGATCGTAGCTTGAAATATTCTCTCTGTCTAGCGGTTGTGTTACTGACAGGACTCCAGTATTGTTGTCGACTGCAAAATTGGAAACTGTAAAAAGACAGAAATTTATCTGTTTTTAAAAAGTACTGAATATGCTATCAGGAATTTAGACTAGTGCCAATATTTGTAAATGTTGCCAATATTAACTATTTTATACATTAATCACGGTTATAATTAAATTGTAAGACACACATTATGATCGTCAATAGGAAGAAAGAGATTAGTTAGTTAGTTAACTAGCTAGCTAGTTAGTTAGTTAGTTTTAGTTAGTCGACAGATCATCCTCATTGCACATCGAACCATTCAGTCCATAAGTGCTCAGATCCCCTTCTCAGTAAATCCCGCAGCGTGAAGCAAATGAAGACACTAGTTCTGTGTTGGTTTATTAATATTCTTTGGCTTCCCGCATAGTGTTCTTGTTTGTCCACAACTCTTTTAATTTGCTGTTCTCACAATCTGACCATGGTTGTAGATTCACAATCTTCACTTGGTTCTCGCAAAAGTCTTACTTCTCGTAGAGCATTCAGAATTTCAGCCTGGTCCATGGCTCGCCCGCCTTTCACAGTAGCCTTTCATGCAAGCTTGTCAGCCCGCTCATTTCCTCGTACACCCACGAAAAAATGAAACTAATCTTTGCCAGCCGAGACCGCTCCAGAGACAACAGTCACTCTCTTCAGATCCACCCCATCTCTATCTTCTTGAGCATACTCATTGAGTCACTAAGGAAACATGCCCAAGTGAATGTCTGTGTCTCGAGCCATTTTATTACTTTAATTACTGCCATGACTTCCATAGTCAGGCTACTTGTGGTCAAAGCAAAAGCACCAGAATCTTCCTTCACAATTCTCCCTTCGGCCTGAGCCGTAAAAGTCCATAAACTTCTCACTCGTGGAACGACCGACTGTGTAAATGACAGCATTACCCTCCAAAGAATTCTCTAAGATCAAAACCGGTACTTCCGCCTACACAGCAGCCGGATTTTCTTGTCTGCATTTTCGGTCTAGTTGGATGCAAACTGAAAAGGACGTACATAAATCCAGGGGCGTCACTAGGGGGGTGCGGGGGGTGCGGGCCGCACCGGGTGACACCATCAAGGGGTGACACCAAAATAAAAAAATTGCAAATTTGACAAAGCAGACATAGCAAAATAACAAAAATTTAACTTTGTCCGAGTTTGTCGAAGTTCTTTATTTATGTTTTACCTGAAGTATTGAAGTTATATTGTTCAATTTGTTTTCTTTCTTATGTCCTTATTAACTTTTTGACTTATTTTACAAACATTACTATATGCTATTATATATGGTAGGCTACAGGAACACTCGGAAGAAGACCATGGTGAAAGTCTAGAGGGGTGACACCAAGAGTTTACCGCACTGGGTGACACCAACCCCAGTGACGCCACTGCATAAATCTGTTGGCATTCGTACCCACTCCTCGCCAGGTTCTAAGTTCTCAAGTAAAGACACCTGTTGAAAAATGTCTTCGGCTTGACCCATCCATGATTTTTTCTTTTTAACCTGCTGCCCTTTACCTTCTTAATTTAATTATGCAGTGGATGTTGTATGTTTGCGTTGACTCTGAGGGAGGCATGTGCTCTGAAAATTTGTATTCTGTCCCCAATGGTAGGAAAATAAAGAAAGTAACGCATCGCCCTGCATGCTGTATCTCTTGTACATCCAAGAATAATATGCATAGCTTCATTCTGTACCCTTTCCACCCTTTCTATCTGCTTATGGCTGATAGTCAGGATCCCCATCGCATATGCCAAAATAGAAAGGACCAGACCCTCGTAAAGGAGACATAGATGGCGATGCTCATAGTTTGCCGCCGCCATCACCCGCATCGCAGCCATGCCTCGCTTGGCCTTTGTTATCACCCGATCTATGTGCTCATGATAAGCAAGACTTCGATCAAAACTTATCCCCAGGTAGTTCATTGCCTGCGTTCTTTCCACCGTCTCTGAACCCAGATTTGCAGTTGATGTTGGAGTGTTGACAACATGGTTATTCAATGAGAACTATGTCACTGCACTTTCGTTGGGTTGACCATTGCCCCCAGATTCCACACACCAAGTGCTTATGCGATTTAGTTCTGTTTGTAGATCAACAGCAACTCGATCTCTATCCTTATCCTGACGATACACTAACACATCGTCGGCATATGACAATGTCATCCCCGGTCCTCTGATCTGCTCGCAGGTAATTCTCAGTGTAGGAAGAAAGAGATACCACAATGTAATACACAGGTAAATGAGAATATTCGTTAACAAGTGAACCGGTACAATTATCTCGGAACAGTCATAACGTCTGATGGGAGATGCCTTGTAGAGTTTAGAACAAGAATCACCATGGCGAAATTAGCTTTTTGCAAGATGGAAAACATATTGGCCAATAAAATGATGTCAATTGCAATAAGGAATAAAAAAAAACAGTATTCAAGTACTCGTCAGACGTCAACGTGCCCGAAAAGATAAGAGAGGCAGTTCAAGGCCTGCAATGGCGTTAAGTTGGATTTAAACGTTGACGTCTTGGTCAGAAAGCAATGGCAAACTACTGAACGTAAAATTGCCTAGAAAATCAACCTGGGGTTGACAGCAACGTCATGTAAAGGACATGCAATGTTAAAAAAGGAATATTCAGTTCAACTCAATGGGTTACATTTGGGACACACCATCATCATGTGGCAAGGTCTCTGCAGAACATCGCTCCCATCACAACTCGCTGATAATATTCTTCATCCTGGGCTAGTTGCCCTGCCTCAGACATGTCCATGTCCAATGTGTCTGCAATGTCCCGTGTCCATCTGTGTGATGATTGTCCCCTGTCTCATGCATGTCCATGCCCAATGTGTCTGCAATGTCCCATGTCCATCTGTCTCATGCATGTCAATGTCTAATGTGTCTGCAATGTCCCGTGTCCATCTGTGTGATGATTGTCCCCTGTCTCATGCATGTCCATGTCCAATGTGTCTGCAATGTCCCGTGTCCATCGGTGTGATGATTGTCCCCTGTATCAGACATGTCCATGCCCAATGTGTCTGCAATGTCCCGTGTCCATCTGTGTGATGATTGTCCCCTGTCTCATGAGTGTCTGTGCAATGTCCCGTGTCCATCTGTGTGATGATTGTCCCCTGCCTCAGACATGTCCATGTCCAATGTGTCTGCAATGTCCCGTGTCCATCTGTGTGATGATTGTCCCCTGCCTCAGACATGTCCATGTCCAATGTGTCTGCAATGTCCCGTGTCCATCTGTGTGATGATTGTCCCCTGTCTCATGCATGTCCATGTCCAATGTGTCTGCAATGTCCCGTGTCCATCTGTGTGATGATTGTCCCCTGCCTCAGACATGTCCAATGTGTCTGCAATGTCCCGTGTCCATCTGTGTGATGATTGTCCCCTGTTTCATGCATGTCCATGTCCAATGTGTCTGCAATGTCCCGTGTCCATCTGTGTGATGATTGTCCCTTGTCTCATGCATGTCCATGTCCAATGTGTCTGCAATGTCCCGTGTCCATCGGTGTGATGATTGTCCCCTGTATCAGACATGTCCATGCCCAATGTGTCTGCAATGTCCCGTGTCCATCTGTGTGATGATTGTCCCCTGTCTCATGAGTGTCTGTGCAATGTCCCGTGTCCATCTGTGTGATGATTGTCCCCTGCCTCAGACATGTCCATGTCCAATGTGTCTGCAATGTCCCGTGTCCATCTGTGTGATGATTGTCCCCTGCCTCAGACATGTCCATGTCCAATGTGTCTGCAATGTCCCGTGTCCATCTGTGTGATGATTGTCCCCTGTCTCATGCATGTCCATGTTCAATGTGTCTGCAATGTCCCGTGTCCATCTGTGTGATGATTGTCCCCTGCCTCAGACATGTCCATGTCCAATGTGTCTGCAATGTCCCGTGTCCATCTGTGTGATGATTGTCCCCTGTCTCATGCATGTCCATGTTCAATGTGTCTGCAATGTCCCGTGTCCATCTGTGTGATGATTGTCCCCTGCCTCAGACATGTCCAATGTGTCTGCAATGTCCCGTGTCCATCTGTGTGATGATTGTCCCCTGTCTCATGCATGTCCATGTCCAATGTGTCTGCAATGTCCCGTGTCCATCTGTGTGATGATTGTCCCTTGTCTCATGCATGTCCATGTCCAATGTGTCTGCAATGTCCCGTGTCCATCGGTGTGATGATTGTCCCCTGTATCAGACATGTCCATGCCCAATGTGTCTGCAATGTCCCGTGTCCATCTGTGTGATGATTGTCCCCTGTCTCATGAGTGTCTGTGCAATGTCCCGTGTCCATCTGTGTGATGATTGTCCCCTGCCTTCAGACATGTCCATGTCCAATGTGTCTGCAATGTCCCGTGTCCATCTGTGTGATGATTGTCCCCTGCCTCAGACACATGTCCAATGTGTCTGCAATGTCCCGTGTCCATCTGTGTGATGATTGTCCCCTGTCCTCATGCATGTCCATGTTCAATGTGTCTGCAATGTCCCGTGTCCATCTGTGTGATGATTGTCCCCTGCCTCAGACATGTCCATGTCCAATGTGTCTGCAATGTCCCGTGTCCATCTGTGTGATGATTGTCCCCTGTCTCATGCATGTCCATGTTCAATGTGTCTGCAATGTCCCGTGTCCATCTGTGTGATGATTGTCCCCTGCCTCAGATATGTCCATGTCCAATGTGTCTGCAATGTCCCGTGTCCATCTGTGTGATGATTGTCCCCTGTCTCATGCATGTCCATGTCCAATGTGTCTGCAATGTCCCGTGTCCATCTGTGTGATGATTGTCCCCTGTCTCATGCATGTCCATGTCCAATGTGTCTGCAATGTCCCGTGTCCATCTGTGTGATGATTGTCCCCTGCCTCAGACATGTCCATGCCCAATGTGTCTGCAATGTCCCGTGTCCATCAGTGTGATGATTGTCCCCTGTCTCATGCATGTCCATGTCCAATGTGTCTGCAATGTCCCGTGTCCATCTGTGTGATGATTGTCCCCTGCCTCAGACATGTCCATGTCCAATGTGTCTGCAATGTCCCGTGTCCATCTGTGTGATGATTGTCCCCTGCCTCAGACATGTCCATGTCCAATGTGGTCCTGCAATGTCCCGTGTCCATCTGTGTGATGATTGTCCCCTGTCTCATGCATGTCCATGTCCAATGCCCCGTGTCCATCTGTGTGATGATTGTTCCCTGTCTCTCCTTCCAGAAACTTTGCCTCTTGTCGCTGTTCTATCTAAACCACGGTGATACTAATGGCCACAGTGTCACTTTTTTCTTTGATGTTGAGATCTTGTGGAATGTCATTATTGTAATTCAGATGTCAGTCACTGCATGAATATGTTTTGGAGAAAAAGTGTCAAACAAAACTGTGGATGAAAACATGGCGTCTGTACACAAACAGTGCAGCCATCGTCCTGCAAGGTACCATGAACACAGTGCGAGAATACGGTCATAGATGGAAATGTGCAGCAGTGTCACCACACACAGCTGTAACCTGAGGTTGTGTGGTGGCCAATTCCCTTCCTCGTCACATTTCCTCCTAAAACAGTCCCCATAAAATTGTGAAGAGCATCTCGTTCCATTTTCATGAAGCAGGTTGAGTCCTACAAGTTTGGACAAAATAACGGTTCCTCTGCCACTATTCAACTCGGACCACTGTCATGGCATGCAAGCGCACTAACCACTCGGCCACTGCGGCGCCCCTCCATGGTAAAACACAAGAATATTTCACAATGTCAAGATTAAACTCACACGAAGAAGCACTGACTAGAACATAACTGACGCTGCCATTCTTTCCCGCATCATCGTCACGTGCTTTTAATGTAACCAGATCCTTGGGGGCTACATTTTCTGGAACATTCAGTGTTATATTTGAGTTGGCAAACTCTGGGCTTTCATTAACATCTGCGACATTCACCACCACCTGGAAAAATTAAGTCACAAGATTAAATAAATAAACACCCAGGTAAGTTAAAGTACGTTTCTTGTGAACAGAATCTGTTAATTAATTGTCAATCAATCAATCAGATGCTGTCACCACAATAAAGGTTCGCTGCAATGGATCTTAACACTGTCTGTCTCTCGCCCTGACTGTACATTCTGTCAGGCTGATGTTCGTCAATATCTTAATGTTATCTTCCTATTTGTATCATTGTCTACCTCTTGCTCGCTTGCCCTCAACCTTGCCCCATCCCCCCACTACGGTTTTTATAAGAATATCATGTCTTATAACGTGGCCGAAATATTTCACATGCCTCTTGTTTATTTCGTTCATCAACTATCTCTTCATTCCCAGTTTTTCTAGAACCTCCGCATGTGATTGTTTCCATGAAATACAACATATTCGTCTGCATATCCACATCTCCAGGGCTTCTATGCGACTTTCTAGTTGCTTGTTCAATGTCCAGGCTTCCGCGCCATACAGTAGCGTTAAATATACGTAACATTTGACAATTCTCATTTTTAATGCGTTATTAATCTCTCTAGATGTTAATACTGATTTCATGATGTTGAAAGCAGTTTTGGCCATTCCTTTTCTCTGTTTGATTTCTATTTTACTCCTGCCATCATCTGTTATTATATGTCCAAGATAGAAGAAACTTGTCACTTTGCTGTAAATGATTAGTTCACAATCAACAACATAGCACCCTAGGCAAACGCATCTTTCTCCTTCAGCAGATTTCACAAGATGTTGATACTGACCAATCAAGTAACGCACTAGTTGTAAACACGTTGAATTCTTATACTTACATCCTGGTTGAAGCATTCTACATTAAGTTGTTCTGTCTATTAGACACAGACAACTAAACTATTTTGACCCTTCTCAATGTTGTCATTATTAGGACTAACTCAGGACAATACTAAACAATATGAGAGCAAATTATACAAAACAACTCAACAGAAACAACTTTATCAAATCATTGTCATGGCTACTATAGTCATATTGTCATAACTATTTAAAAATAGTTTAAAAGACATGATGATCAACTTCATTGCACTGGGTTTGATCTCTCAAGGCTTGGTCTCCTTCCGTAGGGCCGCAAGAAAAAATAATAATAATTACAATTTAATAAGCAACTAACAATAAGGATGAAATCCGTTAGGGCATCAAGGATATTGGCAACGTAAGAAGGAGCCTGCGGTGAAGGCTACAACTGCAAGGCCTGCATCAGATGAAAGAACACCAGTGAAAACGGGAACAAAATGAAAATGCAATATAAAAAGGCACCTCAACTATAACCAAGGCTAAGCAAGCAAATTAAAACAGGTGGCCAACATGGCAGTTAGGTGTTGAGCCGTTAAGGCCTGTGGCGTGTTTATGCTTGCAGCTATGGTTTGCAATTACATTTTCCTCATGTTCGTCGCCCTGCTACTGAGTGAGTGCGTGGGCGACACTGTGAGCTGTGAATTTCGCATGGAATGCTTTTACATCTGTCCTGTACAGTGACCTGCATGTTCGGAACAATGGCTGCTGCTAAATTGACTGATTTGCCTTTTCGGTTCACGAGTGCATTTTTCAGGAGACTCCTGGGAGTCGGAGCTGAAGCTGCGGAGTTCGTGCTTTATGCGACACTTTCGGTGGGTCGCCCTGCGGTAAAAGACCGAGCCATGTGAGAAAACCCGGGTCAATGAGGTCTTTCTGGTGACTGCCGAGTCCATCAACGATGAACTGTGGTTTTCGTGGATCAACTTTGTGTTAGGCATTCTGGCGGCCGCATTATGCACTGTGTACCTGTGCGGGCTGTTGGATTGCCGAGACTCCTGTCTATTCCACTTTTCACATTGGACAGTGGGGAGCATTTTGTGTGGTGTTCACTGGCACAGGAATGGAGCATAATGGGGACGACCCGTTGCCGTGAAGTTGGAACCTCGACTAACTAACTAACTAACATTAAAATAGGTGGACACTTTTTTCTGAAATCAGATAGCTGGTCCACCCACTCCTAACAAACTGATGCACTCTAAGTCACTCCACTACTCCTAATAAGCAGATCACTTTAAACCATTCCACCCTTCCTAACCAAGAGATACACTCTCAAACATCCCCCCCCTCCCCACCCATAAAGTGATCCTCTTTAAACCACTCCACTCCTCCTAACAAACATATCTACTCTACACCACTCCACCTCTTCTAAAAAAACAGATCCATTATAAACCACTCAACTACCTCCTAATAAACGGATCCACTCTAAACCACTCCGCCATTCTAAACCATTCTACCCTTCTTTACAAAGTGATCCACTTTAACCCACTCCACCACTTCTAACAAACAGATTCAATCGAAACCACCCCACCACTTCTAAGAAACAGATCCACTCCAAGCCAATCAACCCCTCCAAGCAAGCAGATCCACTCACCAAAGCTAAGGCAGACACTAGTGGCTGGATTGAATTTGAAGCACTGACAGCGAACAGATACCGTCCTATGGTCTCCCTGTCTAATGCAGCACTGGTTGTAATGGTGGCCTATAAACATGACAAGAAGATACGTTGAAACAGGCATATGCAGACATTTATAACACATTCTTAATGCATGCTATTGTTACTATATTCGACTGTCTTCTAGCCATTAAAGACATGTTAGTTTAGAATATACTGAGCAGAAAGAAAGCATCTTTGAACTTTATTTGGCTGGCAAATCCTCTGGGAGACTGAGTTTTTATCTCATAAGTCTATGTGCTGGTGTTAATTTCATCCACCCACTGAAAAGGACTTGCATCTACGGGAATGAGGCTCATAAGAGACTTTCCTCCAGGCCCGATCCTAAAATACTATCTCCCGGGAGACTGCGTGATAAAAAATCTGTATCGGAGACATGACCAACCCAGGCCGAGTGTCAGCCAGTCTGTGTATGCTGTGCTGAGTGCCAGCCAGTCTATGTGTCCTGTGCCAAGTCCCAACCAGTCCGGTGTCCTGTGCCGAGTGCCAGCCAGTCGAGTCCCAGACAGTCTTGTCCTGTGCCGAGTCCCAGCGAGTCTATCTGTGCTGCGCCGAGTCCCAGCCAGTCGTGTCCTGTGCCGAGTACTGTGTGTGCTGTACCCGAGTCCCAGCGAGTCTGTGTGTCCTATACCGAGTGCCAGCCAGTCTGTGTGTCCTATGTCTTATCGTAAATCCAGTTCTGTCGTGCCATAAACTGTGTTGATCGATCTACGAATAAGCAGTACTCGTCTACTCAGAAAACACTGACAAGTTTCCTCTTACAACTTTGTGAACGGAAATAAAGCACATAGGCCGACAAACAGTTCCATACCTTTAATCGGCATCAGAGAATTATCAGGTACAATTCAAAATGGCAACATAGAGTTCCCTTGCCACAGGGATAGCATCTATTATATACAACCACGAATCATCCCAACTAAATCTGCATCATTAACTTTTGCCGCTTGGCTTATTCCATTCTCCAAAGTTCTTCTAGATCCTCGTCGTCATGTTCCCTAAAGATTCGTCTAGCTTTTCGTTGCCCGGTTCTTCTATCCAAGACTTCTTATCCACAAATGCCTCCTCCTAATATTCATTCGAAGATCATTGCATCCTTGCATCTGAACACTTAACTTCCACACAACTTCATCCCAGAATCGAAAGCACGACCGGTTGTTAAACTGGTTCCACAGAGTATCCTCGTTGTTATGTTTTTCGTCCGTATGACGTATCTCGTCTCCCTGGCTTTTGCCGCACTATCCAGTTTGGTACATCCTTATGAGAAATCCCTTTATCCTCTCTCTGCATCCTATATTTTTCGCAATAGCTATGTGGCACCTACATCGAGTGCCAGCCCGTCTGAGTGTCCTGTGCCGAGTCTCAACCAGTCTGTGTGTCCTGTGCCGAGTCCCAGCCAGTCTGTGTGTCATGTGCCGAGTGCCAAGCAGTCTGTGTGTCATGTGCCGAGTGCCAAGCAGTCTGTGTGTCCTGTGCCGAGTGCCAAGCAGTCTGTGTGTCATGTGCCGAGTACCAACCAGTCTGTGTGTCCTGTGCCGAGTCTCAACTAATCTGTGTGTCCTGTGCCGAGTCTCAACTAATCTGTGTGTCCTGTGCTGAGTCCCAGCCAGTCTGTGTGTGCTGTGCCAAGTGCCAGCCAGCCCGTGTGTCCTGTGCCGACTGCCAGCCAGCCCGTGTGTCATGTGCCGACTGCCAACTAATCTCTGTGTCCTGTGCCAAGTGCCAGCTAGTCTGTGTGTCCTGTGCCGAGTTCAAGCCAGTCTGTGTGTCATGTGCCGAGTGCCAGCTAATCTGTGTGTCCTGTGCTGAGTGCCAGCCAGTAAGTGTGTCCTGTGCCGAGTTCCAGCCAGTCTGTGTGAGCTGTGCCAAGTGCCAGCCAGCCCGTGTGTCCTGTGCCGAGTGCCAGTTAATCTGTGTGTCCTGTGCTGAGTGCCAGCTAATCTGTGTGTCCTGTGCCGAGTGCCAGCTAATCTGTGTGTCCTGTGCCGACTGCCAGCCAGCCCGTGTGTCATGTGCCGACTGCCAACTAATCTCTGTGTCCTGTGCCGAGTGCCAGCTAGTCTGTGTGTCCTGTGCCGAGTTCCAGCCAGTCTGTGTGTCATGTGCCGAGTTCCAGCTGTGCCAAGTGCCAGCCAACCCGTGTGTCCTGTGCCGAGTGCCAGTTAATCTGTGTGTCCTGTGCTGAGTCCCAGCCAGTCTGTGTGTGCTGTGCCAAGTGCCAGCCAGCCCGTGTGCCCTGTGCCGACTACCAGCCAGCCCGTGTGTCATGTGCCGACTGCCAACTAATCTCTGTGTCCTGTGCCGAGTGCCAGCTAGTCTGTGTGTCCTGTGCCGAGTTCCAGCCAGTCTGTGTGTCATGTGCCGAGTGCCAGCTAATCTGTGTGTCCTGTGCTGAGTGCCAGCCAGTAAGTGTGTCCTGTGCCGAGTTCCAGCCAGTCTGTGTGAGCTGTGCCAAGTGCCAGCCAGCCCGTGTGTCCTGTGCCGAGTGCCAGTTAATCTGTGTGTCCTGTGCTGAGTGCCAGCTAATCTGTGTGTCCTGTGCCGAGTGCCAGCTAATCTGTGTGTCCTGTGCCGACTGCCAGCCAGCCCGTGTGTCATGTGCCGACTGCCAACTAATCTCTGTGTCCTGTGCCGAGTGCCAGCTAGTATGTGTGTCCTGTGCCGAGTTCCAGCCAGTCTGTGTGTCATGTGCCAAGTGCCAGCCAACCCGTGTGTCCTGTGCCGAGTGCCAGTTAATCTGTGTGTCCTGTGCTGAGTGCCAGCTAATCTGTGTGTCCTGTGCTGAGTGCGAGCCAGTAAGTGTGTCCTGTGCCGAGTTCCAGCCAGTCTGTGTGAGCTGTGCCAAGTGCCAGCCAGCCCGTGTGTCCTGTGCCGAGTGCCAGTTAATCTGTGTGTCCTGTGCCGAGTGCCAGCTAATCTGTGTGTCCTGTGCCGACTGCCAGCCAGCCCGTGTGTCATGTGCCGACTGCCAACTAATCTCTGTGTCCTGTGCCGAGTGCCAGCTAGTCTGTGTGTCCTGTGCCGAGTTCCAGCCAGTCTGTGTGTCATGTGCCGAGTGCCAGCTAATCTCTGTGTCCTGTGCTGAATGCCAGCCAGTAAGTGTGTCCTGTGCCGAGTTCCAGCCAGTCTGTGTGAGCTGTGCCAAGTGCCAGCCAACCCGTGTGTCCTGTGCCGAGTGCCAGTTAATCTGTGTGTCCTGTGCTGAGTGCCAGCTAATCTGTGTGTCCTGTGCCGAGTGCCAGCTAATCTATGTGTCCTGTGCCGACTGCCAGCCAGCCCGTGTGTCATGTGCCGACTGCCAACTAATCTCTGTGTCCTGTGCCGAGTGCCAGCTAGTCTGTGTGTCCTGTGCCGAGTTCCAGCCAGTCTGTGTGTCATGTGCCGAGTGCCAGCTAATCTGTGTGTCCTGTGCTGAGTGCCAGCCAGTAAGTGTGTCCTGTGCCGAGTTCCAGCCAGTCTGTGTGAGCTGTGCCAAGTGCCAGCCAGCCCGTGTATCCTGTGCCGAGTGCCAGTTAATCTGTGTGTCCTGTGCTGAGTGCCAGCTAATCGGTGTGTCCTGTGCCGAGTGCCAGCTAATCGGTGTGTCCTGTGCCGAGTGCCAGCTAATCTGTGTGTCCTGTGCTGAATGCCAGCTAATCTGTGTGTTCTGTGCCGAGTGCCAGCTAATCTATGTGTCCTGTGCCGAGTGCCAGCCAGTCTGTGTGTCCTGTGCTGAACCCTGACCCAGTTACCTCCACAGATGTGAAGCTGCAGTACCGGTCATGCACAACCCACTGGTTTCTGGTCTTGAAGAGGAGAAGGAGACAATGCACCACATGGCAATGATAGGAGTTCAGCATGGCTACATGGATATGAGCGCTCGTTCTGAAACATCCGGTGTGCTGATATTGAGGCCAGTTGGAATAAAATGTTGACTTCTGGTCCTTGACTTATGGACATGGATTACAAGCACCTCTGAAGTCGAAGTGGGTTCGCCTGATGGTGAGGGGTACTGGTAAAAGGGGAAGCTAACCCACACGCAAAATTCAGTCCCTTGCTACTAGAAGTAGCGTGTATAGACTACACTTAGTTCAACATGCGAGCAAGCGCCTAAAAAAAATCAACAGTTGCAATGACATTTTGTTGGGGATGACAAATGGTTTGTAATATGGTGACTGAAGATCGACATGAATGCTATGTAGTGGGTTGCTTGCAGAATAAGTAATGCAGCCACAGCTTTACTACAAGCAAGATCGATTTCTGTTTTTTTTCCCCTTCTATTTCTCATTATACAGGGTGTTTGTAAAGTCTCACCACACTTTGTATGTAGAGCAGCTGTTTTTCTAGAGTGTGCAAATGGAACACATGCAAATGGAACATATGCAAATGAAACACATGCAAATGGAACATATACTCTCCAACAAACAGCTGTTCTACATACAAAGTGTAGTGATAATTTACAAACACTCTGTATAATGAATAAATCAACAAAAACTAGGAGTGAAATTAGTTAAGTTACAAGTACTCAATCACAAGTGGGAATATGGATGTTGCATCTAAAGCCTTGGCCAGCACACAAACAACAAAGATACACTTATAAACACTGAACAAATCACCAATGTGGAGCTCATGGAGAGAACTTGACAAATATGAGTAAAACAAGAGGTGAAGAACCTGGTGCTAGAAAGGTAAATCAATCAATCAATCAATCAATCAATCAATCAATCAATCTGGTGATGCCTATACAATGAAGGTCTGCTGCAATGGATCTGCAACACTGTCTGTCTCTCGCCTTGACTGTACATTCTGTCAGACTGCTTACTGTTCGTTCATCTCTTGATGTTATCTTCCCACTTGTATCGTTGTCTACCTCTTGTTCGCTTGCCCTCAATCTTACCGTCCAGTATGGTTTTTATACGAGTGTTATGCCTTTTAATGTGGCCGAAATATTTTCCTTGCCTTTTTTAAAAATTTCTTTCGTCAACTCTCTTTTCATTCCCAGTTTTTCTGAAACTGCTGTATTTGATTGTTTTTGTTTTCATGAAAGACGACATATTCTTCTGTATATCCAAATCTCCAGGGCCTCTGTTAGACCTTCTAGTTGCTTGTTCATTGTCCCTGCTTCTGCGTAATATAGTAGTGTTGAATATACGTAGCATTTGACAATTCTCATTCTTAATGCGTTGTTAATCTCTCTAGATGTTAATACTGATTTCATGATGTTGAAAGCATTTTTGGCTATTCCTATTCTCTGTTTGATTTCTATTTCACTTCTGCCATCATCTGTTATTACATGTCCAAGATAAGAGAAACTTGTTACTTGTTCCGTTTAATGTGATGGTCATTGATGACCTCTCCTTTGCACTGATAATTATCATAGTTTTTATTTTGGTTTTATGTTAATATCTAAGTGACATTCTATACTATGCCCGTTTTCTTGTTTCACTAGGTGTTGTAACTCTTGCTCACTTTCTGCTAGTAACACTGTATCGTCAGCATATCTAAGATTGTTTATAATTCTTCCATTGATGTTAAGTCCAGGCAGTTCAACTTGTTAAAAAATTCTTTCTGTGTAAAATTTGAAGAGACTTGGGGACAACACGTATTTCTGACTGGATAGGACATACATTGAGAAAACTTGAGAACAGTTTGACAATGAAGGCGTTTGTTTGGAATTCACACGGCAAAAGAAATAGGGGAAGAATAAAAAAATCCATGGAGAAGAGAAGTAGCATCAAAAGTGAATAATTTGGGGAGGACATAGATGGGGCTCCATGGGCTAGCTAAGGGTAGAATGACATGGAGTTACTTGGCTGAGGGACTGTACCCTAATGGAGGATAAAGAGCAACAGAAAAAAGAAGACGACACAACTACATAAATAAGTATACAACAATTACTTTGCTGATGTTGACCCGTTAACTATAAAACTGTGTATCCCTCATTGGGCGTGAAGATCAAATGAAGGCCCGTTGATTTGAGATAATTCACCTCTATCCTAATGTTTTGGTTAATTATGTGTTTTCTTGTCTATCAGTCAGTATTCATTTCTTCAAGATAGCCATGCCATTGTAATCTGTTGGATTTCATTTACATTAATAGCTACACTAAACAGCTTCATTAATTGTCTATTCGACATTTTTCTTTGTGTTACTTTCTTCGACTCTGTGGCCCAAAAAAAAAATATCAACAGTTCAACTAAAAATACTGCACCAATTTTACACAGGTTATTTAAAAAAAAAAGGATGAATAAGAAAGAAATAACATATACTAATGCGTATATACTTGTGAGCCGGCTTCCTGGCCTAGAGGTTAGCGACTTTTCTCCGTAATCTCGTATACTCTCGTAAGTAATGTGACGACAGTGAGAATCAGCAGTGGTTCGAATCGCGTTGGTAACTTACGGGGTATGTGAGCCGGCCGCTCAGAAAGCAATGGCAAACTATTGAGCGTAATCTTGCCAAGAAATCAACAATCAGCTGAAAGATGCTGATGTTGACAGCGATGTCCTGTAAAGGATATGCAAACATTTATTTTATTATATACTTGTGAAATCGATCAATCAGAACATTCAACTTACTAGTCTGAAAAAAAAGCTCCAGAAATTAGCACTAATAAATAAAAAAAAAAAAAAAGAAACTTACAGTTGTAGAATTAATTTCAAACGGAATATGTCCAACTGGCATATTGATGGAATATTCCAAGGTTGCACCAGATGGTGATTCTGCAGTGACTGTACCGATAACAGCTGCAAGTAAAGTGATCAGATTGAGCATCAGCACAGATACAATTTATCTGGTAGCCTCGGCAGGGTAGCAACTAGACACGGTGGCTATGGGTCCGATCCGCAACGGCAAGGATTTGCACTGTTAAAGGATTCCTGGGCTCCTATTGGACCCAGTCTACAGTGGGTACCTGGACATTTCTTGGGAAGTAAAAGTGACCTTGTGGTACTGACCACACCACAAGTGGGTTCCGATTGGTATATAAAATAGCACTGTATGCAAATGTGTCTTAAGGTGTGTACCAGGGTCCTTGGCTTACTATTTGTGGTGATCGTGCTTGCATCAATTCCTATATCTTGGCGAATGGATAACATCAGATGGAATATGCACTACAGAGATAAAGAACATAATAGGGCAAGCAAATACTGCTTTCCATAAATTTAAGAACATTTAAGCAATAAGTCCTTGTCATTGAAAGTTGGAAAAAGAATTCTTGAATGTTACATAGTACTAGTTCTAACATATGGCTACGAATTCCGAACAGTTAGTAAATAAACGAAAATATCCCTGGGGGCTTTTGAGATGTGGATTTATAGAAGAATGCTGAACATTCTTTGGACAGCCGAAATGAGTAATCTGGACATTTTGAGGAGGCTAATTTGCAAAGACAATACTGATGTCCGAAAGAGGCAGTCTTCATTTTTTGGCCACATTATGAGAAGATAAAAATCTGGAACATGTTGTAACAACTGGAAAGATTTATGAAAAGAGAGATATAGGAAGACAGGCGAGAGAAAATTCTTAACAGTCTTGTATCATGGCACGAACTAATACATGATCGCGTCCGCCAGACGGCAAGGCACTTGACGATGATGATCATATCCCCATTTCAGCATCTTCATCCACGGGAACAAGCAACATGGATACGTCCAACTGATGGTCTCCAACTGGCATCACATTGTCCAGGACCCGCCTAATGGCTAAATGCTTGCCTGCAGCCTTGGGAATATTGGTGTGAATCTGCTCGAGGCAGTGTAAAAACTGAGCTGGGCTCACAGGCCTAGCCAGCCTAAAATACAAGTTGTACTATATCGTCCGGTGTTGTTGGTTTATCGATATTGTCTTGGTCTAGTTTTGTCGATGGGTAGTCGAGCCAACACATTATAAACTGTCCTTGTAATAACACTAATAACAATGTATTTTATATGTAATTAACCAAAATACAATTAGGGAAAACAATGAAATAACATTTAAAGTAAATTTCAAGTGACAGAAAATTTAATGCCAAATTGCTTTATCTCATGTTATTATCCAGTTATGTCAGCGTAACTGATCTTATTTATAATAACACAGCTTACATATGTAATTGCAATGTTAGTATTCAATCAAACAATGTTCTTACATTGTGAATGATTTGATTATATTCCACATTTGTAGAGAGGCAATGGAGGCAACCTCAGACTATAATCAATAGAGGCAACCTAAGACTATAATCAATAGCGGCAACCCCATATTATAACAAATAGAGGCAACCTCAGACTATAATCAATAGCGGCAACCCCATACTATAATCAATAGAGGCAACCTCAGACTATAATCAATAGCGGCAACCCCATACTATAATCAATAGAGGACATCCCAGACTATAATCAATAGAGGCCACCCCAGACTATAATCAATAGAGGCCACCCCAGATTATAATCAATAGAGGCCACCCCAGATTATAATCAATAGAGGCAACCCAAGACTATAATCAATAGAGGCAACCCAGACTATAATATATAGAGGCCACCCCACACTATAATCAATAGAGGCCACCCCAGACTATAATCAATAGAGGCCACCCCACACTATAATCAATAGAGGCCACCCCTCACTATAATCAATAGAGGCCACCCCAGACTATAATCAATAGAGGCCACCCCAGACTATAATCAATAAAGGCCACCCCAGACTATAATCAATAGAGGCCACCCCAGATTATAATCAATAGAGGCCACCCCAGACTATAATCAATAGAGGCCACCCCAGACTATAATCAATAGAGGAAACCCCAGACTATAATCAATAGAGGCCACCCCAGACTATAATCAATAGAGGCAACCCAAGACTATAATCAATAGAGGCAACCCAGACTATAATATATAGAGGCCACCCCAGACTATAATAGAGGCCACCCCAGACTATAATCAATAGAGGCCACCCCAGATTATAATCAATAGAGGCCACCCCAGATTATAATCAATAGAGGCCACCCCAGACTATAATCAATAGAGGCAACCCAAGACTATAATCAATAGAGGCAACCCAGACTATAATATATAGAGGCCACCACACACTATAATCAATAGAGGCCATCCCAGACTATAATCAATAGAGGCCACCCCAGACTATAATCAATAGAGGCCACCCCAGATTATAATCAATAGAGGCCACCCCAGACTATAATCAATAGAGGCCACCCCAGACTATAATCAATAGAGGAAACCCCAGACTATAATCAATAGAGGCCACCCCAGACAATAATCAATAGAGGCCACCCCAGACTATAATCAATAGAGGCCACCCCAGACTATAATCAATAGAGGAAACCCCAGACTATAATCAATAGAGGCCACCCCACACTATAATCAATAGAGGCCACCCCAGACTATAATAAATAGAGGCCACCCCAGACTATAATCAATAGAGGCCACCCCAGACTATAATCAATAGAGGCCACCCCAGATTATAATCAATAGAGGCCACCCCAGACTATAATCAATAGAGGCAACCCAAGACTATAATCAATAGAGGCAACCCAGACTATAATCATATAGAGGCCACCCCACACTATAATCAATAGAGGCCATCCCAGACTATAATCAATAGAGGCCACCCCAGACTATAATCAATAGAGGCCACCCCAGATTATAATCAATAGAGGCCACCCCAGACTATAATCAATAGAGGCCACCCCAGACTATAATCAATAGAGGAAACCCCAGACTATAATCAATAGAGGCCACCCCAGACTATAATCAATAGAGGCCACCCCAGACTATAATCAATAGAGGCCACCCCAGACTATAATCAATAGAGGAAACCCCAGACTATAATCAATAGAGGCCACCCCAGACTATAATCAATAGAGGAAACCCCAGACTATAATAAATAGAGGCCACCCCACACTATAATCAATAGAGGCCACCCCAGACTATAATCAATAGAGGCCACCCCAGATTATAATCAATAGAGGCCACCCCAGACTATAATCAATAGAGGCCACCCCAGACTATAATCAATAGAGGCCACCCCAGACTATAATCAATAGAGGCCACCCCAGACTATAATCAATAGAGGCCACTCCAGACTATAATAAATAGAGGCCACCCCAGACTATAATCAATAGAGGCCACCCCAGACTATAATCAATAGAGGCCACCCCAGACTATAATAAATAGAGGCCACCCCAGACTATAATCAATAGAGGCCACCCCAGATTATAATCAATAGAGGCCACCCCAGATTATAATCAATAGAGGCCACCCCAGACTATAATCAATAGAGGCCACCCCAGACTATAATCAATAGAGGCAACCCAAGACTATGATCAATAGAGGCCACCCCAGACTATAATCAATAGAGGACACCCCAGACTATAATCAATAGAGGCCACCCCAGACTATAATCAATAGAGGCTATCCCAGACTATATTATAGTCAATTCTATGTTGTAAAGAACACCATAGCATATCTGCTTTGTCGGAGATGATGACGAGATCCGTTTCCATGCAACATCCATTCACTTTATCAACAACAACCTGCAGTTTTCTATACATTTCCATCATATTTCTTCTCCGTCAATAAACAAAGACGTAATCGAATGTTAAAATGTGTCCAATATCTACCGCCGTTGTTGTCGATAGCCTGCTTGTATAGGTGTTGAAAAGCACTGGCAAAAAGACAGATCCCCGTGGTAGCATCTGTTCAATAGTTCAAGGTTCAGAGCACCAAGAGCTCGTACGTCATAGCTAATCATGTTGTATGTATCCTCTAGATCTTGACATAGAAAGCATGACCCACTGGCCGTATACGGCCCTCGAAATCATTTGTTTACCAATGAAGTGAGGTCGCTGAGTCGGAGGAAACATACTTGTAAGGTTTTACGAGCTTCTAGATGAAGTGAAGCATTTCATGGAGATGAAGGAGAAACTGTCCGGGAACTAAATGACAGCGCGTGGCTGTGTAATCTAGTGTTCATGGATTACTAAGTACCACTCCGAGCTGAACTTCAAGCTGAAGGACCCAACTAGCTTCTCAGCTTCCTACTTTCAAAAGTAAAATTATTTGAAGTTAAACTAAGGCTGTGAAAAGTGCAACTCTAAAGTAATAATGCGGTGCATGTCCCCACACTGGAAGGACAAAAGCCTTCTACGACACTTGAATATGCTGGTGAATGTACGAAACTAATTTAGGTATGTATTGAAAGATTCAAGGACTTGAAAAGTAAACAGAGGAAATTGAATATCTTTGCTACACCGTTCAATATTTAAGCAGCTGATGCGTCAGATAACCTACATCACAAAGTCATTTAATTTGAAAGCAACAATGAGCCTCATGGCTAGGTCATACACATCATTCATGCAATAACCTGGAAGTTACGACAATTCAGTAGCTAGCACGCTTGCCTGTCACACTGGCCATTTGTTCGTATCCCATTATTGTAGACTGTCAACATGAATCTGGGCTTTCAGGTCCACCCAGCCCACAATAACAACAGGAAATGTCCTCGGAAGTAAAGGTATCTGGTGTAACATTGACAACATCACCCAACATGCGTCAGTTGTTCCATATAACTAAGGGAGTAGCACCATATACCCAACAGACATCACAACGTTGTAAAAGGAACCTTTTAAGTGTTTACAACTTTACAAACAACAGCTTAATTAATTAACTTTAACAAGTGTATAGTCTTGAGATGAGATTAATGCCTGACATCTCTTTCGAATAACAGATTCATTGTTCCTGACTGTGATCATTAAACTATTAAACTATTGTCCTAATGTATAATGTAGATTCTGAAGATGTTACACATGTTGACAAGTACCGTCCACATAGGTGGCATTTTGTTGTACAGAATCTACACAACCAATTGTTTATAATGTGTGCTCGCACAACGTTTATATTACGTGTGTAATCATTGCTTATATTACTTGTGTAAGCAATAGCAAACTACTTTAGGTAACCTTTCCAAGAAATCATGAACAGCCAAAATGCTGGGGATGACTGTGATGTCCTGTAAAGGATATGCAACTAACTAACTAGTAATTTTATGGCCTAGGAAATACATTTCTTCAAAACGCATATTCGATTTTGGTTAGTTGTAACTTGGAGCCAAAAAAATAGTTTTTTCCTGTAAAATATCTGCCCTAGTGTAGCCAGAATGAACAGACTAACTAACTTGAGACTTTCTATTTGATCTTTGCCTTCCTGCTCTGCAGCTGGATATCCGGTGAGAGCTTTCTGGTGTGAGCATTTCCTATTCCAGTCTGTTATCTCTTGCTCGTGCAATCCTTGACCGCCATAACGTTGCCCAATACGATCACAGCACTGTCTGCTAAGCGTCGCCCATTTGACTTTTGCTTTCAAGAAGCCACAATCTATGTCTGCCCACAAGTAGGTAAGTTTCATTTTGACCGCTGGATCTCCGTCTGATAATGTGTTCAGTTGTGAAGTTCTCATCCTTGAATAGCACTTAGTGAAATCCAGTGACAATTGGCGTGTGCATCTTACGACTGTTGCTGGCTTTCTGTTGTCTTCTTGTGGCACATTAACCTTCGATTTAGGTTTGCTGTTACACTGACTTCCTTGTTAGTAACAGCAATGACAGCCGTGACATGTAGGGTATGTCCACACGCTAAGTTCCCATCCTCATGGAAACGTTTGCAAATCTTGCAGCTTCCATTTATGAAGACTTCCATATTTTTGTTTTCCATTAACCAATGATTCCTTTTCTGAATCACTACTAGTTTCACTACTTAAGGTGGTTGCGATCATGTTCGTGCGCTGAAATCTTATTCCAATACAATTACGCTGGACATGTTCATAAACTTTGCTGAAATATCAGTTAACAATAGACATCTATCTTCAGGCTTATCCTGTTGCTTGTAGTGTATGACTTTATACGGTACACGTATTTATGGTGTTTGTCACACATTTCATGCTCCCTGTGCTGCTGTCTACAATGCTTTACAGGTGATTTTTCTTTGACTTCCATCCTCGGCAGTTATATTTGTGCAATTTGTACCGGACATTTTCTTTCACCAATAGAGGAAAACACTGGCCACCTATTCCTCTGTGCATTCTGGCCTGCACAATGTCAAGGCCGTATCACGCCAAAGCCCCATAGAAAGTTCCTGCTTCATGATATCTTTGTTTGTTTTCTATCATTCTGGAAACTTCCGCTTGCTCAAGTTAGTCACAGCAGGCACACTTAATGATAATGGAGGAGGAGGGGTTTCTTGTAAAAGTAAATCACACACAACGATGTCCAGACCTACTATTGACTACTTCACAGCAAAGCTCTACTCTAGGGCTACAATGTGCAAAGGTACTTATCTGTATGTGTATCCTCCTTTTTGATCAGCTGGGTTGACGCTGATGTTAATAGGGGCATACACACGAGTTAAATCTTCACTGCACAGTTTAGCTGTTACAGTCGTCAGTGTCTGGTCCTCCAATCTCTCGGTGGTTGTCGATCCCTGGCCCTCCAGTTCCTAGGTGGCCCTCGTTTGGGGATCAATTGCCTTCTCGGAGTCTTGCATTTCCGTTTCCCTATAGAGGACAATTTTTCCTTGAATTTTCTTTGTCCTAAGAAGGACATTGCTTTCTTGAATCACCTTTGCCCTAACAATGACATTGTTTTCCTGAATCACCTTTGACCTAAAAAGGACATTGTTTTCCCGAATCACCTTTGCCCTAAGAAGGATACTGTTTTATAGAATCATCTTTGCCCTAAGAAGGATATCGCTCCCTTGAATCACATGTGCCCTAAGGAGGACATTGCTTCCTTGAATCATCTTTGCTCTAAATAGTACAGTGTTTCCTTGAATCATCTTTGCCCTAAGCCCCGAATGCTGTGATGTCGGTTCCTAAATCAATCAATCAATCAATCAATCAATCAATCAATCAATCAATCTTTGCCCTAAGAAGGATATTGTTTTTCTGAATCATCTTAAGCCTAAGGAAGACATTGTTTTTTTTTTTTTTTTTTAAAATCATCTTTGCCCTAAGAAAGACATTGTTTAAAAAAAAAAAAAATCATCTTTGCCCTAAGAATGACATTGTTTTTCTGAATCATCTTTGCCCTTGGAAGGAAAGTCACCATTTCATAAATATGGCGTTAAATGTCTTCGTGGTTTCTGCATCCTTATTTTAAGGATAACGCAACTTTATTCTATCCACCGATGGACTTGGTTATTATTGGCCAGCCTTTATTTTCTCCTGGTAATGGATATCAGTTTGTTATAGTTTAATCCTACAGGTTAGTTCCTAGATGATACAAGCTCCCATATTTTGAGATGCCGAGTTCAAAATCTCGTGCTGCGATTCTTACATATGGTGTCCAAGACTTTAGTCTATAAATTGTCTAAGGTACTGTGTAAAATGGCTCACATGCAGAGACCATCACAGTGCAGAAGTGAATAATGACAGAACACTGGTATTTCCGTATCCCTGGGTTCTAGGAGAAGTTAATATGTCTTTTTTGTAGCACAATGTAACAAACAATCGTCTGTCAAGACAGCAAGGTGCCACTACAGTATAATATGATGTCCGATGTCTCTCAGGGTGTCGTTTCCCTTACTATGTCTATATGTTGAATGTCTTAACTCTCTGTTAACTAGTAAAAAATCATAGTAGAATTACGTTGCTGATCTTTGGCTCCATTCTTTGTCTTTATATATCTATATTTCACTACTGTTGTCGAATTTGGTCCAATCTCCTGTCAGGTTTATGTCCATCGTTGTCCAGCGACGAAGTATCAAACGGTCATTCTAAACTGACCACGTTGGTTATTTTGTCCATCTCACCTGTCTCACGATTAGGATCACCTAGTAATTTAAACCTAGTAAAACCCAGTAATTTAAACCTAGTAAAACCCAGTAATTTAAACCTAGTAAAACCCAGTAATTTAAACCTAGTAAAACCCAGTAATTTAAACCTAGCAAAACCTAATAATTGAAAACTAGTAAAACCCAGTAATTTAAACCTAGCAAAACTCAGTAATTTAAACCTAGCAAAACCTAGTAATTTAAACCTAGGAAACCCCATTAATTTAAACCTAGTAAAGCCTAGTTATTTGAACCTAGTAAAGCCAAGTAATTTACACCTTGTAAAACCCAGTAATTTTAAACCTAGTAAAACTCAGTAATTTAAACCTAGTAAAACCCAGTAATTTAAACCTAGTAAAACCCAGTAATTTAAACCTAGTAAAACCCAGTAATTTAATCCTAGTAAAACCCAGTAATTTAAACCTTGCGAAACCCAGTAATTTAAACCTAGTAAAACCTATTAATTTACACCTAGTAATAAACACAGTGGCAAAATCATAATAGAAAAAGACCAGATTCTACAGGTATGGACAGATTATGTGAAACACCTTTATGATGATAACAGAGACGAACAGTATGATATTAGATTTAATAATGAAGGACCGCCAATTTTGGAGATAGAGGTTCGAAATGTTCTTAAGCATATGAAAGCTGGCAAAGCCCCCGGTGCAGATAACATCACAACAGAAATGATTAAAGCTTTAGAAGAATTTGGACTAGATCAAGTCACGAGACTGCTGAACACATTATATGATACTGGAGATATACCTCCTGAATTATGTAACTCTATATTTATTGCAATCCCAAAGAAATCAGGAACCTTGGAATGTGATCAACATAGAACAATTAGTATAATGAGTCACATCACAAAGATTTTGCTAAGAATTATCATGCAAAGAATGAGGAAGAAGATACAACCTGAAATAGGGGAAGAACAATGCGGGTTTGTAGAAGGAAAGGGTACAGTAAATGCTGTGTATATGCTGCGAACAGTTATTGAACGTGCTATAGAAGTAAACAAGGATATACATCTTTGCTTTATTGACTATACAAAGGCTTTTGATAGCGTTAGACATGTCAGCATGGTGGATATGCTTGCAGATCTACAAATTGATGGGAAAGACATTAGACTTATAAAAACATATATTGGAAACAACAAGCTGCAATAAGGATTGATAATGAAGTGAGACAGTATCAGCCAATTAAGAGAGGTGTTAGGCAGGGATGTGTGATGTCTGCAGATCTTTTTTTCCCTGTACAGTGAAAATATTTTCAGAAATGTAGAGGATATAAATGGAATCAGCATTGGAGGACGAAACATCAATAACATTAGATATGCAGATGATACAGTATTAATTGCAGACAATGAGCAGGACCTGCAACAATTAGTAGATGCGGTTGTTGTACACAGTGAGCAACTGGGGTTAGAATTAAATTGTAAAAAGACTCAGGTTATGGTCGTCAGTAGGAAGGAAGAAGTGCCACAATGTAATATACAAGTAAATGGAAATATTCTTCAACAAGTGAATCGGTACAATTATCTTGGAACAGTTATAACATCTGATGGGAGATGCCTTGAAGAGATTAGAACAAGAATCGCCATGGCGAAAGTAGCCTTTAGCAAGATGAAAAACATTCTGACCAATAAGAAGATGTCAATTGAAACGAGAAAAAGAGTGTTGAGGGGATACATAGAGCCTGTTCTTTTGTATGGATGTGAAACTTGGACAATGAGCAGTCAAGCTGAAAAGCATCTGATGGCTGCAGAAATGTGGTTTCTGAGGAAAATGCAAAGAATACCATGGACAGACAGAAAAACCAATGACCAAGTACTACAGGAGACAAATGAACATCGTAAACTGATTAGAAAAATTAGACAGTCAAAATTTTTTGGACATGTTATGAGAAGAAATGGATTGGAGAACTTAGTGACAACTGGCAAGATCGAGAGGAACAGACCAAGAGGAAGACCGAGAGGAAAATACCTGGATGGCTTGGCCACATGGCATGGACGAGACAGGAACAATGAGCTGATCCACGACACTGGTGATCGAGTGAAATGGCGAGTCATGACCGCCCACGCTTTCCGGCTTGGCACATGATTGATTGATTGAAAACCCAGTAACTTAAAAGATGGGCTTTCAAAAGGCAAGAGGCTGACTTAATTGCACTGGATTTCTTAACATTTGTTGCGGTCTCTTTCCACAGGGTGGCCTGCCGAAAGCGTCGCAAATAGCGTGTACTCCATAACTCCAGCGACAACCCCCAGGAGTCTCTGAGAAAAATGCACTCGCGAACCAAACGACGTTGCCTGTAATTGAGCCCATAGAGCGCGAAACAGGTGGAGTTACCACTTGACAACAGAGACTCCCTAACTAGTGGGGTACTACAGACTCCTGTATGTATTGTCGTCCAACAGTAAAGCCACCTACAGTAAAGCTACCTACAGTAAAGCTACCTACAGTAATGTCACCTACAGTAAAGCTGCATACAGTAAAGCTGCCTACAATAAAGCCACCTGCAGTAAAGCCACCTGCAGTAAAGCTGCATACAGTAAAGCCACCTATAGTAAACCCCCCCGCAGGAAAACCACCTACAATAAAGTCACCTACAGTAAAACCACCTGCAGTAAAACTACCAACAGTAAAGCCACCGACAGTAAAGCCACACATAGTAAAGCCACCTACTGTAAATCCACATGATGTAAAGCCACCTACAGTAAATCCACATGCAGTAAAGCCGCATAAAGTAAAGCCACCAACAGTAAATCCACATGCAGTAAAGCAGCATACAGTAAAGCTGCCTACAGTAAAGCCACCTGCAGTAAAGCCACCTGCAATAAAACCACCTGCAGTAAACCCACCTACATTAAAGCCACATGCAGTAACGCCACCTGCAGTAAAGCCACCCACAGTAAAGCCATCTGCAGTTAAGCTATCTATAGTAAAACCACCGGCGGTAAAGCCAACTGTAGCACAGTGTGTATCCCTGTTTGACACAATATTTTCTTAGTGTATGCCTGTTTGACACACTATTTTCCGTGTGTATCCATGTCTGACACAATATTTTCTGTGTGTATCCCTGTTTGATACAATATTTTCTGTGTGTATCCCTGTCTGATACAATATTTTCTGCATGTATCCCTGTTTGTCACAGTTTCATTTGCGTTATTCCTGTGTGTCACACTTGATTCTGTGAGTATTCACAATAACAAGATGAAATAACAGAAACATATATTTTCAAATGTAAAAAATGTCTCTTACTCTTAGGCTGTTGATTTTCTTGAACATTCAAGAAGTAGGTCTGGTTGGTGAAGCTGAAAGTACCCCCCTGGGCAAGAACATACACTTTAACTCTGATGGATGTGTTGGTTGATCGTGAGGGTTTCCCATGATCTCTGGCCGTCAGGGTGAGATAAATCGTGTCATTCTGTATATTACTGTTTACCTACGGAATGTGGGACATATAACACAATGATAACACTATATTATTAGAAGTCACAGCACAGTAGACAGCACAGTAGACAGCACAGTAGACAGCACAGTAGACAGCACACACAGTATTGATCTAGTGGTCTGGGTTCAATCTTCAGATGTAAGGCCCTCTTCAGGCCATGACGTGTTTGGGGAAAATGGGGCTACTCCCATAGTTGAAGACCAATCGGAAGTTGATAGGTGGCGTGGTCGGTAAAATACCCCTCACCTTTACTTCCCCCAAAATGTGTTGGTAAACATTTCACGTTGGGTCGACCTGGGAGCCTAGGTCACAGAAAAAATCCAGAGATCAGAGGGATCAAAATCTAGAGATTAGAGGGAGCAACATCTAGAGATCAGAGAGAGTATAATATAGAGATCAGAGAGAGTATAATATAGAGATCAGAGAGAGTATAATTCAGAGATCAGAGAGAGTATAATTCAGAGATCAGAGAGAGTATAATTCAGAGATCAGAGAGAGTATAATTCAGAGATCAGAGAGAGTATAAAATAGAGATCAGAGGGAGTATAATTCAGAGATCAGAGAGAGTATAATATAGAGATCAGAGAGAGTATAATTCAGAGATCAGAGAGAGTATAATATAGAGATCAGAGAGAGTATAAAATAGAGATCAGAGAGAGTATAATTCAGAGATCAGAGAGAGTATAATTCAGAGATCAGAGAGAGTATAATTCAGAGATCAGAGGGAGTATAATTCAGAGATCAGAGAGAGTATAATTCAGAGATCAGAGAGAGTATAAAATAGAGATCAGAGGGAGTATAATTCAGAGATCAGAGAGAGTATAATATAGAGATCAGAGAGAGTATAATTCAGAGATCAGAGAGAGTATAATATAGAGATCAGAGAGAGTATAATTCAGAGATCAGAGAGAGTATAATTCAGAGATCAGAGAGAGTATAATATAGAGATCAGAGAGAGTATAAAATAGAGATCAGAGAGAGTATAATATAGAGATCAGAGAGAGTATAATTCAGAGATCAGAGAGAGAGTATAAAATAGAGATCAGAGAGAGTATAATTCAGAGATCAGAGAGAGTATAAAATAGAGATCAGAGAGAGTATAATTCAGAGATCAGAGAGAGTATAATATAGAGATCAGAGAGAGTATAATTCAGAGATCAGAGAGAGTATAAAATAGAGATCAGAGAGAGTATAATTCAGAGATCAGAGAGAGTATAATTCAGAGATCAGAGAGAGTATAATTCAGAGATCAGAGAGAGTATAAAATAGAGATCAGAGAGAGTATAATATAGAGATCAGAGAGAGTATAATTCAGAGATCAGAGAGAGTATAAAATAGAGATCAGAGAGAGTATAATTCAGAGATCAGAGAGAGTATAATTCAGAGATCAGAGAGAGTATAATTCAGAGATCAGAGAGAGTATAATTCAGAGATCAGAGGGAGTATAAAATAGAGATCAGAGAGAGTATAATTCAGAGATCAGAGAGAGTATAATTCAGAGATCAGAGAGAGTATAATTCAGAGATCAGAGAGAGTATAATCCAGAGATCAGAGAGAGTATAATATAGAGATCAGAGAGAGTATAATTCAGAGATCAGAGAGAGTATAATTCAGAGATCAGAGAGAGTATAATTCAGAGATCAGAGAGAGTATAAAATAGAGATCAGAGAGAGTATAAAATAGAGATCAGAGGGAGTATAATCCAGAGATCAGAGGGAGTATAATCCAGAGATCAGAGGGAGTATAATCCAGAGATCAGAGGGAGTATAATCCAGAGATCAGAGGGAGTATAATATAGAGATTAGAGGGAGTATAATCCAGAGACCGGAGGGAGTCCAGGTAATTTAAAAACCCGCACCAACACGAACGGCCCATGACCAATAGGCCTACAGGCAAGCATTTCTTCAAAGTGATGCCAGATAATTTGCCACGCTGACAGTTCCATCTATAAAATTTTTACAATGGCCACATTAGAATATCTGACAAAACAAAACGTACAACAAAACAATGATTTTATGCTATTCGCATGTCTATTGTGTTTGCGAATACTTGATACTTACCGGAATGTTGTCCAAACTAAGCTGCTTCTGTAAAATTATTTCAGTGTCATTGAGAGAAAACAGATCATCTATCCCAGTTGTTACGGCGGTCAGTGTGAGGTTACAGTCCCCGTCTGGACCAGTGTCATTGTCGCGGGCTGCAACCAGAGCCACAAGGCTGTTCTCTGGACTCCCATCATATAGTGATAGCTGTTGAGAGAATCAAGCGTTTGTTCCAGAAAGTGGTTTGTATGCACAGAGCAGTGTTCTTTGAAAGTGTTGTGTCTGTGTTTTGTATGCATAAAGAAGTATTCTTTGAAAGTGTTTTCCATGCATAGAGAAGTGTTCTTTGAAAGTGTTTTGTATGCACTGAGAAGTGTTCTTTGAAAGTGTTTTGTATGCACTGAGAAGTGTTCTTTGAAAGTGTTTTGTATGCACTGAGAAGTGTTCTTTGAAAGTATTGTGTCTGTGTTTTGTATGCATAAAGAAGTGTTCTTTGAAAGTTTTTTGTATGCATAAAGAAGTGTTCTTTGAAAGTATTTTGTATGCATAGAGAAGTGTTCTTTGAAAGTGTTTTGTATGTATAGAGAAGTGTTCTTTGAAAGTGTTTTATATGCATAGAGAAGTCTTCTTTGAAAGTGTTATGTATGCATAAAGAAGTCTTCTTTGAAAGTGTTATGTATGCATAGAGAAGTCTTCTTTGAAAGTATTTACTATGCACGCTAGTGCCTTATGTGGCAAAGACAGCTCAATAGTAGGTACTTTCATATAAACGTAATAAGCCAGAACGTCGTATATTCAAGGTCGCAACCTATGCTTGCATTACAACTCCTTTTCACTTTCTTTTTGTTTTTCAATATTCTTAGAGAATAAAGCCACATTTATTCGTTTTCCCTCAAGCAACACACAGCAACCCGTTCTATTCTGTGCTACCTATTTCAGTTTTTTCCATGTCCTACCCATATTATTACCATAAAAAGATGTCAATTGAAACGAGAAAAAAAAGTGTTGAAGTGCTATATAGAGCCTGTTCTTTTGGATGGATGTGAAACTTGGACAATGAGCAGACAAGCTGAAAAACAGCTGATGGCTGTGGAAATGTGGTTTCTGAGGAAAATTTCAAAGAATACCATGGACAGACAGAAAAAAACCACATCCACAATGAACAAGCCCTACCAGAGGCAAATGAAAACCGCAAACTGATTAGAAAAATTAGACGCAGACAGTCAAACTGTTTTGGGCATGTTATAAGAAGAAAAAAAGTAGAGAACTTGGTGACAACTGGAAAGACTGAGGGGGAAAAGAACATGGGGAAGGCAGAGAAGTAAATATCTGGATGGCTTGACAACACGGTGTGGTCGAGACAAGAAGACAGAGCTGATCCACGACTCTGGCGATCATGTAAGATGGCGAAACATGACCATCCACGCTTACTGGCAGGGTGCATGATGATGATGATGACCCATATAATTGATCTGTCTTAAATTCTCTTCTCCGTGTGTGGATAGGTTTTCCTCTATGTTGTTGGCACTCTGGGTTATAGACTATGTAGTTATTAAAGAGGGGTTGAAAAGCATCAGGTTCGACTTTATTGCACCGAATTTTATCCCCCATGACTCGGTCTGTTTGCACTGGGCGGCCTACCAGAGGCGTCACACAAAGCACGAACTCTATAGCTGCAGCGACGATCCCCTGGAGCATCTGAAGTTATATTACTTTATAGTTGTATTATTATAATCAGAGAGGTCAGCATGACCGACTGGATAAGATAATCCGTTCTTAAGCACCCGGGGTGCTGATGCCGAGGAAGCGGGTTCAACCCCTAGACCGGTCATTTGGACTAAAATGTTGACTTCTCGTCCTTGACTTGGGGATGTAAATTACATGTACTTCAGAAGTCGGAGTTGGGTTGTCTGATAGTGTGGGACACTGGTGATAGGGAAAGCTAATCCACACACACAAGTCAGTCCAGTACACTAGAAGTAGAGGCACGTGTATGGACTACGCTTGAGATCAAACCGAGCGAAAGCAACAAAAAAGAAAAAAAGTGATGATCAGGTTTAGCAGACTACTCAGAAAAATATAAATTTGGCACCACTGGGAATTGAACCGCAGACAGTTAATTGGTAACAAGCACTAACCATTACATATATTTCAATGTTTGAATATGTTTTATGTGTTTGAAAATAGAAGGATATGTATTGATAGAAGAATGATGAGAGCAACGTAGACAGCTAACAAGCATAAGGAAACTACAAAACCAAATCCATGCTAATAACGACCAGACAAAAACTACAGACACTAGCCATAACTGGATCACCGCTCGAACTCCGCATAGGGCACGTTACCTATAGTTAATGTGACTGAACATAAAACACTAGGGCTTTTAATAGACAGCCATTTGAACTGGAGCTCTCATGTTCACGCTCTTACCAAGAAAATAGCGCAAAAAGTTTACCAACTTGCTAAAATTCAGCACTTCCTGGACGAAAGCACACGAAAAATATTCTATACATGCTATATCCAATCACATCTCGATTACTGTTCCACAGTTTGGGATGGTTGCCCTAAATCTAATTTAAAACGACTATGTTCTCTACAAAACCGCGCTATTCGTCTGGTTTGTGGCATAAATCACGTTAAAAGTAATAATTTGTACAGTCATCTAAAACTTCTACCACTACAAAAGCGCTTCCTTTTCAACAAAGCCAAATTAGTGAATAAAATTATATCTCAAAATACCCCAGAGTATCTTCTGCCGCTGATTCAATCTAATGCGATGAACAGCAAGCGCCTAAATTTGTTACATGTCTCAAAGCCTAGATTGGACCTATACAAAACATGTTTCGCCTATTCTGGTGCTCACTTATGGAATGATCTGCCTCCAGATCTGAAAACTCCAATGAGTCCCTACACATTTAATCGAAAACTCTTTCAATACTTAATCCATACCGACTATATGCCACCATAATTCATTTACTGGTATAATTGTTCAGTATAATTGTTCATTATAATTGTTTAACTATAATTGTTCACTATATATGTGTGTGCGTGTGGGAGCGAGAGAGAGAGAGAGAGAGAGAGAGAGAGAGAGAGAGAGAGAGAGAGAGAGAGAGAAAGTGGGTGTCAGAGAGAGGGAGAGAGTGAATGCGTGTGTGCGCACGTGCATGCGTGTGTGTGGAGAGAGTGATTGAGCGAGAAATGGTGGGGGAATGTGTCAGTGCATGCATTCGTACGTGTATGTGTGAGAGTGAGTGAGGGAGTGTATGCGTGCGTGCATGCGTTCATGTGCATGCGTTCATGTGTATGTGTGAGAGAGTGTTATTGAGAGAGTGAGTGTGTGTGTGTGTGTGTGAAGGATTGTATGTTAGAGAGTGAGACAGTGGGAGAGTTGATGTGTTAGTGTGTGTGTGTGTGTGAGCGCGCGAATGCGTGTGAGTGTGTGTATATTAAAGAATACAGACACACACACAGAGAGAGAGAGAGAGAGAGAGAGAGAGAGAGAGAGAGAGAGAGAGAGAGAGAGAGAGAGAGAGCATCACTATTTTTACGTCACATACATTTTATGTACACATTTTTCTCCATGTTTAACATTTTTATGAGACTGCTCATGACAAGTGTCAGTGTATGTGTGTGAGTAAAGTGTGGGAGTTTGTTCATACTAGTGTCAATACTAACGTGAGACATTTTGTATGTGTCTAGATGTGAGGAAGTGTGAGTGTATGTGGAGGATGTGTGTGAGTGTGGGGATATGTGTGGGTGGGGGTGTGTGGGTGGGGGTATGCGTTTGGATGGGTTGGGGTGTGTGGGTTTTGGTGGGTAGTGGTATTTGTGGGTGTTGGTGGGATGTGTGGATGGATGTGTGGGGGTGAAAGTAGGGGTGTTGGAATGGGTGTGGGGGATGTGTGTATGGGTGGAGGATATGTGTATGGGACGGATGCAGGGGATGTGTGTTTATGTGGGTGGAGATGTGTGGATGGTTTGAGGAAGTATGTGTGGGAGGCGGGGTTGTGTGGGTAGGGGATTGTGTTGGGTGGATTGGGGATGCAAGGGCGGGTGGGGAGAAGTGTATGGTGTGTGGGTTTGAGATATGTGTGCGGTGTGTTGGTGGGGGATGTGTGAATGATGTGTGGGTGGAGGGTATGTTTGTGGTGTTATGGGTGGAGGATAGTGTGTGGTGTGGGGGATGTGTGTGATGGGTGCGGGGAATGTGCGTATGGGTGGGGTATATGTGTGGGTGAGTAGGGGATTGTGGTGGTTGGGGGAAGTATGTGGGGGTGTGTGGGTGGGAGATGTGTGGTGTGGATGGGGAATGTGTGGGTGGGGGTGTGTGAGTGGCTTAGGGATGTGTAGGTGGGTGAGGGAGTTGTATGTGTCGGGGTGGGATGTGTGAGTGGGTGGAGGATGTGTGTGGGGTAGGGGTATTGTGATCGAGAGATGTTTGGTTGGGGGTGGGTGGGTGGGGGTGTGTGGGTGCGTAGTGGAGGATGTATGCGTGAGTGAGTGTGTGTTGGTGGACGGGTAGGGAATGCGTGTGTGGGTGGGGAGAGGTGTGTGGTGTGTTGGTTGGGGATATTGTTTGGGTGAGGTATGTGTGTGTGGGTGGGGGGTTTTGTGGTGTGTGAGTGGGGGTATGTGGGGTGGATGGGTAAGGGTATCTGTGTGGGTGTGGGTGGGAATATTGTGTGGTATCTGGGTGGGGGATATGTGTGTGGTGTGTAAGTGGGGATGTGTTGGTGAGGGATATGTGTGTGTGTGGTGCGTGGGTTGGGAATAGTGCGTGGTAGGGGGTGTATGTGATGTGCGGGTGGGGGATTAGGTTAAGGCATGTGTGGGTGGGTGGAAGTTGTATGTGTGGGTGGTGGGGTGTGTGTGAGTGGATTGGGGATGGATGTATGGGTGGTTAGGGAGATGTGTGTGTGTGTGTGGGGGGGGGAATAGGGACATGTCAGTTGGTGGGGATGTGTGTGTATGGTTTGGGGATGTGTGAGTGGATGCGCGATGTGTGGGTTGGTGGGGGATTGTGTGCATGGGTGGGGAATATGTTGTCGATGGAGATGTGGCTGGGGGATGGGTGGTTTGAGGTGTGGGTGGGGAGAGGATGTGTGGGGTAGGATGTGTATGTGGATGGGCGTGGGATGTGTGGGTTGGTGGGGGAATGTTTGTGGGTGGCGAGTGTGTTTTGGTTGGGGGATCAGGTGAGGGCAGTGTGTGTGGATGGGGGAGGTGCGGGAGGGGGATGGGTCGGTTGGTGGGGTAAGTATGTGTCCCTTGGTGTGCGTGTGTGTCGGTAGGTGGGGGTGTGTATGTGTCCCTTGGTGCGCGTGTGTGTGGGTAGGTGGGGGTGTTGTGTGGGTGGGGTGATGTATGGATAGGTGGGAGATGTGCTTCATAACATGGTAATTAGCCTTGTTTATGTTTACAACATTCATTTCACAATGTTTATTTTCTTCCTATGTAAATGTATAATGCTCTTGATGAACGAAAGACGAGTGATTGGAAGGGCCGAATGTAAGACGGGCCTGCGCGCCCAATTTGTGACCCAAATAAAATTGATTAAGTTGATTATCTTGAAAGAAGTTAACTCACAAAGAGAACTAATAAATCTTTATCAGAAGAAATAAATCCACATTCTCAGGGCACATTGTGACAAGGCGAACGCTGAAGTACGCTGTGATAATGGAAAAGTTCGAGAGGCACAGGGAGACCAAAAGAGAAAGAGATGCAGTGGGAGACCAAGAAAGAAGATACTGGTCAGTTTGGCATCGTGGTATGAAGGAGCACTGGAAGAAACGACTGGCAGTTCACGAGACAGAAGATTGTGGACAGTCATGACGACCAACATCATATTAACTATAAGAAGAAGAATGTGAAACTATGTTCTATATAGATACACACTTATCTTCTACATCTAAAATTACCTTCTATATGTGAAAGTATTCTACTGCATATGGATATATGTGAGGAAAGCTGTGGTAGCATTAAAGTTAGTGGACTTGCTTGCTAAGGCAATCTCATCTCAGCTTTTCCTCTTGTACAAGGGGCGTTCAGAAAGCAATGCACCACATCATTTTTCTCAGCTAATAATAGAGATGGAGGCATGATATTTTGCACACTTCAGATATGGCATGCGTTGATTGTGTGCACCAAATTGCAACCCAATCAGCCAAATAATGTTGCTGCCGTAAACCATTGAAATAGAGCATGTTAGAATGATGCGTTATAAGCGGCGAATTGTGATAGAATGTCTCGTTGAGGAGAAGGAAACGGTTGTGAACATTCACAGTCGACAGAAGTACGGTCAGTCGCTGGGTTAAGAGAATCAAAGAATCAGTTAGTTAGTTAGTTAATCGACAGATCATCCTCATTGCACATCGAACCATTCAGTCCATAAGTGCTCGGATCCCCTCCTCAGCAAATCCTGCAGCGTATAGCGGCTAACGACACCAGTTCTGTGTTTGTTTATCAATCTTCTTTGGCTTCCTGCGTAGTGTTCTTGTTTGGCCACCCCTCTTTTGATTTGCTGTTCTCGCAGTCTGACCATGGTTGTAGATTCGCAGTCATCACTTGGTTCTCGCACAAGTCTTACTTCTCGTAGAGCATTCAGAATGTCAGCCTGGTCCATGGCGCGTCCGTCCTCCACCTTAGCCTTACCTGCGAGCTTGTCAGCCCCCTCATTTCCTTATACTCCCGCATGCCCTGGCACGAAGATGAAACTAATCTTTGTCAGCCGAGACCGCTCCAGAGACAGCAACCACTCTCTTCGGATCCACCCCATCTCTATCCTCTTGAGCATGCTCATTGAGTCGCTAAGAAAACATGCCCTATTGAATGTCTGTGTCTCGAGCCATGTTATTGCTTTACTTACTGCCATGACTTCCATAGTCAGGCTACTTGTGGTCTCAACAAAGGCACCAGAGTCCTCCTTCACAATTCTCCCTCCGGCCCGCGCCATGAAGGCCCATGAGCTTCTCACATGTCGGATGACCGACCCATCAGTGTAGATGACAGCATCACCGTATAACGAATTCTTGAAAATCAACGCTTGTACTTATGCCTCCACAGCAGCCTGATTTTCTTGTCTGCATTTCCTGTCTAGTTGGATGCAAACTGAAAAGGACGTACAGAAATCTGTTGGCACTTGTACCCACTCCTCGCCAGGTTCTAAGTCCTCCAGTCAACACACCTGTTGAAGAATGTCTTCGGCTTGACCCATCCACGACCTTCCCCTTTTTAACCTGCTGCCCTTTACCTTCCTAATTTCACTATGCAGTGGATGTTGTGTGTTTGTGTTAACTCTGAGGTAGGCACGTGCTCTGCAAATTTGTAGTCTGTCTTCAATGGTTGGAAAATCAAGATGGTAGCGCATCGCCCTGCATGCTGTATCTCTTGTACATGATGAATAATGCACATAGCTTCATTCTGTATCCTTTCCATCCTTTCTATCTGCTTACGGCTGAGAGTCAAGATTGCCATTGCATACTCCAAAACAGACATGACCAGCCCCTCATAAAGGAGGCATAGATGGCGCTGCACAGTTTGCTGCCGCCATCATCCGCATCGCAGCCAAACCCCGCTTGGCCTTTGTTATCACCTTGTCTATGTGCTCATTATAAGCAAGGCTTCGATCAAAACGTATCCCCAGGTAATTCATTGCCTGAGTTCTGAGAATCAAAGAATCAGGAAATGGAAATACAGTGTTGCTTGATCGGCCTCGCTGTGGACTCCCTTCCACAGCCACCAACGCAGAAATATTGAAATGCGCTAAGGACTTTATTCTTACTGAGTGGCGAATCACTACTCAACAATTGGCCTTACAACTGTCAGTGAGCAACGGTACTGCAAGTACAGTTATAAAAAACTCTCGGACTTTGTAAGTTTTGCGCAAGATGGGTTCCTCAAAGTCTCACAAATGACCACCGATTGCAAAGGAAGGCAATTTCTTCGGAAATGTTATAACGTTTCAATGCTGATGGAGAGAACGAAAGAAAGAAATTCAAGATAGATCCTTCAGCTGGTAAGGTCAGGACCACTGCCTTTTGGTACACTGAAGGTGTGATTCTTGTGGATGTTATGCCAAGAGGAGAGACAATCAGTTCATTAAAAAGAAAGAAATACCACAATGTAATATGAGGATAAATGGGAATATTCTTAAACAAGTGAATAGGCACAACTAAACTATCTCTTAACATCTAATAGGATTTGCCTTGAAGAGATTATAACAAGAATCGATATGGCAAAGGTAGCCTTTCGCAAAATGGAAGACATGATGACTTAAAAATAGATGTCAATTACAACGAGAAAAACAGTGTTGAAGTGCTACATAGAACCTGTACTTTTGCATGTTGTGAAACGTGGACGATGAGCAGATAAGCTGAAAAACATCGGATGGCTGTGGAAATGTGGTTTATGAGGAAAATGCAAAGAATACCATGGATGTAGAACCAGTTTTGCTGTATGGCAGTGAATCTTGGAATGTAAATGAACAAATTAAGAAGAAATTAGAAGCAACAGAGATGTGGTTCCTGAGACGAATGTTGCGAATTCCTTGGACTGCCAGAGTAACTAACGACGACTGCCTGAAACAGGCTAACGAAACTAGAACATTATATACAACAATAAGACAGAGACAAACAGCTTTCCTCGGTCATGTGATGAGAAGAGAGGCATTGGAGAACATCGTAACAACTGGAAAGATCGAGGGGAAGAGAGGCAGAGGTAGACCAAGAGAAGTGATGCTGGAGGGATTGAGACGGTGGCATGGAGGAATATCAGCAGCAGAGTTGATCCAGAAAACCAAAGACCGAGATCTATGGAGAGCCATGAACGCCTACGCCAGCCGGCACGGCACTTGATGATGATGATGACTATGGATAGGCATAAAAATAAATGAGCAAGACCTACAAGAGGCAAAATAAAGCCGCAAACTGATGAGAGAAATTAGACGAACACATCACAATTTTTGGGTACATTATGAGAAGAAATAAACTAAAGAACTTGGTGACAATTGGAAAGACTTAGGGTTAAAGAACAAAGGGAAGACACAGAAGTAAATATATGTATGACTTGACTACATGGTTGGTCCGGACAAGAACACTGAGCTGATCCACGACTCTGGTGATCGTGTAAGATGGTGAAACATGACATCCCACGCTTACCGACATGGCACATGATGATGATGATGATGATGATGATGATGTTGCTGAATTTGTACATGAACGTGTCTTCTCAATATAACAGTACCTTCTGTTTATAAATGTGTCTTCTTTACAATTAAGGATCTTCTAGGTAAAAACAAGCCTGTTACCTATGTGTGATAATTCAAAATCTATCTTATCGCGTCCCCATATGCCACCAATAAAAAATAGCTGGCCAATGAATTCCGTGGAATTCCATCGCTGTTGGATTACATTAGGCATGTAAACACCCAGCTAGTGATGACCTATTTTCCAAGCTGTCTGATTGGTCAACTTATTTCTTTCTGTGTGGCAACAACAAATAACCTATAAGTTATAATCACTATCAGCACGTGCCCTGCCGAATACCATACGCGTTCATGCATCTACACATATGTGGTCCTGAATGTTCTGGATCAGTTCAGGCGATATTTCTCAATGCCACCATCTTTCTCAGAATTCCTATTGGTTTACCTTTGTCTCACCTACCACTGATCTTTCGAGTTGTCATGGTGTTTTCTAATGCCTCTCTTCTCATTATGTGACCAAAGAACATTGTTTGTTTTTACTGTTCTACCTTACGTTATACTGTTGTATATAACCTACTACCTTGCAGTTATAATGATGTATATAATGTTCCACTTTACAGCTATAAAGCAAACCTTAATTTCCGGGTCACCACATTGACCTTGATAACAAATCTCTGGGTCATTATCATTGGTTCCCAAAACAGCTAATCGTCAGAGTCCCAGGCAGAGAGCAGTTTGGCTGACTGTAGTCTTCAGCATACACAGAGACCACATGACTAGTGTTGTCTGCCTTGTTGGCTGACAGCGGGTAATGAAGAATCACCTTCCCTGACGTGCTGATATTCAGGAATTTTGCTCCATCTGTCAACCATAAAATACAATTTTCACGGCCGGTAACCAAATTGCAAAGGTATACCTCATTAATAGCAACAATTGCATGTCATTTGCAAGACGATACGATTAACCCCAACGGCAGGTTGGCTTTCTAGGTAATTTATGCCCAGTAGTTTGCCATATGAGCAAACAAGCTGAAAAACATCCAAGTTCTACAAGAAACAAATGAAAATCGTAAACTAATTAGAGAAATTAGACGTAGACAGTCAACAATTTTTAGTTACGTTATGAAAAGAAATAAATTGGAGAACTTTATGAAAACTGGCAGGATAGAGGGGAAGAGACTAAGTGGAAGGCAAAGGAGTAAATACCTGGATGGCTTGGTCAGGTGGTATGGTCGAGACAAGAAGACTGAGTTGATCCATGACTCTGGTGATCGTGTAAGATATTGAATCATGACCACACACGCTTACGGGCATGGCACATGATGAATGAATGAGTTTGCCATTGCTTTCTGAACGAGAAAACAAATGTGAAGTCCATTTGACTGATCTAGGGCTTGATACTGTGACCCTGCCATCAGTGAACCGGAAGTTTAAGAGCGCTCGTATCAGTTGTATCCTTTTGGCCATGTCGACATGCGTCATTAGTTTATGTGTTGTGATTTTAATTGATCTAAAAATATACGTAATTCATATGTTTATAGTCTTTTCTCTTGTATAGAGTGTATTTTTAATGACTGTGCAGTGTTTGAAAATATTGCCGGTCCAAGTTTTGTATTCACCCTCTGTAAAGTTCATGCAACATGACAGGTAAATACAAAACTTGGACCGGCAATATTTTCAAACACAGCACAGTCATTAAAAATACACCCTGTACCACTGAACTGTAATGAACTGTTTCCATTAACTAGAGGGTTAAAAGACGCAAGATAGACTTCATTGCACCAGGTTGATCCCATATGGCCCGGTCTCCTTTCGCAGAAAGCGTCGCATAAAGCAGGAACTCTACAGCTTCAGCCACGAGCCCCAGGAGTCTCTGAAAAAACTGCACTCGAGAACTGAATGAAGGAGTCTAGAATTGAACCCACAACCATCGGCGCATGAGGCGGGAGGTGTAACCACTCCACCAACTGTCTAGTATTCATGGTTTAAGTTGAGCCCAGATCTGTACTGGTCGGAAAAATAATCCTTCCTTTGCTGGCGATGGCTGGTTTGTTGGAGAGTCCCCGGCAGACTCTTGAGTTGTAACTCTTGTTAACAGATTCACTGCCAAACAACAAACATATTTGGATCACACATGGCACGCAATCAAATCAACAAGTATTATCATGTAAGTGTCCGTTCATTGAGTTTTAAAATTACGGAAGATGCCACGAAATAAAATAAATGACACGACGACACTAATTAATTAATTAATTACTTCATTCATTCATTCATTCAATAGCATGTCCTTTGCAGAACCTCTCTCCCATAACAACCTTCCAGAAAACTTCTCGGTCATAAGCAAGATATCCCGCATCTAATACACCCATTTGGAGATCATTTGCCACATCCTGCACCATCTTCTCTTTGGCCTTCCTCTTCCTCTCTTCCTTGGTATATATTCCTCAATTATTGTTCTCTCTAAACTTTCATGACTTTTCAAGTAACCAAATATTTCAATTTCTTTATTTTATCATCTTTAGTGGTCAACTTTATTTAATACGTATTTAGCTCTTGTCGTTTGGATGCATTTGTTTTTGTCTGCATCCAAGATGTTCTTAGAACCCATCTATAACATTTATATTCAAAGAAATTTATGCGCTGTTCAGCTTGTTTAGTAAGTGTCCAGGTCTCACAGGCTTATGTTGCAATGGGAAAGATGCACGCTTTTACAAATCTAATTACGACCCTTGCATGGCGATATATCGTCCTTTTGTCCAAATGGGAGATCACATTTGACGATATATTATCCGTCGACACTGAATCAGTTAAGAGCTAAAGCCACTAACCTGTGTCATTCAAGACGTAACTAACATTAGCCAGGTCATCGTGAAGAGTAGATATATATCCCAGAGGACCCGTCTCTCCTTCCTTCACAGTCAGGTTCAGGGAGGTTATGTTCCACACAGGACACATGTCTGATACCGAGATGTGAACCCTGGCAGTCCCACATTGTGCTAGGATGCCGATGTCACAGGCTGACACCGCGAGGTAGAACATGGGGGTATTCTCTCGGTTCAAGTCACCAATTAACTTGATCTCACCTGGACAGAAAATAGAAAGATTGAAAATGAAGGAAATGTATTTTCATCATCAAGTGTCTTTCTGACTGGTCTGGGCGATCATGCTTCTCCATATATTGCATCGTACGATCTCCAACTGCATGTATTAATTAGTGTATTACATATGTTAGTACCATGACACAAGGCTCTCAATAATCTTCTCTCGCTGTCTTTCTCTATCTCGCTTTCCACAAACCTGTCCTGTTATCACATGTTCCATATTTTTCCTGGTAATGTGACCCAATAAAAAAAAAAAAAACACACACACACATATGATCGCCACTTTCTGATGTTTACAGTAAATTATCTTTGTGCCTTAGCAAATTAAAAAGCTATTTTGTCTAACAAGCCATTTCTTAAACAGCTTTAGTAAAACCAGACTACCGATCAGACTGGTAACAGTCAGATTTGTTCAGGGCTAGTGAAAAGAGATGGGAACCAGAGACAGGATGACGGAATCGCTTTAGCCACAGTAGTAATGGAATCTCGAGAAACAAAGAAAACCTCTTCGATGCTGGATGTGTAACAAGATAGAAGACACGAAACGAAGCCATATCAGAAACATATGCAACCCATAATAATCATATAAGAGAAACACTACCAGATATGATAAACATTGCAATTAAAATGATTGTGAACACACACAAAAATACACCTCACGTATATTAAAAACAAAGCAATTTCTAGAGGATGATTAATATAATTAAAATGTTAAAGAAAACTAAATAGAAAGTACGTAATCTGTTAAAATAAAGCTTAAGGCAGAGTATCGACTTCATTTCACCGGGTTTATCCCATATGGTTTGGCCTCTTTCCGCAGAGTGGCTTGTCAAAAGTGCTGAACAGCGCACAAACTCAGTGGCTTCAGTGGTGTATTATGTAGTTATTTTGCCACATATTGACACACATTAATCTTGTTTTGCTATTCAATTCTGATTTGCCATTCAATCTTGATTTGCCTTTCAATCCTGATTTGCCAAATAAAAGCCAGGGTGACGATGATAAGTCGAAAATGGACCCCCAGGCGTCCATTGAAGTGGCCAGAAACAGCGACGCATATATCTTTCATCATACCTTGTGTGGGATCAATGAAGAAAACGTCTGATCCACTAAGGCGATACATAATCCGATCTCCAGAAGTATCGACATCATGTGCGACGACTTTTCCAACACTCTGACGTATCTGTGCGTTTTTAGAAATGCTAAAATTATACACAGACTGCAAAAAGCGTGGGGGTTCATCGTCAACATCTAAGATCTCTATGAAGATTTCAGCTGATGTATTGAGGCCCTTGCCACAGTTGTCAACAGCAACGATCTGTTGTAATGGAAAATAACAAAGATTAATGCACGAGTCTGCATAAGACAGATGGATGATTCCAATCTGAACAAAATAAGTTACATTGTATATACATAATCTTCCAGAACTTCTTGTGCAATTTTAAATAGTCCTAATGTGAATCTTGAAGCATGACTATCATAGGAAAATACAGCGATGATTACACCTTGACTTCCACCGGTTTGTGTATGGTTGTTTAAAAAGACATATCCTGCAAAGCAGCAGAGGGGAGAGGTTTTGTATGGCGTCCCTTGTCCGCCGATGGACACTTCATAGAGTTCTAAGGTAATTTTGTGTAGCTTGCTGCCCCAACTACTAACTCTCCTCCTCTCAGTGACCACCGCCTGTGCTGGTCCACGGCGATTTCTTCAAGATATTCACAACTGACCCCTAGAGTAGATATCTAGAGGAGACTCCACCGTCCGACACCCGGTGGACGCGCCTAGTAGTAGTACAGGCTCCGACGAGAGAACATTCATGACAGTTTGTGCCATGGCATGGAATGAACTGATCCATGTCGTCGGAGATCGCAATTTGTGGGGAAGCATGATCACCCTCTTTAGCTGGCAAGGCACTTGATGATGATGAATTTGAACCTTCCGGATTAACATTGACCACATTACACATCTAGTAACGAATATGGGGACATAATCATATATCTAACGCGTCTTAACGTCATTTTTCACTTTTGCCTCAAGAGTTGTGGGGAAGAATTAGTTGATGTTCCAGTGCTCGATATGTGGTAATGGATAGTGTCATTCCGTGTGATTGGACAATGTTTTTGATGCCATCAATCTATTTTCTTCTAGGGCGTCCTCTTGGTCTCGTAGCAGATCTTCTTTGATGTAGCGCCAGTGCTATTAGTTGATTGTGTTGCATTCTAATGAGATCATTTGATCTTCTGCTTTCAATATATGTGGCACAAGGTGTTAACCCCACTGTCTGACTGATATAATTTCTGACTAGGTAATACGACTCACTGCAGGTGAATTGGATATATATATATATATATATATATATATATATATATATATATATATATATATATATATATATATATATATATATATATATATATTACACGCCTGTGGATTAGGGATTAGTAAATGCAGGGTCACAATTCCCCGACGTACAGGGTCAACATTCAAAATCTGTCACCGAGCGATTTGGCAGCAGATCCCTGTGTGTTATTTCCATTGTATGAGAGTCGACCGTACAGAAAGCAATGGCAAACTAATGAATGTACAAACGATCTAGTAAATCACCAACAGCCAACACAAGCTGAGGTTGATTGCAACTTTCTGTACAAGGACACGCAACTAACTCTCTAACATGCTAAACTGTATATGTAGGATAAGTATTATTTGAAATTGTGATACAATTATTTCCCAATATTAATCAGCTTCTATTAATCTGGAGTGATTGTATTTTATAATTTGTGTGTGTTAATTTGCACAAAACTTTATGTACATTTCTTTAATTTCCTTAAAACAAAAATAGCTAAGATTTACTTAGGACTATGTTAGAATTCCCCTTTATTGTCATTTCCATCCAAAATATATTTATTTTATCAACACTAGCTTTTAGGTCATAAATATTCATACATTGAATAATAATGTACGACTTTGAATCCTAAACAATTAGTAAACAAAGAGGAGATCCCATGAACCTGGTGAAACGTAGTTTAGAGAAGAATGTTGAACATATTTTGGACAACTTCAGAAATAGTAATTTACATGTTTTGAAATACATGATGACACGCAGACAACTTACACAGACAGCAGGAAATATACAGTGAACACACAATGTTCACATTATCAGAAGACTGACATAGACTGTAATATCTAGAAACATTTATAAACAAAATAGAGAGAATATTCTAAACAGCCTTTCAAGATGGCATGGAATAATATAGGTATATAAACTGACTCAATACTCGGGAGATCTACAGATTCAGAGAAACATAATAATCTATGATAATGAATAACCAATAAATACAAAGCTGTTACAGGATATGTGAAATGCCCACTCACTTGTAAAGTATAATTTTCACAAGATTCTCTATCAAGTTTTCCTTGGACAAATAAAATGCCGGAGCTTTCGTTGACAGCAAACGGAGAGGAGTTATCTGGGAGACTAAACAGATAACCTGGACAGTCATCGATGTCAGCATCTGTCAATTCCATTTGTGGAGTCTGGTGAAACAAAATCAGTCAGCTATTGTTAATATGTTTACTGTTTACATAACTGATGTAATTACACGTAGCTTTTGGCTTGGTTTTGTTGGCTAGTGAGTTGAGCCAAGAATCAACGTCCCAGCACTCGGGAAATTATCATACGTACTCCGTCCTCATCTTCAACAGCCAGCAAAGAGACCCAATACTAATGATACCAGCTGTAGTCGGATTATGTGTCCGTCTGACCTATAATGGAAGTACTGATTATCAGCCAAATCCTCTGGTCACTCCCTGCTCCATTCTCTCCGGGATATGATGATCTATCTGTTCATCCATGGTATACACGTGATCCCAAAAGGCCTTGATCACAGCTTCTACCTCTACGCCGTCTTTGTAAAATGGAGTTACACCTCTCCATAGCACACAGCCTGGCATGAATATAGAGACCATGTGTTGGCAATGCAGCATGATCCCTCTCTCGGCCTGCCTAGTTTGCTCCAGAGAAAAGGTAACACTATTACATCTGGAACAAGAGAAGCTACAGAAGCTGCCGGACCAGCAAAGCAATGCTCTAACTGTCCGCGGGTCAGAGCTTCCATCCTGGACCAGCTGTCGACTAAGGTTTAGGCTATGGTCTGTCTTGCCATGAAATTTAGTTTTAGGTTGCATTTCACTGCACTAGGATAAGGCATGTACCCTCCCAATTGCACTCCTCCACCCGAAGCCGTTGGCACAATGTGGGATGTCGGGTTTGGTGAGCGCCGCCCAACGTTCGGCACCAACAGAAAACTGGTAGTACCGCATACAGTAGCTCAGTTATATCTGACAAAGACTAAGGTCTTATAGATATAAATACATGTCAACATACACATGTTTAATACATGTCAACATACATACATACATGTATCCCAAGCAAGAAATTCAGCATTATATTGTTTGATTTCTATATTTAAATTCACCAAGAAGCGATCAGCATGGCTTAATGGATAAGAGCGTTTGTTCTTAACCATCCGGTGTGCTGATGCCGAGGTAATTGGACTAAAATGTTGAATTTTCGTTCTTGGCTTGAGGACATAAATTACAAGGACCTCAGAAGTCAGAATGGTTTTACCTGATGGCAAGGGACACTGGTAATAGGGGCAGCTAATCATCACGAAAAAATCACCCCATTGCACTAGAAGTAGTAACACGTGTTGGACTACGTTCGTGTTCAAGGCTAGTGAACTTTAAAAAGAAATTAACTAAGGGAATACATTGTTTTGAATACTTTGTGTGCTATTGTACAGACAAACAATCAGTAAACTCTGGGACAATAACGGTCACACAAAAGAGTGTCGGAGTGGACAAATTTCAGGGATAAACAGACACATGGCATCTTACTAAAGTGACAGTGACATTTCTGGCGTCCTCTGAGACCTGGGCGGTGTAGCGTTTCTGAGAGAATTGTGGGGGGTTGTCATCGATGCCAGTGACGGTGACAAAAACAGTACCTGTTGCCTGCAAGAATCAATGAAATATAACATCTAACTACATTAATTCATTGTGTAAACAAACCAGAAAGCCTACAAGAATCAACGAAATGTAACATCTAACTACGTTAATTCATTGTGACACAAGCCAGGCAGCCTGCAAGAATCAACGAAATATAACATCTAACTACGTTAATTCATTGTGACACAAACCAGGAAGCCTGCAAGAATCAGCGAAATGTAAAATCTAACTACGTTAATTCATTGTGACACAAGCCAGGCAGCCTGCAAGAATGAACGAAATATAACATCTAGCTACGTTAATTCATTGTGACACAAACCAGGAAGCCTGCAAGAATCAGCGAAATGTAAAATCTAACTACGTTAATTCACTGTGACACAAACCAGGAAGCCTGCAAGAATCAGCGAAATGTAAAATCTAACTACGTTGATTCATTGTGACACAAACCAGGAAGCCTGCAAGAATCAGCGCAATATATCATCTAACCTCGTTAATACATTGTGTACACAAGCCAGGCAGCCGCGGTAACCTAGTGGCTAGACTCTCACCTGCCGGCCCGGTGGTATAGGTTTGAATCTGCATTCGGCGTGGATTTTTAAAATTGACCTACGCTTCCAGGCCGACCAGCATGGCTGAATGAGTGCCAGAAAATGTCTTGGGAAGTAAATGCGGTGAGCTAGATACTGACCACATCATTGACTGAGAACTGACCGGTCTATACAAGTATGGATCCAGCACCATGTGTCACAAGGCCAGTAAAGAGTATCCTTTGTTGGTGATGTTTTATACACAACGCACTTTGCTCCTTGATCATGACGAAGCAAACAATAGGCTGCATAATTTATGGCCTGACATAGTTTGCTGCATCTCCTCGGTACATATTGCACTCAACATGAAGAAAAAAAAACGAACCCTTCAAGCTGAAATATACAAACCATATATTCCCATGGTAGTTTAATCGATTACCACCGTAATTTTAAACGGACTATTATTACTTATTTGTTTATATAACAATGGCTTAGCCGTTTGAATTGCAACTGCCTCAGCATTTCTCAACACTCCTCCATTTTATGCACCCGACGAGATGCAGCGAAACATGCTAGGCAATACATTGTGTAATTATGTGCTTGTCTCAATTTTTGTTTTTAAAGTTTACAAATGGAAACCATTGTTGTGAGAATTATTCTTCATTAGATCCAAGCTGCAGATAATTCAAAATGGCTGATGACTTAAATGTCGAAGGCTGTATGGTGAGCAAAGTGGTGAGAATAAATATATAGTTCATTTATTTTTAAACATTTAAAGACAGTGAACTGCTCTGTATCAAGGCATACAACTCAAACATAATTATATTAAAACACAACTAGTTACAGAAAGTGGTCATGGTAGCATGTAATTAGCAGACTTTTTTGTCAAGAGAATTCTCAGATTCAATGTCGCTAATGGCAGAGTGATGTTTCCCGACCTGTAGGGCATGGAGAAGGGTATACTAATTTGATTTCTTTTTCAATATATATATCTACCACAACTCAAGGCAGCCACGTGGCGCAGTGTTTAGAAGCCTGTTTGTCGGCCCGTGGTCACAGTTTCAAATTTGCACCTGACGCGGATTTTTAAAATTGACCTAGGCACCACGGTCAACCAAGTCCAAAAAATTTGGTACCAATAAATGTGTTGGGAAATGACGGTGACAGGCAAAATATTGACCACATTAGCTCTCGAGTGCCGATTGGTGCAAAAAAATTTGAGTCCAGCATAAATGTCCAATACGTCAGAAGATGAGTAAAAGCGTCCTTTGTCTACAAGTACAGCACCTTAATGGCGGGAGCACAAGCTCTTCACTTTATTTGTTCTATATATAGAACACCGGCTTCGTGGCTTAGAGGTTAGCGACTTCTCTCCGTAATCTCGTATACTCTCGTAGGTAACGTGATGACGGTGAGAATCAGCAGTGGTTCGAATCGCATCGGTAACTTACGGAGTATGTGAGCCGGCCGCTCAGAAAGCAATGGCAAACTACTGAGCGTAATCTTGCCAAGAAATCAACATACAGCTGAAAGATGCTGGTGTTGACAGCGATGTCCTGTAAAGGATATGCAAAAAAAAAAAATATATATATATATAGAACAGTTTCAAATATGTGCCTTGTTTGGAATGTACTATGCGTTCACCGGCTCTATGGAGAAGGGATTACCAACGCAATTCTTAATTCCGTATATCATGTTCGAAACCCAGCTGTGGGCGATTCGGAAGCAGACCGCCTTTCGTTGGTTTCAAACAATGATATGAATGTCGGCCGTTCAGAAAGCAATGGCAAATTACTAAACGTAACCTTGCCAAGAAATCACAAGCAACGAAAAAATACTGCGACGTCCTTAAAGTATATGTAACTAACGTGTTAACTAACCATGCATTCAGTGTTGCTCATGTTAATGATAATGTTTCTATACTAAATATGTATTACAAAATGAATCTAGTTACTCACTGATAGAGGTGGCTTTCCTTTGTCCACTGCTGCTATAGTTAATATAATGTCAGCCGCTTGATTGTGAGGTATGGACTCTTTGTCCAACGCGTTAACTGTTTTTAGTACATTCTGAGACAAAAATAAAGCTATCTTGTCAACAAAGTCAAACAATACAGTCATCATCGTTTTGCTCCCACTCATCTGACGTAGGCTCCATAGATTTCTTTCTTTGGTGTTCGGATAAACACTGCTGATGATATTCCTCCATGTCACGGGAAAACTGCAGTTTAGTGATTCCTTGATAACTTACATATAAAACTACAAAGTAGGAGGAGGGTTAACAATCGTGTACTTCAGTCTGAGAGGAGGATAAATTAAAGATCATTGACCGACGGATATAAAAATAGGATACAGGTGTTAGCAGAGGTCATTGCCTGACGATCTGATCGGACGGACACGGGAAACGGGGAGATCGCGTTGGGGAAAAATGAACGGAGAAAGCGATCAACGGGTTCGGACGCTTTGAAGTATTAGCGTAAGGGGAACCCAGGGAAACAGCGTAAGAACGGAACGAAACGAGCAACTAATCACTACGTGATTTCACCGCCTTTTGATGTGCAGGATACGTCCAGAGACGAGTGTTGAGGTATGAACATCAAACAATAACGGAGGATGGGCCACTCGTTATAAATAGTAGAAATTGGGTTTTCTGTTTTAGTGTGTGTTCCAAACTGGACAGAGATATCTATTAATCCCAGGTGTGGAAAAGAAATTATAGTCCCGTATTGTTTAAGGCAATGGGATATTAGTGCCGATGTGCTTAATTATTAATTTCGATTCCGGGATGATAATAGAAGAAATAAGGTTCCAATCCCCCTATTGAAATCAGAGAAGAAATGAAGGTTACTTCACTTGAGCAAATAAAGTACCTACTTAGAACCAACAAGAACATAGACATGTTTTAATATGAAGAAGTGATAACGTAACGTCAAATACAGAACACTGTATGCTCAAACGAATATACAACTAAAGCCCTTAAAAGGAAAAGAAGTTAACCTGTGGCAAGCAGGGATACTTAAAACTGCATGCAATTGCACTGTGCAGAAACATTAAACTTTATTAACAAGAGACATTGTGTAGAACATTTATAGTAACTCTAGACAATGTTGGATAGTGGCGGTGTGTATTCAGAGGTGGACTATAATACCTTCCAAAACGGGAAATATATGAATTTCAGTGACTTACCAAATCGGATTATTTTCTGGTGATAAGACATTGAACAGTTGTTTTCTTCAAGAATTGGATTAAGTCCAGACTCAAGCAGGAGGAGATCATCCAGGGTGAGATCACTCCATTTCTATGTGTGCTGTCCTGTGTTTTAGCCGACAGAAGAGGCGAGAAAATCTACGGCACATACGAAGTCAAAAGTCCTATCTTGCATTCACACTAGTAGACAATACCAACTACATATACACAGTCCATCCATACACCAGACATAGTTTATTTAATAAATATTTTATAATTGTTGAAGGAAACTGTTGTCGGAGTATGTGATGAAGGAATAATAGAAAGAGAGAAAGGAATAGATATATGGAAGGGAAGACAGAAGGGATGAGTGTAGACAGAAGTCAGTCAAGAATCCCAAAGAAGAAGAAGTAATAAGGTGTGCTTGTTCATTCCACGTTCCTCCCGGGACGACAAGCTACATTAAATGGTGGAGCATAGCGGGGTACAGCCAATGCTTAGTGGTACCATCCCTAGCGGGGTACCTGCATATAGGTACATTAAAAGGTAACTGCATAGCAGGTTACATGCATATTGATACCTACATATTGGGATATACCTTTAAGTATAGATAATGATGACTTTTAATGGAAGCCTGTCCAGGGGATATATGGTGCCAGTACTTTAATGTTGTGGACCTTACAGTGAGAAAGATCCAGACAGGATAATTGTGGATAGGTGTTCAAACACAGTACTTACCTTGTTCACACTTTCACACGTCTACATAAGTCTTTATCCTATATCTTCTCGTGAGGTTGTGAGAGTAGTTGTGGGGTACTGTGTGATGTCATATATAACATATAGATATTAACATATATATATTTAAGTGAGATAAGTAGTACGTACTTACTGCTTAGGGTCTCTTTATCCAACCTGCGGACTTACCTTCTTTTACTATGGCCACTCATAAACTAGAGATGGAAGAACTGAGGGAAAGGGGTGAAGCAATGGGGTTGTCTGGACAAGCCCTATCCGAGTATATACAAGTGGTAGAAAGAGAGCGTCGTCAAGCAGAACGAGAAGATCGAAAAGCAGAGCTCGAGCTTAGAAGAATGGAACAGGAGGCCAAGAAACTGGAAATGGAACAGGAGGCCAAGAAAATGGAACAGGAGGCCAAGAAACTGGAAATGGAACAGGAGGCCAAGAAACTGGAAATGGAACAGGAGGTCAGGAGACTGGGACTGGAACATGACAACAAGAGGTTGCAAGCAGAGGAAGCCAACAAGATAAGGGAACATGAATACCGCATGCGAGAACTGGAGCTCAAGACACAAACGAAGGGAGAAACTGACGGGGCAGAAGGAGGATCCTTTTCCCATGGTTCACTCAACATGAGTGGACATGGTTACCATGCCATGAAGTTTCCCTTGGCGGTCTTTGATGAAAGTATAGAGAAGATATACCAGTTTTTGGATCGGTTCGAGGTCATGGCAGTCGCTATGGGACTGGATAGAAGCCGATGGGCTCTTAAATTATCCCAGGCATTACGTGGTTCGGGGTACGAGGTCTACACACGCCTACCACCAGAACATGAAAATCATTACGAGGAATTAAAAGCCGCTTTGATGAAGCATTATGAAGTCACAAGCACAAACGTATCGGAAGAAGTTTAGATCGTCTAGACGAGAGCCGGGAGAGCTATTCGCCGCCTACAGTCTGAGGCTGAAATCACATCTCCAGAAATGGATGGACTTGGCAGAGTTCAAGCGGGACTATGACAGTTTGGAAGAGCTCATGGTGGTCGACCAGATGCGACAGCAAATGTCAGAACCACTAAAGACATTTTTAGGAGAACAAGGGGCGGAACGGATGGATGTGGTGAATAAGCTGGCGGAAAGATTCGTAGAAGTACATGGGGAAGACTGAAGAAACTCAGTATACAACCACAAAAGGTCAGGAGAAAAAAGAGAAAAAGAAACCTACGAACTGGGAAGGAGAAAAAGTGGAACCTTGTATAAAGACGTCACTGGAGAGTTCAGAGAAGGTGAAGGAAGGAAACCAGAACACCTCGAATTCTCCAGCTAAACGACCGTGGTATGAGAAGTGGTGTTCGATTTGCAAGGTCGCCCTCTCATAACACAAAGGACTGCAGATCGAAACCGAAAAGTTCTTACTTCGCGGCATGCCAAGTGATTCATAAGAAGGTGATCGCAGACAAGCTGAGGTCAGAGAAGAAAAGCTTGACCAAAGAAAGCCCACGGAAAGTTTGGAAGGGAAAATGGTGCACACACTGCAGGTCGAAAACACATAATACTGTGGACTGCCGATGCCAGGAAAAGGTCGAGGAGAGGAAAGACACTCCGAACCAAGAGAGACCACCTGTGGTTGAACTGATTGAAGTCAATGGCCAGCAGGTGGCTTTGTCTCTACGATTCAGGATTGGATGGGGAAGCTGTGGTTGACGCGAGCACCCAGACCAACTTACAGGGGAGACCATAGAGATACAGCAGGCAATGAGGAGTGCTGTTACCATGACGCTACCAATCGCCAAGGTGGAGATTAAGTCAAGGTACGTCACTGGGCATTATTCCAGGCAGCTGTATTAGCGGACTTCCTTATTTCCCAATGATCATTGGCACAAAATATGTCTTTCTTGGGGATGCCCAAACAGCCAGCCCACAGGGGAAGTAGAAGCCAGTGGATCTCAAGGGAAGGAAAAAGAGGCAGAGACACTATGCGACAACTCAGATGATAGGAGAACTTGCATACTGCCCAGAGGAAGGATACTACGTTGCATCCTTGCTACAGAAAGCTGCAAAGAAGTTCTAAGCCACCATGAACGGGGACAGTACTTTCTGAAGAATCGACTACTCTATCCGGAGAGCTCGGAGAGGGAGACAACCTGCACGAGCAGTGGGTGGTTCCAGAGACCCACCGTCCTCACATTCTTCAGAGTGGACACATCATAGCCGAGAATCGACATATGGGTGTCAGAGAGACCTTGCAGCAAATTTACGGCCATCATTGCTGGCCAGGAATGACCGGTGATGTACGCCGGTGGGTGAAATCTTGTTCAGAGTGCCAGAAAGCACCACCCAACAAGTGGACTAAGAGTAAAATAGCTCTTAAAGTGGAAGACAAAGTGGAAGTGTGGGGTCCAGCAGAGACCAATATACTCCAAGTAGGATGGAAAGGACCTTATCCTGTGGAAAAGGTTGTGTCCAAGAATACCTACGGAATCAGGATCGGGGGAGAAAGGAAAAATCTCCCTAGGCATCTCATTAAGAAATATGAGGAGAGATCCGAGAGCAAAGCTTCGCACTTTATGGTGATGGCAGCCATTGAGAAAAAGGTTACCAGTCCAGACGAAGACCAGAGATCGCCAGTTCAACATAGGAGGGCCTATGGGATAGTAGTACGTGATAGGTCAGATTTACCTAACGAGGGGAGGAGGAAAATCACACGTCAGGGAAAGGACAAGAGGGAAACTTTCACTAGTAACCAAGTTCAGAAGGGGTGGGTAACGTCGGGAAAGGCGATAAATACCCAGGACTCCAACCGAAGATTGGCTGACCAGATACAATATCGCCCAAGATGGTCCTGGAAGCAAAAGTCCAGGAGGTTTGGGAAAGAGGACTCGATCCAACGCGGACGAGGTGGAACATCCCCAGACGCAAGGCGGGGGGGGGGGGGAACCAAGAGAATATGTAAACAGTGTTACAGTCAGGATGGGACAATCCGTCTGTATTGTGAGCCGTCGCTTAAGCAAGTCGAAAGGAGGTCGACAGGACGTACAGGGGATATGTGCCAACCCTAGTTTCGGTCATGAGTAGTATAGTAGGGAGTCTATGAGGTCGCCTACTAGATGAGGAGGATGAGCCATGTGAGGATCCAGTCATATCATCAACACGTGATGTTCATAGCTACTTAGTTGAAGCTCAACGCACGGTGGATGTGATGGTCGGTGTTGCGGCAGCAGTACAACTTCACAGTGGAATACATCCCGGGTAAGGAGAATGTAGAAGCGGATTTCTTATCTAGACATCCAACTCCAGAGGAAGAAGAATAGGTTGGAGGATCATAGGAATCAAATCTACAGTGATGAAGAGTCGACGCGGTCAACTCTCTTAAGAGGGGGCCTATGTCACGGGAAAACTGCAGTTTAGTGATTCCTTGATAACTTACATATAAAACTACAATGTAGGAGGAGGGTTAACAATCGTGTACTTCAGTCTGAGAGGAGGATAAATTAAAGATCATTGACCGACGGATATAAAAATAGGATACAGGTGTTAGCAGAGGTCATTGCCTGACGATCTGATCGGACGGACACGGGAAACGGGGAGATCGCGTTGGGGAAAAATGAACGGAGAAAGCGATCAACGGGTTCGGACGCTTTGAAGTATTAGCGTAAGGGGAACCCAGGGAAACAGCGTAAGAACGGAACGAAACGAGCAACTAATCACTACGTGATTTCACTCGCCTTTTGATGTGCAGGATACGTCAGAGACGAGTGTTGAGGTATGAACATCAAACAATAACGGAGGATGGGCCACTCGTTATAAATAGTAGAAATTGGGTTTTCTGTTTTAGTGTGTGTTCCAAACTGGACAGAGATATCTATTAATCCCAGGTGTGGAAAGAAATTATAGTCCCGTATTGTTTAAGGCAATGGGATATTAGTGCCGATGTGCTTAATTATTAATTTCGATTCCGGGATGATAATAGAAGATATAAGGTTCCAATCCCCCTATTGAAATCAGAGAAGAAATGAAGGTTACTTCACTTGAGCAAATAAAGTACCTACTTAGAACCAACAAGAACATAGACATGTTTTAATATGAAGAAGTGATAACGTAACGTCAAATACAGAACACTGTATGCTCAAACGAATATACAAGCTAAAGCCCTTAAAAGGAAAAGAAGTTAACCTGTGGCAAGCAGGGATACTTAAAACTGCATGCAATTGCACTGTGCAGAAACATTAAACTTTATTAACAAGAGACATGGTGTAGAACATTTATAGTAACTCTAGACAATGTTGGATAGTGGCGGTGTGTATTCAGAGGTGGACTATAATACCTTCCAAAACGGGAAATATATGAATTTCAGTGACTTACCAAATCGGATTATTTTCTGGTGATAAGACATTGAACAGTTGTTTTCTTCAAGAATTGGATTAAGTCCAGACTCAAGCAGGAGGAGATCATCCAGGGTGAGATCACTCCATTTCTATGTGTGCTGTCCTGTGTTTTAGCCGACAGAAGAGGCGAGAAAATCTACGGCACATACGAAGTCAAAAGTCCTATCTTGCATTCACACTAGTAGACAATACCAACTACATATACACAGTCCATCCATACACCAGACATAGTTTATTTAATAAATATTTTATTAATTGTTGAAGGAAACTGTTGTCGGAGTATGTGATGAAGGAATAATAGAAAGAGAGAAAGGAATAGATATATGGAAGGGAAGACAGAAGGGATGAGTGTAGACAGAAGTCAGTCAAGAATCCCAAAGACGAAGAAGTAATAAGGTGTGCTTGTTCATTCCACGTTCCTCCCGGGACGACAAGCTACACTCCATACCACCATCTCAGTCCATCCAGCATCATTTCTCATGTCAGCCTCTACCCCTGTCGCGTCCTTCTTTACAGTGTCGTCCCTGGAGTGAAGAGAGTCGACACTCACATTATAATATTTTTTTTTTCTCTCAATATTCTGGAGAATCCACCAGCTTCCGTCCAACACACTCCATCAGCCTATGGACACCTTTTCCTATCACTCTCTCACTGTCGTACTATGCCCCCTTCTCATACTTCCCCAACGCAACATACTCAACAACTCTTGCTTCTAAAAATTAATAAAGATAATTTATTAAAAGAAAAGTGTAACGTATATGAGACGTGTATGTGAAGAAAATGTGTGACGTGTTCTATAAAGTGTGTAGAATCGGACTCTCAGACAACAACCCAGTCAGCTGATCCCAGCAAAGATAGACCACAGCACGTTACGTCAGAACATGTACATCTCACCCAGTGCCGAAACCATCTTGCCGGATACTGCTTTGCCTCTGTAGACCTCTGGTAATCCAATTTCATGATCATCCGAAATAGACACCGGTGGTATTAACAGTTAATCATGGACCGGTTGCACCCTACACAATGTCCGTTCCTATCGTTCCTTAAAAAAAAACTGCACAAGTCCTTTGTAGTGTGTACACAGTCATTAATGTTAATTGTTAATGTGATTGATCCTCACTCGTGTCTATCTAGCCTCACGTATCAAGTCTTGTGTTCTATTACACGAGATTATATCACACTATGTAATTATTAGACTTAATGTTTTCAGTTCGTTACTACTGTCTGATTCTGTGTGGTGCATCAGTAAGCATCACTCTCTTTGGTGAATCAACTTCCTCCTAGCTTTAGTTACGTTCTGTATGCAACTTTATTGATTGTTGAACTGGTGTTCTTCCGAATGGGATTTGATTCTTTCCCAAAAACTTGTTGAGTTTCCTTGGATCTGGTAGGGAACCTAGGATAGAAACAACACATCTGGTGATAGTACTAGTCACTGATCCTTTCGGCTGAGTGTAAGCCTATCGCCTTGCTTAATGATCTTTAGCTAACTAGACTTAGTCATAGAGCAGATTAGCTACCCACCTAGAGCCGAATCAGGCTATGACAAAGAAAAAATCAGCAAACAGAATGCGGAACCCCGCCCACCAGGGACACCTACGGGAAGATCCCAATTATCCCTCATTACTCAATTCTCAACTAGTAAAGCTTATCAACACTTCACTAATCTATTCTTAACTAGCAGAGTTAATATCACTATTCTACTCTAACTAGTTTCCACTAACAGTGCTAATCATCACACTATAGTTTAACAAGGCCACAGTCTATATTAATTAGAACTAATATTATAATAGGTTATACCTTAAATGGCACTACTGCAGTCCTATCAATCATATCTACATCTGCCATTATAGGCACGTGTAAAATTAAGTCACTAATTAACACACGGTAGATATTATTTCCACTAAGCACTGCAGTGCCCTGGCACTCCGACTAGAGCATTTTCAAGTCCCCCTAGTTGGTCCCAACTCGGGTTTATATGGCAAACTACCAAAGTTGGCCACGTGACGTTATCCTTTATGCCCCCACACAGGTGGCACATTGGCAGATCATCCCCTGTCAGGGATCCATCCCCCCTCTGGCTCCCTCCATGTTAGATTTGTCATCACAGGTTTTGATTCCCAAAACAAGCCAGCGAGTTCCTGTATACCCCCAACAACAGTTGCAAATAACCCCGTCAATCTTCTCGATGTTCCGGAAACCAAGAATTGACATATGTACTGTTACTTCCGTGCTAAGTACTTCCGTTTTCCCTCTGATATGTTTATGACTTGTCAAAGTGATATATGATTCAGCACACTCACTTCCTCTATACCTCTGCCACTGTTTAATTTAGTCCGACAGGTGATGGCCAACATCCGATTGCCACTATGACCCCACTGCTTCCATTTGTATTCAAATGTTGACAAACTGTCACGGCGCTGCCGGGATCTGTCTCCATCACCACCAAATGTTCCAACTCCGTTTGAGATGTACACGTGCAGCTACAAATATTATCCTGGAATTTTGACATCCGCTTTGTTTTTTTTTCAGTCAGTAAAAATAGTTGTCGCTGGCAGATCGTCCGCTTAATCAGAAAATCTCTATAATAATCAACTGGTTAAACACACGGTTTTATTTTGTGACACCCCCCCCCCCCCCCCTCCCCCTATCTTTCCAGTTGTCACAGTATTTTCCAATGTCTATCTTCTTGATACACAATCAAAGAACGCTGCTTGAATCTTACTCATAGTTTATATAGCGTTCTCCTTTCATTAACTTCTTCGAGGCAACCGTTGTTGGTGACTCACTAACAAGATATGGCAACATTAGTCTCAACAACACTTCTGTTGCTTCCAAATTCTATCTCCTGTGTTTATGTTCCATCATTCACCACCATGCAGCAAAACAATTGCCACATATCATTTCAGCAATCTCTCATATTCAATGATAATGATTTGTTGCATATAATACTTTTCATTTTCTTAAATGCAGCTTTTGCTTGTCAAATTTTGCTCTTAATCTTTGTCACACATCTTCCATCTGTTATGATTTCCCTTACATATTTAAATTAATTAACTTGGTTAAACATTTTCCCTTCTATTGTTATATCACATAAGAACATTAAAAAACAGACCTCTTAACAGATCACACGGCAGATATAAAAAGTATTATTTTCTCTACATGGCCCTTAAACATGAGCTTTAAAATACTTAGAGGATAACACCATTGTCTCATAAGTTGCTGAAGAGAAACTAGCAACTGTTGGTGTGTGAAATCACACCTTTCCTGGCTGAGTATCGAAGGCCGGCAGGATCGAATGAATAAGAGCGCTAGTTCTTAAACTTCCAGTGTGCTGATACCGAGCCAGCGGGTCCAACCCCTACACCGGTCAGTTGGACTAAAATGTTGAATTCTTGTCCTTGACTTGTGGACGTAAATTACAAGTACCTCAGAAATCGGAGTGGGTTTGCCAGATAACGAGGGGCTCTGGTAATATATATATATATATATATATCTATATATATATATATATATATATATATATATATATATCTATATATATACGTTTTATATTATCTACATCTCCACAGCTGTACCGCAATTCCTCTAATTGTATCCTCCAAAACTACACCTACTCTTCCACAGTTTATTTATCATTCCATTACTCATGACATGCATTCACATTCTTTCAGAAAAACAGGCCACAAACAACTCTTCAGAAAGACATCTATAATGTATGTCACTGTACTCACTGCATGGAACGCAAAACTAAGATTGACATTTCCAGAGATGATAGTGTAGGTGATCTCAGCGTTCTGCCCAGAGTCAGCGTCAAATGCTGTCACAGAAATGTTAGTCCCAATGCCTGAATCTCCTGTGTCAAAAGACAGAAACATTTATAAAGCACATCACTGACATTAATCAATTGGTTCAGCGCCCAGAAACTCACTATATCCAAAGCAATGATTTCTCTTTTTAAATTTGAACAAGGAAGACACAAACTACAGATTATTCACTTTTTGTTTTGTTATTGCTCGCTTTGAAGTAAAGCGTAGTCCATACACACTACTTCTAGTAGCAACTGTCTGAATCTTGCGTGTGGATTAGCTTTCCTTATTACCAGTGTCCCTCGCCATCAGGTAAACCTACTCCAACATTAGAGGTACTTGTAATTTACGTCCCCAAGTCAAGGACGAGAATTCAACATTTTCAGTATTCCTGTACAGGATGTTGCAATCAATTCCAGATATGGTTTCGAACCGGAACTCAATATGTCTGGGAATTATGAAACTGCGCTGTTCACTATCCCCCGAGTCACAGACGCCGTCATGAGACAAACAGAATTAAGCTTTAAAACAGACAAGTCAGGAAAGTGCACGAGAAAGCAGGTGATAACAAGCTGGCATTATCAATACAGACACAGAGTACAACGTGAACAACTGGTTTCCTTTCTTGTCCAGGCCCTGGGGTATTGGGTACATGGTGTCAGATCTGTACTTGTGTGAACCACACGGCACTCAATGGGAGATGTCACACTGGCAACTTTCATTTCCCAGAGAACACATTTTAGACTGTCAACCTGGCAGCCTAGGAACATCGACTTAAAACATATACAGACACACTCACCCTCAATTACTGTCATATTGAACGTCTGATTGAAAACTGGACTACAGTCATTGACATCTAAAACATTAACTGTGACTTGTTTAAAGATCTGAAACAAATTAAATAAAGAATGGTTCGAAGTAAGACACGTACATTTTAATAATTAAATTAATCATCAGAATATGAATATACCAATAAAATTAGCTTCATAATTAGCTTCATTATCATAAATGATAATGGTACAATACTGGTGAATAGCCGCAAGAGACAGGTTTCAACAACATCACACTGAAATGGGGGAAAAGCAAACATTTTGCAACACCCAAGTTTAGTATTGTACACTCAACTTGAATGGAGCCAATATGGAACAAATCAATGTATTTAAGTATTTTAATAACAGCAGATGGACAATGTATTATGGGAGTTAAATGTTATTCAGCCCAAATAAAGGCAGCATTTAAAAAGATGAAGAATATTCTCTGCAATTTATATTTGCTAGCTGAGGTGAGAAAAGAGTTCTTAAGGCTATACTGAACAATCCTGATGTACGGAAGCAAATCATGGCCTATTAGCAAAATGAAGAATTATTTGGAAGCTGCGGAAATATGGTTTTATGGAAGAATGATAAGAACACCGTGGCCTGATATAAAGAGCAATCAAGATATCTTAAGAAGTTAATCCACAAAGAGAACTGGATACTCGCATCAGAAGAAGACAGTCCCTATGTGTGGGACATGTCATGAGAAGGTGAAAGCTGAAGTATGTTGTCACAACGGGAGAAAAAGGAGGGGGAAGAGGTGCACTGCTGGACCGAGAGAGAGAGAGAGAGAGAGAGAGAGAGAGAGAGAGAGAGAGAGAGAGAGAGAGAGAGAGAGAGAGAGAGAGAGAGAGAGAGAGAGAGAGAGAGAGAGAGAGAGAGAGAGAGAGAGAGAGAGAGAGAGAGAGAGAGAAGTTGCTGGGCAGTTTGACACCATGGCGTGGAGGAACTTCAGTGTCGGCAGTGATGGGTAGCGCAAGAGACATAAGACTGGGCAGACGTGATCACCAACGACACACGGCATGGACTATAAGAAGAAGGTCCACTATAGGCAACACTGGCTTTTTTAATCAATGAGACGCTTGTTGACAATATTTTCTTCTCCAACTTTAAATTCATCCCTCAACGGCCACTATTTCTTTGTCCAGTGCGTATACTTTTCTCTGCTATCCCACAAACATATAAAGCATGGGTATTTGGTGAATCCCGTTTACTGTCCAAGAAAGAAGTTCATCATTTTAAGATCGACACAAACCATCCAGTTATGTTCTAAATACTTATCTTATACTTCAATATTTTCATAACTGTGCTTATTGTAGCATACTCCTCCATCATTGCAGTAGACTGGGCAATTGGAATTACGCCATATTTGTTACCATTGTGTAAGAGAACACCTTTCAAACTTCTTTTAGAGCTGTCAATGAAAAGTCGCCATTCATCTGATGTATAAGTTACACCCATTCGTTTACAAGACCTCCTACAAGGTTGTTTTCTTTACAAAAGAATGGAAGACAATCTTGCTCTCTGTTGCGATAAAATGTAACCTTTATTTCAGCAGTCAGTAATTATTTTCTTTCAACCTTGAAGCCAAAAGTTCTGAAGATTCTTTGGAGAGATATAGATCTCGGATTAGACCATTCAATTCACGCTTGTCAAAGCGTTGGGCAGCTGGAAAATCATCTTCGAAATCACCGCCACTGTCACTTGTCGTTCAACATGCCACTGCTGTTGCATCTTCTAGCAGTGAATCCGAAGTCTGACTGAAAGTTGGAATTGGTATGTCATCTCCGTGGAGAACAGGGTGTCTAGCAGAATCTATATCTAGATATTTTCATTTTATGTTGAGTTTTTCTCCCATTAATTCCCTTAATATTGACAACACAGAAATAACATTTATCATACTGGTTCTTGGGCTATCCTCAAACTATTGGAATTCAAAATTTTGTAAAGGATTAGACATCAATAGTCCCCCTCCCCTCCCCGAGCCTTATATAGAAAATACTGTAATACTATTACATTTATCATACTGGTTCTTGGGCTATCCTCAAACTATTGGAATTCAAAATTTTGTAAAGGATTAGACATCAATAGTCCCCCCCCCCCTCCCCGAGCCTTATATAGAAAATACTGTAATACTATTAACTAAATACACAAAAGCCTGCATCTCAAAAACTAAAGCTGCTACAGACAAATAAATGTAATATTTGGATTTAACAGGCCTCATGTATGCAAATAAGGTGTAAAATGTCTGACACCCCCCCCCCCCCCCCAAAAAAAAAAATAAAAATATTTTTGTAGGGTTGTGTTATTAAACAGACTTACAGTGAACTCCCCATCAGACGCTGTCACATTCAGGATGTATTCAGCGTTATCTTCATGGTCCAGATCTCGTAAGATTGTAATTGTGCCCGATGATCCATCAATACGAAACACCCGAGAAGCGCCTGCAGGAAGCAAAGATAGCATACGTCATTGATTTAATTTAATTGTCCCGCGGAAAATTCCCGCTATAGGTCTGTCCTGTGATAGCGCCATCACATTTTAGGTCTGAATGCACGGAGGAATAGGTGGCCAATGTTTGTCTCACATTCGCAGGTGACGAGCCCAAAAGTGTAACCTGTTTCGACCGTGCTCATGATGTCACATGTCATTCATTCATTCATTCATTCATTCATTCAGTAGCAAGTCCTTTGCAGAACCTCGCTCCCATAACAGAAAACCTCTCGATCATAAGCAAGATGTCCCGCGTCCGATACAAACCTCGCTCCCATAACAACCTTCCGGAAAACCTCTCGATCACAAGCAAGATGTCCCGCGTCTGATACACCCATCTGGAGATCATTTGTCACATCTTGCACCCATCTTCTCTTTGGCCTTCCTCTCCCTCTCTTCCCGGTCATATACCCCTCCATTATTGTTCTCTCCAAACTTTCCTGACGTTTCTGATAACTAAAATATTTCAATTTTCATTGTTTCATCGTCTTTAGTAGCCAACCTTCTTCAATATTCAACTCTTGTCGCATAGATGCATTTGGTCTTTTTTGAATGCAAGATATTCTTAGAACCCGTCTACTCAGCTTGTTTAGTAACTGTCTAGGTCTCACAGGCATATGTTGCAATGGGAAAGATGCATGCTCTTAAAGATCTAAATATTTAGGTTTATCTGTCCCACGGGACAATTTATCCAGTTGTTTTAATTTTTGAAGAGCAACAGAGATTCGTCTTTTAATTTCTTTTATTGTGTCACCATTGTTGGTAATTAATGACTTTTCCACCATCTCCAATTTTGCAGCGTGCAGACCATAACCAACAACAGTCTGTCCGCTGCTCTCATACTCTATCCACCACCTGATACTTGGCTTCACATAACCCTGGGCGGGGAGGGGGGGGGGCTAAACGGGTACTCCACCTTGCCCAAGGGTGTCCCGTAGACTAACCGAGGAAAAGAGGCGTCTTACATCTCCTTTGATAGGGGATACCCCTACCCCGCTAACCATGATGTCACACGTGGAAGCTTAAATTATAAAGAGCAGAAACTGGCTAAAGCAATCATAGTCTGATCCAAAATTAAGTCTAACGTAACTCACGAAATAGTGAGCCTACACTGAGTGTTGATATCTCTATCAAAATAACAAGTTCAGGACCCTATTACACGCCTCATATTTCATAGGGCATACGGTGCTAAACTCATAGTTTTATAAGCCAGCCAGCATTGCTCAGTCTTCAAAGACTTAAATGACAGGAGAAATTATGAGGGTGGATGACAATAGAAGACCTACGGATGTCGTTTTTGGTGAATTACTAGATGGGTAAAAGATCTCAGTGTCAGCCTCTACTACGATACAAAGATGTGTGTAAACGGGACATAATTGATACAGGCATTGATATTGCACATTAGGAGCACGTCACCGCTGATCTTGTTGCATCGAGGGCAAAGATCAGAAACGGAATAAAGACAAAGGAGAAAATATTGCAGATAGGTCACACACTGAGCGTGTGAGGGGTCATATGGGCGTAATGTTGCAAATGACCATGTGTTCACATGCATCCATTGTGGACGAATATTTACTGCCTGGATTGGTCTGATCAGCCACATACGCTACTGCCATGTGTTGTAGTTATTATGTCATTATTTTTTTTTTTTTGAAGCACAATGTAACAACAAGCTATGGTCTGTCCAGGCGTTAAGGTGCCTGTAGCATTGGGTGGATCAATCAATCCATCATGTGCCATGCCGATAAGCGTGGGCAGTCATGTTTACCTCACCTCACTCGATCACCAGAGTCGTGGATCAGCTCCGTGTTTCTGTCTCGACCATGCCACGTGGCCAAGCCATTAAGGTATTTACTTCTCGGTCTTTCCCTTGGTCTCTTCCCTTCGATCTTGCCAGTTGTCACCAAGTTCTCCAATTCATTTCTTCTGATAACATGCCCAACAAATTTTGCCTGTCTACGTCTAATGTCTATAATCAGTTTAAAATCTTTATTTGTTTCTTGAAGGACTTGTTCATTGGTTTTTCTGTCTGTCCATGGTATTCTTTGCATTTTCCTCAGAAACCACATTTCCACAGCCATCAGATGTTTTTCAGCTTGTCTGCTCATTGTCCACGCTTCACATCCATATAAAAGTATAGGTTCTATGTAGCATTTCAACATGCTTTTTCTCGTTTCAACTAATATCTTTTTATTGGTCAGTATGTTTTTCATCTTGCAAATGGCTACCTTCGCAATGACAACTCTTGTTCTAATCTCTTCAAGTCATCTCCCATCAGATGTTATGACTGTGCCGAGATAACTGTATTGGGTGTATGATGGGGTTAATATCACCCCGGCCACCATTAATTCATAAGAATGTTCTCATCCCCATTTAAGGCAGATTCGACATGGTCGCCCAAGTCCATCATGGTGTACTCGGCTCGCGATGATGATGGAAGTCCATCAGAGGGCGCGTACTGTATGATTGGTCTGGAACCAACCAATCGAACACACTTACTACTACCATTGCTGGAGCGGTATTGACACGAACAGGGAAATACAGTTTGCTTGTTGGCTAGTCGCCAGCCAATGTTAGGCTTCACTCACTCAATGGCACCTGGCCGTCTTGGCAGGCGATAGTTTGTTACATTGTGCTTCAAAACGGCATAATTTTAGGGCGAGTCAATAAGTAAGTCACACAGTTATGTGGGAGGGCAGTTAAATGTAGTTGGTGTTTTCTACAGGTGCATTAGGTGACATCAACATCGAACTTTATATTCCCGTTCCTCAGGTGGCGCTAGATGTCGCATGCGCATGTGCAGTGCATAAACATAATGGCGACTGTACTTACGGAGTGTACAACCAAAGAGCAACGTGCTGTTGCGCATATTTTTTGGGCAAAAGGACTGCCTGAAAAGGACATTCATAAGGAAATGCATCCTGTTTATGCTGACAAATGTTTGTACCCTAAAGCGGTGCATAGCTGGGTAGAAAACATCTTCTCAAGGACGCTGTAAAATTGTTGATGAAATCCGACCTGGTCGTCCTGTTGAGATTGCAACAGAAGCATCCGTGCAGCGGGTGAAGGTGATAATTAGAGGTGACAGACGAGTAACGATAGACTCTGTAGCATCTGCAATAACGAGCTGACATGGTTCAGCATACAGCATAATGCATGATCGATTGAAGAAGAAGAAGAAGAAGAAGAAGAAGAAGAAGAAGAAGAAGAAGAAGAAGATGTAGATAGAGCAGTAGAAAGAACAACAGCAGCATTCATCTTCTCTAGTTCATTGTTGCTGCTGTTGAAATGACAAAATAATGAGCGTTAAGAAAAAGATCTGATTCTATGCTTATTATTTACAGGTCATGCATAATGCCACCTGACCTGAAATAAAACTGTTACAAAAGCATACTCGGAGACTTACCCGTGGGGAAGATGACATGTAGAGAGTATGTAAGTGCAGTGTGTGTGTCTGGATCTGTAGCAGTGACCGTTGCAAGATCTAGGCCTGATTTGCTATTTGGATCACCCTGAATGACACAAATAATGAAGCGAAATATTAGCTTTACTCTGCTCTCTATATTTTGCAGTAAATTAACTATTTAATATTACTGGCACCTTCCCGTCTTGACAGACGGTTTGTTACATTGTGCTTCATAAAAGGCATAATAACCTTTCCGTAGCACAAAGCCTGTGCTGAATTGTAGAAACCATGCGTTGCCTATGCAGCATGATCCCTTTCTTGGCCTGCCTAGTTTACTCCAGAGGAAAGGTTACACCAATACATCCTGGAACAAGACCAGTTGCAGAAGCTGCCGGATCAGCAAAGGAATGCCCTAACTGTCCGGCTATTGGAGCTTAGATCCTAGACCAGTTGCCGACCAATACACAATGAAAGTGTAAACATATAAAGTTGCTGACCGAATAAAATGTACATTGAGAAGGCGCTCATGAGTGTAACAACGGAACTTACTCAAAGAAACAAAAGTAAAGTAAAGCAGCCGGTGCTACACGATGTGAAGCATATTGAACATATGGAGTCAGCACTGTTTGACTAAGCTAATCACATTGCATGACAAACTACACAAGGATATCAACACGGAAATTTAGACGCAGAACTTGATGATAATGATAATAGATGCTGACAGTTGTTTATTAGGCATAGTTATGTTCACCGTATAATGGTACGAGCGCGTGTCTCTAAGACACCATCAATTGTGATGATTCCATTGATTTATTCCTCCTGCGATTGACGTTTCCCGTAGTGGAGTGTAACAGTGAGGGATTCTAGGTTAGGAGTAAAGAGTTAAGGAATGCTGCGCATTCCTTGACTAGGGGGAAAACCATAGTGAACGTGTGTGCACGAATGAAGAAGTGTATCTAGGAACACACACACGTCACTGGTTTTAGATTAGATTTGACTGGGGACCAACGAGACGAGATGTAAACACCACGAAGGGAGTCTCCATCATATGCGCTGAGATAGAATGTTTCATCAATAAAATACTTTCTTACAACGCGAAGACTGACTTGTCTGATACTATATGATCACGATCATAGCCTTTGTGTGTAGCACTGTCACACGAGGCTGATTTGGTGCCTTTGACCTACGAAACATGGGAGGTCGCGGAGAGAGAATACCGCCATAGTTATGTCGGGCATGTCCGGAGAAGTAAATAATTTGAAAAACAACAGATGAAAGCCGACTGTTGGTAGCTGTTCTGGGTTTGCACTAGATTCCTGATTAAGAAGGAGATCCAATTTCAAGGTCAGCGCTAAAGAAAAGGTTTGATTGATACTTATATTTTTTTGAAAGACTGATGTTTTTACGTGATTATGAAATTAACTGGAGAATTGATCAACGCAAAATGCTATATTGAGATCAAGTAATGCCGTTCTGCATCAAAAATCATTATGAGTTTTAACCCGTGGGACTGTTAAAGGTGAACTCAAGGTTATGGTACGAATTCCAGAATTATGAAATCAAGGTCTGCAATACTTTATACTTTCAACTATTTAAATTGACCATGGCGAGAGTTCCACATGAAAATGAGAGACTAGATAGCGTCAGCTTTAAGTTCAATTGTTGCTGACTGAATTACGTTTGATATATATGAAAATCACAGATTATAACTAGAAAGTGAGTTTTTTTTTGCTGAAGTCGTGAGCAGTTGTCGGTTGCGTGAAGGTGACCTTGAGGAAAGGAAAGTCCAACGCATACAGTTAATCGAGCAGGTATTCAAAGTCTTATAGCGAGCGTGATATCGAGCGTGAGCAACCTCAGGAAATATTTGGGAAGATTTGAATTCGACTTCGATTAAATTAGAAAGGAAAGAAATCCAGAAGCTCTTCGTTGTTCTGATCATTTTAACGAGCTTGATTAGAGCATATTTTTATGTGGTGTAGGTAATTCTGAATCAGGAGGTCATTTAAATTCTTTTATCAAAATTCAGGGTTGAAACAAGAATATTTCTTCGGCAGGATCTTCGATTGGAGGATTTAGTTAACTTAATTAGATAATATTAGAGTAATTAACAGATTATGTATTGTTGCTGGGTTTGAAATCAATATTGTTGAAATAATTGTATATTGCTTGATAATTATAAATTTTAGGATGGAATCCCAAGATTTTTCACAGGTACTCACTGGAGTTGGCGGGGCAATATCAAGGTTGGATGCGGTGTTAAGACAACAGAATATAAGCAATGATGTTGAAAGATTTAGTGGTCAAGCAAATCAGTTTAAGAAATGGATTATTTCCATTGAAAAACATGCATATTTAGTAAATGCTACAGACGCAGAGAAAAAGAACTTGGCATATAGAACAAGTACAAGCCCAGTTTCTGACCATATTAGAAGAAAGTTAGAAGCAGCAGGAGGTGAAACTTGGGAAGAATTCAAAGATGATCTCGCAAGAAAATATGCTGAAATTACTGATCCACAACACGCATTCTCAGTATTGCGACAGACTAGACAAAACAGCACAGAAAGTGTTCAGCTATACAGTGACAGGTTAATCAACTTAGCTGAAGAGTCATTCTTAGGACAGAATGTACGAGCAGAAGAAGTGGAACGGATGTTGGTGGGGATTTTTGTTGATGGGATTAGGTCAGATGGATTGAAATTTAAATTATTAAGAGAGAATCCTGCAAGATTGTCACAAGCGGTAGATATCGCTATACAAGAGGAAAGCTTGAGGAGAAGGTTTAGGCTAAGGGTAGGACGAGAGTTAGGTAGTAGTTCAGAAGATAGAATTGAAGAACCTATGGAAATAGGTCAGTATAGACATGGATGGAGAGGAAGACGAGGAGAAATACAGATGGTGCAAAGAAACGAGAATGTATATAATCAAGATAGAAGAGGACAAGTGAGAAATACTGTAAGAAACGTGGAAGGTAACACAAATAACTCGAATGTGGTTTGTTGGGGATGTCACCAACGTGGGCACATTTTTCGCTTTTGTGGTAACAGAAGTGGCCCATCGATTACGCAAAATGGTAGAGGTGTTCAGACGAGTATACAGAATAGAATGGCAAATGGCAGACCAGCAAATTGGAATTCTGGAGAAATACAGAGAAATTTTAGAAGGTCAGGAAATCAGGGAAATTGGCATCCCGCTTATTGAATAGGATCGGCAGTAAGAGGGAAGATAGTAAGATCCAAAAAGGGCATCAATATATTAAAAACCCAAAGGATGAGTATAATAGAACATTTAGAAATAAAAAACAAGCTGAGGTAAAGCAATTGTCATTAAATATGGTAGATCCTAGCTCATGTATAGTACAGATAGGAAAATATAAAGTTAGAACATTAGTTGATTCGGGAGCACAAGTTAGCGTGATTAAAGAAGCATTTTTATATCGAATGTTAAAAAATTGTAAAATAATTAGAATTCAAGAGAATCTTCATTCGGTAACGGGACAAAAATTAGAAGTGTTAGGACAAACGATGATAAATTTGAAATTAGGAGGGATAAATGTTAGGCATATGTTCCATGTGGTTAAAGATTTAAATAGAAATATGATATTGGGACGAGATTTTTTATTGAAAAATGGGGTGAGACTTTTATTTGATTTGCATAAATTAAAATTCCAAGATGTTTACGTAGATCTAGAAGAAGATATGCATGTGTCGACATTAGTTAGAGTTAAAACAACCATGAATTTAAAACCACAGTCAGTTAATTTGATACAAGCAAGATTGAAGAGAAATCCGTATTATGTAGCAGGAAACATAGTCAGAATCACAGAATTGCAAAATGAAATAATTGATGAGCCAGGTTTAGAAGTTCCGGATGGAATAATAGAATTAGATAAAAGTTTAACATTTCCAGTAATGGTTATTAATAATACAGGTAGGGAAATTAAATTATACAGAGGATGTGTGATAGCAAAGTTAGATCATAACATTAGTGAAATATTGGCAACGAATAGAACAGAAGTGTCGGGAACAAGTTATTTGGAAACTTCTAGTGAAAGGAGAAGTGACAGACGCGGATGCGGAAGAAGAGGGAAAATCGGAATGAATGAATTGATCCATCCATTCGGAGAAAATAAAGTCCATATACATACACTAGACAAAATAACAAGGGAACAAGAATTGCTGTCACAGTTAAAAGCTTCACCGGAAAATAAGGAAGTGTTAGAACAATTTATAAAACAAAATCAAGATGTGTTTGCGGTTAATGATTTGGAATTGGGTAAGACGCGAACAGTTACGATGGAAATAAACACGGGAGATCATCCACCAATTAGTTTAAAACCATACAGAACTCCGTTAAGAAATAGAGAGGTCGTAGAAAAGGCAATAGAAGATATGTTGAAAGCAGGCATAATAACAAGATCAAAATCAGAATGGTCATCTCCGGTGGTAATTGTGGCCAAATCTGATGGTTCGAACAGGTTCTGTTGCGACTACAGGGCGTTAAATAAAATTACTAAAAATGTAGCGTACCCACTGCCAGTAATTGATGATATTTTGGGGCTGCTTAATGGTTCTACATATTTCACAACACTAGACGCTAGGTCAGGATTTTGGTGTATACCGATGTCGAAGGATGCTCAAAATAAAAGTGCCTTTTGTACTCATATGGGTTCGTACGAATTTTTGCGTATGCCATTCGGTCTCAAAAATGCACCATCTCACTATATGTTCTTAATGAATGAAGTACTAGATGGTATGCAAAGTTTTGCCTTAGCATATATTGATGACGTATTGATTTTTACGAAAGGAGATGTAGAGAATCATTTAAAACATGTTAGACTAGTATTTGACAGATTAAGAAGGCATGACGTTAAATTAAAGCTTAGTAAGTGCCAGTTTTTAAAGACAGAAACAAAATATTTAGGCTATATAATAAATAGGGAAGGTATTAAACCAGATATGGAAAAAATAAAAGTTATTAAAGAGCTACCTGCTCCTACTAATGTTAAGGAAGTACGTGCTTTTATAGGAACGTGTGCATATTATCGGCGGTTTGTACCAGCCTTTTCTAAGATAGCAATACCTATTACGAATTTAACGGGAAAATACGCTAGATTTAAGTGGGATGATGAGTGTCAAAAAGCATTTGAACTTTTAAAAGATAGCTTAACGGTGGTACCATTATTAACACATCCAGACCTGAATAAACAACTAATACTATACACAGATGCTTCAGACAATGCAATAGGAGCATGTTTGGTTCAACCATATGAAGGAGAAGAATCTGGAATACCAGGGGTTAAAAATGAAAGACCAATCTATTTCTTGTCTCATAAACTCAGCAAGACTCAAAGCAAATGGCCGATTATTGAGAAGGAAGCATATGCTATACACTACGCTCTGCAAAAATTGAATTATTACTTACATAATGCCAATTTCATTATTAGAACTGACCACATGCCATTAAAGTCGATATTAGAAGCACCAATACAAAATAGGAAAATACAAACGTGGGCATTGAATTTACAAGGGTACAATGCTAAGGTTGAATATGTGTCAGGAAAACATAATACGTGCGCCGATCTTTTGTCTAGGATCCCGTACCCACAGTCATCAGGAAACACGGAAGATGAAGTTGAACCAGAGGTAGATGATCGAAATTGGCAAGTTAATATATTAGATTCTGCCATAATAAATAGGGAAGAATTTGAGAGTTTACCATCAGAGCAAGAGTCGGAAACTAGAACAGAAGACCCACATTTAGAACAGTTTGATATGAAAACAGAACAAGAATTGGATCCGAAAGTAGTACAGATAAAAAAAGAAATTGAAAGAAATAGGGGAAAATAGTTTTAAAAGAAAGTTTGTAGAGTTACAAGAAGACAATCAATTATATTATATCAGTGAAAAAGGTGAAGGAGTAAGAAAATATATTCCGAAACATTTAGAACAAGAAGTCTTAAAGGCGTACCACGATAATAATGGTCATTTTGGACGAGATAAGTTAGTGAAGGCTATTAGCAGTAAATATTATTGGCCGAATTTATTCAAAAGCGTATATGAATATGTTGAAGCATGTGAAAAGTGTAGGTTAAGGAACATGAAGATAATTAAATGTCCTTTACAAGATACCGATATTCCTCAATTTCCAATGCAGAAAGTAAGTTTGGATATTTCAGGTCCTCATCCAAAAACATTATCGGGAAATGTATACTTACTACATATAGTTGATTCATATAGTCTTTGGCCAGAAGTATATCCAATTCCAGACAAGAGTGCGGATTCAGTTATAAATATGCTTTTACAAGAATTTATACCAAGGTTTGGGTGTCCACAAATAATACTTACAGACAATGGGAAAGAGTTTGTAAATAAAAAGTTTGAGAAATTGGTAAAAGATTGGAATATAAAACACATTAGGACTTCATATTATAGACCGACTTCTAACGCTAAAAATGAGAGACAACATAGAACACTATACAATATTCTAGCGAAAAATGTAGAAGAACACGATATGGATTGGGATCTTTATTTGGGGATAGCATTAGCGGCGATACGTACACACGAAAATGAAGGAACAGGTTTCTCACCATTTTACTTAGTACATGGAAGAGAACCGATATTGCCAATTGATAATTTATTAAAACCTAGGAGAAAATATTTGGGGGAAGATTTTCAAGAAACAAGGTTGCAAGAGATGCATAAAGCACATGTACGTTTAAGAAATAATATAATTAAGGCTAGAGAAAGACAGAAGAAATACGCAAATAAAAATGCACACTTACAAGAGTTTAACGTAGGTGATAGGGTATATTATAAAAAACATAGAAAAAACTCTAAGTTTGATGCTCATTGGGTCCCGGGATACTATATTTTAGAAAAAAAAGGTCCAGTGTCGTATACTATTAAGAATCAAATTTCAGGGCATGTTGCACGTTCACATGTAGAACACTTAAGGCGGGATAATGAAGAAAGGGATGCAGAGAATAATAATAATAATAATTATTGTTCCGAAGAAATATTGTCGGGTGGACAGATCGTCAGACAATCGGGTTATCCAAGGCCTATAGAGAATGGAAAACAAGTAACAACAGCATCTAATACAGCTGAACAAGAAGAAACGATACCAAAAACAGTCATGACAGAGGAAAATAATGTGTATGACGATTATATGAGTGAAGAGTCAGTTAGGGAAAATATTGAACCTCCATTTATGAATACAAGACAAGCAGTAAAAAGAAAGTTGGATAGACAGAAAGAAAAAGAAATTAAGAGGCAAAGGGAAACTTAGAGAGAATTCTTCGAGTGAGGAAGAGATGCCACTATTTGAAAATTTGTTGAGGACGGCAAGACAGAAAAAATTAGATTGGATGTAGAAAGGAAGAGATTAGCGGTTGCTAGTAATGGATATACAGATGGGGAACAAGAGATGGATGAAAAAGTCAGAAACTGATGAAGAAGCTGATATGAAAGAAGATAGCTCTCCTCGAGAGGATAGAGACATTGATGTAGATATTGCAATTATTGAAAAAAATTTGAGGTTATTAAAGAAATGGAGAAATGATAGATGAAAGAGTAATATAGGGTTCTGCAGATAGCAGATAGAAGAAGAAGTTGGACACGATAATTTTGTGTTTTAAAGCGTACTCAGAAATTGGTCTTGAAATTTATAATGTATGTGTACATTGATTAATGTGGGGGGATATATATGATGAGGGGATTGAAAATGCTTTGTTCAATTGTTGGGACTTCAATTGTGTTTTATGAAATGTGAAAAATAAGTTAACTTAGATGGTTATTTTTATGATGTTTTGGGTTGATTGAGTTACCTTGAGGGTGTTTAAAAATGATTATTACTTTGAAGTTCAGTTAGAAGATGAATTAAAGTAGTGGGTTAGTGAAGTGACTCTATATGTAGTAATGAAGGGGTATGTTGTTATTACATGTGGGGTATGCAATGTATATACAAGGTTATAAATAGGAGCTGGATTGAACAGCGTTTAAGGGGAGAATATGGGGGGAATGCCAGGTTGAAATTTGGCATTTAACGGCATATTGGAAGAAGAAGACTGTACTTAACAGTTAGGAAGTTTTAGGTGGTTGAAGGAAAGGTAAACAGGAAATTGTTGGTCTGAATAATACAAAGGCTGGCAGTTTTGGATTAACATACTTTTTGATAATAACAATTATTATTGACGGAAACTGAAGATAAATTTTGAAACTTTATTTTTGATACCCGTTTTGATGAATGGGATGTGAACGAGACAGGTGAATTACTTTTTCTTACTACTTATGTTTCTTACTTTTTTTTTTTTTCCTTATTTATTTTCTTGATTTTCAGGGTGCGCCAACCTACTAATCTACTCTAAGCCAATTTTTGCCTGTCCCTATTCCTAGGATATACTGGAGATTAGAGTGGAGAATGTGTATAAGGGGGGAAATTAAAGGATACAGGGGAATATCTCGTTTTTTGTCAATTCATAAATATTAGAATGGAACGTTTTAAAAGGTTTAAAGAGCGGTGTTTTTCGCTTATGGGAGACTTTTTGTGTAATTGTGGGGAATGTTTACTGGAAGTAAGTTTTTTTTTGTAGAAAAAGTTTTCTAAGAGGAAACTTTATTTTATCACCGGAGTTGTGGAGAGCAATTGAATTTTTTTTTTCGTTTCGATATTATTATCTTTCTTCTCTCTGGTTTATCAATTGGCTATTGGAGGAAATAGGGAAATTGAAGTTTAGGAAATATATGTACTTGTTGTATTTGAAAGGTGAGAACAGGGGAGACGTATGGTGGTTAACACTAGATTTGAAAGACGGGTGGGGAGGTGGAATTAAAGAATGGGTTGTTGGGAGATTTTGGTGGGGGGGGTATTCAAGAGTGGGCATAAAATCGCAAATTAGAGAAGTAATAAAAGTGGGGGTTGGTGGAGGGGGGTGGGCCAGAAGTAGTGAATCGGAGTAGCAGGAGCGGGTGGACAGAAAAAGTATTCCTAGGTTGGAGTAAAGAGTTAGGAAATGCGGCGGCAAAGTGTCACACTAAGGGTCCCTTTTGCAATACGACTAAGTGGATCAAAAGGCGATAGTAGCAAGAATCGTGGATGTGCTGAAGTGGGTTGTGATTCGTCAAGAAAAGTAGTCTAAGAAAAACACACACACAACGTACGACAATGATTTAGTGAGATATACTACTAGAAATAATAGAACAACAAAAAGGCGAAAAAAAATAAAATAAGGAATCCAACAAAGAGGGGTATAAAATACTTGGCTGTGAGTTTACTCTAATTCTTATCTTAACACGCAGGCTGACTTGTCTGATAACAATAATGATAAAACAGTCATAGCCTCCTCTATCGTCGTCGCTACAAAATAGCAGTAATGGGGTTGGCTGTCCCATACGGTTACCTGTACCTGTGACCTTCGTTGAGTATTTTTTGATATTAGTAACCCTATAGTAGAATTGCGTAGGTCTGTACACCGCATTTAGCCCCTTAACTATGTCTTTTCAGTACCCGATGCCTACTCTTTTATTCCTAACTGGCTCTTTTGCACTGGCCTACGACTACAGAAGTGGACGGAGATGATGTATATATAATAATAATACTTCAAGATACAACATCAAGCTTCTGGCAGTATACACTCTGGTACCCTACCTCTGTCACATTCACCACTAGGTCTGCCGGATCAACAAAGCTTGGAGGGTTGTCATTGACATCCTGGACATGCACAACAACTGTGGCCGAGCTAGAGTTGACCCCGTCAGATGCTTCAACCTAGAGAACACAAACACAGCGGATATAAACACCGTGGGACTTAAGGTATAGGCCACAAATTATACACAAAATCTAAACATATAACTGATGTGATAAAAGCCATGGACAACAAGAACCAAATTTCATACCTGCAGAAGTCAAAGCAGTTATACAGAAAAGTCCTAAAAACCAATCACCAGGTCCAGATGGAATAACCACAGAAGCTATTCAGGCCTGTGGGAAAACAGGAGTTAATGGCTAACAAGACTTTTTAATATAGCATGGGAAGAAAGAAAAGTCCCAGATGATTGGCAACAGGCAATAATAGTACCAATATGTAAAAAGAAAGGCAATATGAGAGAGTGCGAAACATACAGAGGTATATCACTCCTGAGTCATATAGGGACAATGTAGGCAAAACTTGGAACAAAGAGCTAGACCCATAGTTCCTGTTCAGCATGTCTTCTCATTTGTATCGACAGAGATGATGCAAGGACAGGTCAAATCGGTTCATTTTTTGTTCCGTCCTAATGTGTTCCTCTTAATTGTCTGGGTACCCACCTTGAGCACACTTTCTTAAATTTCAATCAATCATGCATTATGCTGTATGCTGAACCATGTGAACACCCTATTGCAGATGCTACAGAGTCTATCGTTACTCGTCTGTCACCTCTAATCATCTCCTCCACCCGCTGCACGGATGCTTCTGTTGCAATCTCAACAGGACGACCAGATCGGATTTCATCAACAATTTTAGAGCGTCCTTGAGAAAATTGTTCTACCCAGTTATGCACCGCTTTACGGGACAAATATTTGTCAGCATAAACAGGAAGCATTTGCTTATGAATGTCCTTTGCAGGCAGTCCTTTTGCCTACAAAAACGCACAACAGCACGTTGCTCTTTGGGTGTACACTCCGTAAGTACTGTCGCCAGTTTGATTATGCGCTGCGCATGCACATGAGACACCTAGCGCCACATGACGTACGGGAAAATAAAGTTCGATGTTGCTGTCACCTAATGACACCTGTAGAAAACACTAACTACACTTACCTGCCATCCCACTGAACTGTGTATCTTACTTATTGACTCGCCCTCGAATAAACAAACAAACCAATTATGTTCACGTGTAATCACTAACGCTAGTCTCTAACACAACAATCAGAATGATTATTGTTTAGTTTTCAGAAGAGGACAGTCCAATTTTCTTTGGGCGTGTCACGAGACGGTGAAAGCCGGAGTATGTTGTCAGAAAGGAATAGCTTTAGGGGAGGAAGATAGCAGATAGTTTCATGTCATGGCATAAAGGAAATTCAGTTAGTTAGTTAGTTAGTCGACAGATCATCCTCGTTGCACATCGAACCATTCAGTCCATAAGTGCTCGGATCCCCTCCTCAGCAAATCCCGCAGCGTGTAGCGGCTAACGACGCCAGTTCTGTGTTGGTTTATCAATCTTCTTTGGCTTCCTGCGAAGTGTTCTTGTTTGGCCACCCCTCTTTTAATTTGCTGCTCCCGCAGTCTGGCCATTGTTGTAGATTCACAGTCATCACTTGGTTCTCGCAAAAGTCTCACTTCTCGTAGAGCATTCAGAATGTCAGCCTGGTCCATGGCGCGTCCGCCCTCCACAGTAGCCTCACCTGCGAGCTTGTCAGCCCGCTCATTTCCTTGTACTCCCGCATGACCTGGCACGAAGATGAAACTAATCTTTGCCAGCCGAGACCGCTTCAGAGGCAGCAACCATTCTTTTCGGATCGACCCCTCCTCTATCCTCTTGATCATGTTCATTGAGTCGCTAAGGAAACAAGCCCTAGTGAATGTCTGTGTCTCGAGCCATGTTATTGCTTTACTTACTGCCATGACTTCCATGGTCAGGCTACTTGTGGTTTCAGTGAAAGCACCAGAGTCCTCCTTCACAATTCTCCCTCCGGCCCGAGCGGTAAAGGCCCATGAGCTTCTCGCATGTCGGACGACCGACCCATCTGTGTAGATGACCGCGTCACCGTCTAGCGAATTCTCGAAAATCAATGCTTGTACTTCAGCCTCCACAGCAGCCGGATTTTCTTGTCTGCATTTTCTATCTAGTTGGATGCAAACTGAAAAGGATGTGCAGAAGTCTGTTGGCACTTGCACCCACTCCTCGCCAGGTTCTAAGTCCTCAAGTGAACACACCTGTTGAAGAATGTCTTCGGCCTGACCCATCCACGACCGTCCTCTTTTTAACCTGCTGCCCTTCACCTTCCTAATTTCACTATGCAGTGGATGTTGTGTGTTTGCGTTAATTCTGAGGTAGGCGCGTGCCCTGCAAACTTGTATTCTCTCTTCAATGGTTGGAAAATCAAGAAGGTAGCGCATCGCCCTGCATGCTGTATCTCTTGTACATCCAAGAATAATGCGCATAGCTTCATTCTGTATCCTTTCCATCCTTTCTATCTGCTTATGGCTGAGAGTCAGGATTGCCATTGCATACTCCAAAACAGACATGACCAGCCCCTCGTACAGAAGACATAAATGGCGCTGCTCACAGTTTGCTGCCGCCATCACCCGCATCGCTGCCAAACCCCGCTTGGCCTTTGTTATCACCTGGTCTATGTGCACATTATAAGCAAGGCTTCGATCAAACCGTATCCCCAGGTAATTCATTGCCTGCGTTCTTTCCACCGTCTCTGAACACAGCATTACAGTTGGTGTTGGATTGTTGACAATAAGATTATTCAACGAGAACCAAGTCACTGTTGTCTTTGTTGGGTTGACCATTGCCCCAGCTTCATCACACCAAGTACTTATGCGATTGAGTTCGGTTTGTAGTTCCACAGCAACCTCCTCTCTATCCTTACCCTGACGATACACTAAAACATCATCGGCATACGACAATGTCCTGCCAGGTCCAGTGATCTGCTCACTGGTGATTCTCACTGTGTAGGCGTTGAACAGTACCGGAGATAATGGTGAAATTCAGTGTTGGTAGTGATTGGTAGCTCAAGAGCCAGAGGACTGTGGACAGACGTATTAACACATATTCAAAGAGAAACAATGTTCTACTATGTAACGCATATTCAAAGAGAAACAATGTTCTACTACGTAACATATATTCAAAGAGAAACAATGTTCCACTATGTAACGTATATTCAAAGAGAAACAATGTTCTACTATACAATACTTACTCAAAAAGAAACAATGTTCTACTATATAGCACATATTCTCAGAGAAACAATGTTCTACTATATAACAGACATTCAAAGAGAAACAATGTTCTACTATATAACAGACATTCAAAGAGAAACAATGTTCTACTATATAACACATATTCACAGAGAAACAATGTTCTACTATATAACACATATTCACAGAGAAACAATGTTCTACTATATAATAGACATTCAAAGAGAAACAATGTTCTACTATATAACAGACATTCATAGAGAAACAATGTTCTACTATATAGCACATATTCACAGAGAAACAATGTTCTACTATATAGCACATATTCAAAGAGGAACAATGTTCTACTATATAACAGACATTCAAAGAGAAACAATGTTCTACTATATAACAGACATTCAAAGAGAAACAATGTTCTACTATATAACACATATCCACAGAGAAACAATGTTCTACTATATAACACATATTCACAGAGAAACAATGTTCTACTATATAACACATATTCAAAGAGAAACAATGTTCTACTATATAGCACATATTCACAGAGAAACAATGTTCTGCTGTATAACACACATTCAAAGAGAAACAATGTTCTACTATATAACAGACATTCAAAGAGAAACAATGTTCTACTATATAGCACATATTCACAGAGAAACAATGTTCTGCTATATAACAGACATTCAAAGAGAAACAATGTTCTACTATATAACAGACATTGAAAGAGAAACAATGTTCTACTATATAGCACATATTCACAGAGAAACAATGTTCTACTATATAGCACATATTCACAGAGAAACAATGTTCTACTATATAGCACATATTCACAGAGAAACAATGTTCTACTATATAGCACATATTCACAGAGAAACAATGTTCTACTATATAACAGACATTCAAAGAGAAACAATGTTCTACTATATAACAGACATTCAAAGAGAAACAATGTTCTACTATATAGCACATATTCACAGAGAAACAATGTTCTACTATATAGCACATATTCACAGAGAAACAATGTTCTACTATATAGCACATATTCACAGAGAAACAATGTTCTACTATATAGCACATATTCACAGAGAAACAATGTTCTACTATATAGCACATATTCACAGAGAAACAATGTTCTACTATATAGCACATATTCACAGAGAAACAATGTTCTGCTGTATAACACACATTTAAAGAGAAACAATGTTCTACTATATAGCACATATTCACAGAGAAACAATGTTCTACTATATAACACATATTCACAGAGAAACAATGTTCTACTATATAACACATATCCACAGAGAAACAATGTTCTACTATATAACACATATTCACAGAGAAACAATGTTCTACTATATAACACATATTCACAGAGAAACAATGTTCTACTATATAACACATATTCACAGAGATCAATGTTCTACTATATAACACATATTCACAGAGAAACAATGTTCTAGTATATAACACATATTCACAGAGAAACAATGTTCTAGTATATAACACATATTCACAGAGAAACAATGTTCTACTATATAACACATATTCACAGAGAAACAATGTTCTACTATATAACACATATTCACAGAGAAACAATGTTCTACTATATAACACATATTCACAGAGAAACAATGTTCTACTATATAGCACATTTTCACAGAGAAACAATGTTCTACTATATAACACATATTCACAGAGAAACAATGTTCTACTATATAGCACATATTCACAGAGAAACAATGTTCTACTATATAACAGACATTCAAAGAGAAACAATGTTCTACTATATAACAGACATTCAAAGAGAAACAATGTTCTACTATATAGCGCATATTCACAGAGAAACAATGTTCTGCTGTATAACACACATTCAAAGAGAAACAATGTTCTACTATATAACAGACATTCAAAGAGAAACAATGTTCTGCTGTATAACACACATTCAAAGAGAAACAATGTTCTACTATATAACATACATTCAAAGAGAAACAATGTTCTACTATATAGCACATATTCACAGAGAAACAATGTTCTACTATATAGCACATATTCACAGAGAAACAATGTTCTACTATATATCACATATTCACAGAGAAACAATGTTCTACTATATAGCACATATTCACAGAGAAACAATGTTCTACTATATAACAGACATTCAAAGAGAAACAATGTTCTGCTATATAACAGACATTCAAAGAGAAACAATGTTCTACTATATAGCACATATTCACAGAGAAACAATGTTCTGCTATATAACATACATTCAAAGAGAAACAATGTTCTACTATATAGCACATATTCACAGAGAAACAATGTTCTGCTGTATAACACACATTCAAAGAGAAACAATGTTCTGCTATATAACATACATTCAAAGAGAAACAATGTTCTACTATATAGCACATATTCACAGAGAAACAATGTTCTACTATATAACAGACATTCAAAGAGAAACAATGTTCTGCTGTATAGCACATATTCACAGAGAAACAATGTTCTAGTATATATCACATATTGACAGAGAAACAATGTTCTACTATATAGCACATATTCACAGAGAAACAATGTTCTGCTGTATAACAGACATTCAAAGAGAAACAATGTTCTACTATATAACAGACATTCAAAGAGAAACAATGTTCTACTATATAGCACATATTCACAGAGAAACAATGTTCTACTATATAACAGACATTCAAAGAGAAACAATGTTCTACTATATAGCACATATTCACAGAGAAACAATGTTCTACTATATAGCACATATTCACAGAGAAACAATGTTCTACTCTGCAATACGTACTCAAAAAGAAACAATCTTCTACTATATAGCACATATTCACAGAGAAACAATGTTCTACTATACAATACGTACTCAAAAAGAAACAATGTTCTTCGCTTAACTTACGAAAAAAGTATATGTTTTGTTGAGGTTCGCAGGAATCGTCTCATAATCAATTGCATTTACCACAGTGATTGTGCCATTAGGGTTAATGCTGAAAGCTCCACGGGACGAGTCTTTGGCAGGATCAATGTTGTAGGTCAGCTGTATGTTGAGGCAGTTTATAATAATCATTAGCATTGTAAAATTGTAACTCATTCTGGGAATTGTATCGTAACTTCACGAAGGCTTATACAGTGCAAAACACTTAAGGCGATCTCGGATGTGGCGAATTTATGTTGTGAAGAACACGATTGTATTGTACGTTGTAAATGCATTACTATATGCTTAAACTCTTATAACAGGGATTTCTGATAAAAAGAACTATTTCTTGGTTACCAGATGAGTTCACCTTATCAGGTCTGCACTATATACACAATAGTACAATTATTATATAACATATATTCAAACAGAAACAATGTAAAGGTATGTTAAGGGCCTAAGTGGCATAATGCCGTGTCATATGGTATGTTAAGAATATGGTCTTCTTCTGTCACCGTTGATCCCCAATTGGGAAATAGACCCTTAACCAACCCCCCTCCCCCCCCCTCCCCCCCCCCCCCCCCCCCCAACAGCTTCCCATTCTTGGCTATCCCAAGCAGCTCCACCCATGTCCTCTCAATATTATTCATTGGTCTCCATCAACTTCTTTCCCCCATCCAACTTTTCTGTTATAACGACATACCCCAGCTTTCTCCTTCTCATGACATGTCTAAAGAATGCGGACTGTCTTCTTCTGATGCGAATAACCAGTTCTCTTTGTGAATTAAATTCTTTCAAAATATATTTATTTCACTTTGTATCCATCAACGGTGTTCTCATCATTCTTCTATAGAAACCACATCTCCACAGCTTCCACATACGTCGACAGAAAACCTGTACTAAACTATGACATGCAAGTATGGCCAATGAATTATCCATCCATCCATCATGTGCCATGCCGGTAAGCGTGGGCGGTCTTGATTCGCTATTTCATTCTATCACCAGAGTCGTGGATCAGCTCCGTGTTCTTATTTCGACCATGTCACGTGGTCAAGCCATCCAAGTATTTACTTCTATGTCTTCCCCTTGTTCTCTTCCCCTCGATCTTGCCAATTGTCACCAAGTTCTCTAAATTATTTCTTCTCATAACATGTCCACAAATTTTTGACTGTCTACGTCTGATTTATCTAGTTAGCGGATTAAACAATGACACAAACAACTATTACAACTATTGCATTATATTAGGATATTAATAAACAGCTTACGTGAGAATTCGCATCCTTGTCAGTGGCTACAACAACAAGAGGGATATTTGTGAGTGGCAAGAGGACAAGGAAGCCTGTGTCCGGAGATTCGAACACCTCACCATGGTATACAGCAGCAGAGAACTTCGGTGCCTCATTGGCAACATCCAGAACCCTGATAATAACCTGTAGGATGAGCATGGCGTGGGCCGGTTAAATTCGGTGATTTATCTGTCACGAGAGTTAACATATAAAAACAAAGCAAACTGTCATATGGGAAAGTGATAAAATCTAAAGAAACATGCATAAAGGAACTGTTCATCAAACAGATTGGGGGGGGGGGGGAGGGGTTAGTATCTGATATGGACAAATCTACTCTCCCAATTGCTCTCCTCCGCCCGAAGCCATTGACACAATGTGGGGTGTCGAATTTGGTGAGTGCCGTTCAACATTCAGGGCTACTGGGCTACTAAAAGAAGGTAGTACCGTCTATTGTCATACAGTATAGCCCAATCATATCTGATTAAGACCTGACTTTTAGATTAACACCGACAACAACGACGACGACGACAAAAAAACACACCACCACCACCACCACCACCACCACCACCAACAACAACAACAACAACAACAATACCAGCAGCAGCAACAACAATAACACAACCACACCTGGGCTTCAGCACGCTGGTGGCTACTCGTGTCTTCGGCTGATACAAGCAATGTGTAGCTGCTGGTCTTCTCTCTGTCCAGTGTGTCTGCCACGTAGAGCTTACCCTGTTGTAAGAAATCATATTTAGTAACTATATTACAGTTGTAGACACCCCGACACAGAGCAAGCACAACATAGGCTTCTGACTGTCAGAAACAGTTCCACCTTCTACGAATGTTTAGGCCTCTGTATCTTCTTTGTACTGTCTTGGGAAGTTTCACTAGGGCCATGACTTTCATGTGTCTTTTTCCTGTTGTACACCCACACTCTGTGAGCCAAGTAAAGTATATTAATTTACCTTCATGATTTCTTGCCTTTCTGCTGTAAGTTACTGGGTTACCTTACAGTCTTGTCTTTATAAAAAGTATAATCAACAGAATCCTAACTGTGGAACGTTACATCCATCCACCTTTGCTAATTATACTTGTCATGTCAACAATTTATTTTAATGAGGCATCTATTATTGAATAGTTCTCGTTTTCCATGCCTTTAATGCATATTGTTTCTGCTGTTATCATTGTTGTCTAAGATAAGTTTCATAAGTGATTTTTTTTTTTTTTTGTATATCCTTTACAGGACATCGCTGTCAACACCAGCATCTTTCAGCTGTATGTTGATCTCTTGGCAAGATTACGCTCAGTAGTTTGCCATTGCTTTCTGAGCGGCCGGCTCACATACCCCGTAAGTTACCGTTGCGATTCGAACCACTGCTGATTCTCACCGTCATCACGTTACCGACTAGAGTATACGAGATTACGGAGAAAAGTCATAACCTCTAAGCCACGAAGCCGGCTCATAAGTGATGTATGAATGAAATAATATATGAGAGCAGAGATAAGAAGGGCAGAATGTCAGACGGGACTGCGTGCCCAAATTTTTCTATCCATCATGTGCCATGCCAATAAGCGTGGGTTGTCATGTACTGCCATGTTACTCGATCACCAGAGTCGTGGATCAGCTCTGTGTTCCTGTCTCGACCATGCCACGTGGCCAAATAACCCAGGTATTTACTTCTCGGTCTTCCCTTTGGTTCTTCCCTTCGATCTTGCCAGTCGTCACCAAGTTCTCCAAGCCATTTCTTCTCATAACATGCCCAAAAAAATTTGACTGTCTACGTCTAATGTCTCTAATCAGTTTACGATCTTCATTTGTTTCTTGAAGGACTTGTTCATTGGTTTTTCTGTCTGTCCATGGTATTCTTTGCATTTTAATCAGAAACTACATTTCCACAGCCATCAGCTGGTTTTCAGCTTGACTGCTTATTGTCCACGCTTCACATCCATACAAAAGTATAGGTTCTATGTAGAACTTCAACCCAAATTTTTAACGCCTTGAAAATAAAGTTCATTCGTATGGTCATTAATTCTTCATCTTCAATTTCGGTTTCTTCTTACCCTTCTTCCAGTACCTTATCTGGAACAGACATAAGTGATCATGCCACTCCCGTTGTCTTTGTCATTTGATATTGTAATGAAGTCGGTGTTGTTTATATTATTATGAGGGTCGTTCAGAAAGTAATGCACCACATCGTTTTTCTCAACCCAACTGGCCAAATAATGTGGCTGCCCTAAACCGTTGAAATGGAGCGTGTTAGCAGCAACTTGCGTTATAAGCAGCGTATTTCAATAGAATTTTTCGTTGCAGAGAAGGTAACTGTACATTCACAAGCGTCGATGTGAAGTGTATGCAATTTTTCTACAGGAGTATAGTCAGTCGCTGGGTTCAGAGAATCAAAGAATCAGGAAGTGGAGATACGGAGCTGCTTGATCGGCCGTGCTGTGAACGTCCTGCCACAGCCACCAACGCAGAAATGTTGAAATACGCTAAGGGCATTATTCTTACGGATAGACGAATGACTACTAAACAATTGGCCTTACTGCTGTAAATTAGCAATGGTAGTGCAAATTCAGTTATAAAATCTCTCAGATTTTCTAAGGTTAGTGCAAGATGGGATCCTTGATGTCTCACAAATGACCACCGAATGCAAAGGAAAGCAATTTCTTCTAAATTGTTGGAGCGTTTCAGTGCTGATGGAGAGAACTTTTTGGCTAAGATCGTTACAGGTGACGAAACCTGGGTACATCATTTTGAACTTGAGACAAAAAGTCAATGGAGTGGCATCATCCGCAATCACCATGAAGAAAGACATTCAGGACAATACCTTCGGCTGGAAAGGTCATGATTACTGTGTTTTTGGACACTGAAGGTGTGATTCTTGTGGATGTTATGCCAAGAGGAGAGACAATAAATTCGCAAGTTTACATTAAGACATTGAAAACACTCAAATAAAAGTTTACGCAGAGTTCGGCCGCACAAGAATCTAGCAGATCTGCTTCTCCTTCACGACAATGCGCGCCCTCATTCAAGTCTAGCAATATAAGAAGCAATCATCAAATTGGGTTGGGCTGTCCGAAGGCAATCAGCGAAATCCGAATCCGACAAAAACCGAAGCAATTATTCCTATATGAATTAATGTCAATCCAATTAATTCGTTCTAGACACTCTAAAGTTCATACCGAAACCACATTTTATAGAGAATAAATTTAGTGTTTAATACTATTTTTTTTGTGGCAACAAACTTTCCGAACTGGCGCCTTCGCCGTGCCTAGAGTAACACTGTGTATACCAGTGTATCTATAGAATTTTCAAACCATCCTCTGCTGGCCTAAAAATGACTAAGTACACCAGCACTCGTCCCAAGCATTTTCTTAATGAGATCGGCATACACAGTCCGGCCTTTTCCCATATATTGCCTCCGAAACAGAATCGCCATCTAACTGGTTTTGATTTATCCAAGTTAATAATAACTGTTCGACATTTTCACTTCTTTGAGATCTCTGTTTCGTTAGCACATTCATGCCTATTGCTAATTAGCTGCTTTCATTTATTTCTTTGTCGCCACAATGGAACTTATCGTGGATGGCAACTTCCCGTAAATACGGCCGATTTCAGCAATCTTAATACCGCTCTCGTATTCTATTATTAGGAAGTGATGCTCACACAACGATAAACAACGCCAAACCGATCAGAAGAACACATGGGTCCCAATGTTTTCGCAAAATTAGCAACGAGTTCTTGTGGGCACGCCAACGAAATCCGAGGCAATCGATGAAAACCGAGACAAATTTTCCGAGAAAAAAATCGAAGACAACCAAACCCGACAACAACAGAAGGCAACGAAAACAGAGGTTTGCCTGTAATTTCTCTATACGATCTCCTCTAATGATATATCTCTATAATTCTAGTTTCTTCTTTACGGTTTTGGTGAGTGATTTTGTAACAGCTGCAGCTTTTGTGTGTGTGTGTGTCTTATCTGTTCAGGAATTTCTCCACATTCTTGTAAAACACAACCCCATTGCTTCCAGTTCCTTCACCGTTTATTTACTAACTGAACAGCACAGCGTGTAGTGAGCAGGTTAATTTTATACTTATGATAGGGACACTAACAATAGAGAAAGCTAAGTTACACACACACATCAGTCCAATGCACTAGAAGTTATAGCACGTGTATAGACAGGCGCTTGAGTTCAGAAAGAGCGACCATTACAGAAAAGTCAATCTGTCATGATTTTGTCATTGTTGTGAAAGAATATTTGGATACCACAATTCGTGTCCGCATTTGTGTGTCATATATTCCTTCGGGTGTTATAGTGTAGCTCAGATACTGTAACAATTGTCCCCAAAAATGATATTGAAGACTTTAGATACTGAAACGATTGCCCCAATATATGATATTGAAGACTTTAGATACTGAAACGATTGCCCCAATATATGATATTGAAGACTTTAGATACTGAAACGATTGCCCCAATATATGATATTGAAGACTTTAGATACTGAAACGATTGCCCCAATATATGATATTGAAGACTTTAGATACTGAAACGATTGCCCCAATATATGATATTGAAGACTTTAGATACTGAAACGATTGCCCCAATATATGATATTGAAGACTTTAGATACTGAAACGATTGCCCCAATATATGATATTGAAGACTTTAGATACTGAAACGATTGCCCCAATATATGATATTGAAGACTTTAGATACTGAAACGATTGCCCCAATATATGATATTGAAGACTTTAGATACTGAAACGATTGCCCCAAGAAATAACACAGAAGACTTTAGATACTGATGCTATTGCCTCAAAAAATGATAGAGACGATTTTTTAACTAGATGCTTTAGCGATTGCCCCAAAAAGTGATACAGAAGACTTAAGATACTGAAACGATTGCCCCAACAAATAACACAGATGACTTTAATTAGATACTAAAAGTATTGCCCCAATAAACGATATAGTTGAATTTAACTTTTTGGCCATAAAATACAATTACGAAGTGCTTATTACCAAACGTTTGGTGATAAAATCTCTCATTATTACCAAACATTTGGTAATAGTCTCCCTTATAATTATTTTAAAAAAATTAAAAACAAAACTTACATCGTGCACACCGATCCCAAACTTGCCTTCTGCATTGCCAGCGGAAATGTTGTAAGACACCACAGAGTCGGGTTCTGAAGTATTCAAGTCAAGAAAGGAGAAATTGACCATCGCTGTTTCACTGACGTTCACTGTATAAAATGTTGGGCAGAAAGCCAGCGTCTTTGTATTCTGAACAACAACTGTCAGAACTGCTTCGGAACAAACATTTGAGTTCCCATTGCAAGACCGTAACCAGACAGCCTGGTTGCCTTCATTGAGCGTCTTTTTAGTCTTGAGCAGCCCAGAAGTCTTGTTAATGGAGAATTCATTTGTCGCATTCGCCAAAGAGTATTCCACAGCACCTTCACCTTTACTTGAAACAGTGGTGACTTCCTGAGACAAAGCTTGCAGCTGCTGCTGTCCGTTCCTACAAACTGAAATTTGCGTAATGTACACTGTTGAAAGAGGTAGTGGCCATTGTGGAGCTTCTTCGATGTTGTGTACATGAACTGTCACTGATGCCGTTGCTCTCAATGGGGTATACGAATGATCACTTACAACCACAGTAAGGTGATGTTCAGGCTCATCCTCGTAAGTTAAGAGCTAAGGCAAGTGTTAAATTTCCAGAATCCTTATCTAAAGAAAAGTAACTGTGATGAACTTCCTGGCTGGAGTTTAAAACTGAGTTTCCCTGAGGACCCTTTATCAGGATCCTTAGCATCTAGAGAACCAACCAGATTTCCAACAGTCAAGTTCTCCGGGACATAAAAGTCATAGCGCGCTATAGGGGAACCTACCACTAACGAAATATGGAGCTCTGTTGCTGTCTGTAACTTGTACTATCAGATTGCCAGAGCTTTGTAGTGGAGGCAGACCATGATCTAACACATTGACCGTGATATTGTATTCAGATTTCAGCTTGCGATCCAACAACCCACTGATGGTTACAATCCCTGTCGTGGTGTCTATCTCAAATTTCCCGTCAGTCCCAGGCAGAGAGAAAATAAGAAAAGCCAGCCGTTTGTAACATCATCATCCTTAGCACCAACAGCAACCACAAACTGAGGATTAAAACAAAAAAGTCATCAATATAAAAATAATTGTCAGTCACATAGTAAACACACCATTAAGCTATGTAGGAAAGGATGTGTGTTACATCTCTCATATTTTTTATGTTAACATAGATCTGAAATTATCGTTTTCAACTTGTCAACATTCAAAGTACATCATACATAAATCATGCATAACTCATAAATCTAACATAACTCATAAATTATGCATATCTTCTCAAAACAATCATAGTACGTCATACATAAAGCATACTGATTAAAAAGTAAAGGAGGTAAGTAAATGACATGTATCTGACACGCCTTCAAGCGGAGGCCTATACATGGTGCTAGTCCGCATATTGTATAGAACAATTGGCAGTCGGGAATTTATGTGTTCAATATCACGCCGACCTCTGTTTACCTTCCAATACACTTCCCTGGTGCCGATGTTTTGCATGGGCAACCTGGAAGCCCCAGTAACTTGTAAAATCTCAGCCTCGATGTGGATTCAAGCCAATGATCAGCGGATCAGCAGGCGAGCACGCTAGCTACTGTAACGGCTCTGTTAATTTGGATTCCTTCATGGGCACGTGGGTGGCAAGGCGATACACCACCACCACCACCACCACACCACCATCACCACCATCATCATCATCATCATCATCATCATCATCATCATCATCATCATCATCATGTGCCATGTCGATAAACGTGGGCTGCTATGGTTTCGTCATCTCACACGATCACCAGTGTTGTGGCTCAGCTCTCTGTTTTTGCCTTAATTATGCTGAGTGGCACTTCATCTAGATATTTACCTCTCTAGCCCTCTCCTTGTCTCCCCCCCCCTTCCCCCAATCTTACCAGTTGTCACACATTTCATCCAGTTTATTTCTTCTCATAACGTGCCCAACATTTCTTGACTGTCTACGTCTAATTTATCTAATCAATTTATGGTTTTCATTTGCTTCTTGTAGGACTTGCTCATTGCATTTTCTGTCTGACCATGTTAATCTTTGCATTTTCCTCAGAAACCACATTTCCACTGCCAGGTGTTTTTGTGTCCACGTTTCACATCCATACAAAAGTACAGTTTCCATGTAGCACTTTGACAATCTTTTTCTCATTGCAAGTGAATTTGAATAACGAAGACAGCAAACCATAGATTGTACGATCTATTGCCTGGTAGCGAAATATGCCAGGCAATAGATCGTACAATCTATGATTTGTGTCTTCGTTATTCAAATCCACCAACATGTTTTCAGTATGGAGACACAACAGGCAGAAAATAGAAGATACTAGTTGAAAATTAAAATTATCACACTAGGTTTTTGTTTTTGCTGTAATGATACATTGTGTCATAGTCATCTATAAATGAAGAAGGCTATTTCAATATCCAGAAATATCAATTGGGAAACCCTCTAAGCCACTAGGCAGTTCATAAATAAACAACACATTCATTTATGTTGTCTAGTGCGTCGTCTAATTCCTACTTCTTTCTTCAACTCCTATAAGAGCCAAACAATACAAGAGTGTCTATTTATGAACTATTTAAATATACATCAGAGTTATGATTGGTCCAGAACTGAAGTAATGCCAGTTAGCATATCTCCTGGTATGAACTATTTAAATATATGATTGGTCCAGAACTGAAGTAATGCAAGTTAGCATATCTCCTGGTCCACTAAGTATACAGATAAATATCACATCTCCATAACAGGTTAAAGAATTCAAATGTCATGGAAGTGTGATCACAGAAGATGGTAGAACTAGACAGAGAAATTTTAATCAGATGTCAAATAGCAAGTGCAGCTTATATATCAATTATCACCAATACTGAAACAGTCCAAACATGATCCAGTTTATAGAGTTAAAGATCATGGCATGGGTGGGTTCAAGTGCGGTCTATACGAGGAGACCGTGCAATGTGACCCGCCACGTGCAGTGGTCACAAAAGCGTGAAAAGCGCTAGGGAAGCTTCGTGAGAGGACGTAGCGTCACCATCAATCAGTTGGACAGGAGCCACGGTCAGAGCTGGACCTGGTTCTTTCATTCCCATAGAACGGCCAAATAATGAGCCCCTATATTAGTAGTTAGGGTGTGTAGAATTGTAGTCTCTAAATATTGTGTTCGAGTGAAACGTGGTGTAAATGACAATGTAATTTGCACAGTATTTGGAGAACAATAGAATTATAAAACTGCACCTGTATTGCGTTATTCGAAACGCGTTGAGTTTGTTCCAAATCGTTAGCTGTGGTAATATGTGTAGAGTGGAAGAGTTTCAAAAAACCTTAAAACAATAATAGAAACAGCTGCAGTGAGGAGATTACAGCATCGCCAGGCAGAAAGGCATTGGCACAGAACAGCGCCCACCAGTCTCATCTGGGTTGTGACCTCGTCCATGAGGTAGAAGACCATGGGTATCAACCCAAGTATTGTTGAGGCCAATATATCATCAAGTAGCCAATTAACCACTGTATCAGCCATGGGCGTAAGAATAAGATCTTTTCGCCTATGGCACTTGTGTCCACAAAAAGACAGATAATAAATAGCATATTTACACCAATCCTATGTTATTAATGTCAAATTTTGACATCACCCAAATCACACTTACGGAAAATCAAAACATGCGAGAGCTGCCAACTTTAACTATCCGAGATAAAATAAGAAATTATTCTATCATACAGACAGTCGGATCAACAAATTGTGCCACGTATATTGAAAGATAGAAGATCAAATGGTTTGGCCATCTCGCTAGAATGCAACACCATCAACTGACCAGCACTAGTACTACATCAGTGAAGATCTGCTACGAGAGCAAGAGGTTGCCAGAGAAGTAAATGGATTGACGACATCAAAGATAGTGTACAATTAGATGGAATGACGCGAATCCAATGCCACCCATCGTGCGCTGAATCGCCAATTATTCCTCTCCTCCGCTTGATGGCAACAGTTAAAGATGATGCTGATGATTGGTCAACCTTCCAATTAAATTGCATTTAATGTTATGTTTAAATAATTATGGAAAGGAAATACAATTATAATCTTTCCAGATAAACTGTATCATGGGATTTGTCAAATTTGTTTTGACAAAAATTAACAACAAATAATTGCGAAAATAGAGCAAACAGAATAGAAAATAGAATACGAAACAGCTGCAATCGGGTTCACCAAACAAGGACATACTATTTTCTCCACAAAGCGTACATCAAAGTATCAAATCTTCTACCCTGTATGTAATCCATTAAACTCTCTACTCTGTATGTAATCCACTATAACCTCTACCCTGTATGTAATCAACTAAACTCTCTGCCCTGTATGTGATTAACTAAACTCTCTGCTCTGTATGTGATTCACTAAACTCTCTGCCCTGTATGTGATTCACTAAACTCTCATCCCTGTATGTGATTCACTAAACTCTCTGCCCTGTATGTTATCCACTAAACTATCTGCCCTGTATGTAATCCATTATAATCTCAACCATGTATATAACCCACTAAAATCTTAACCATGCATATAATCCACTAAAATCTCAACCATGTATATAATCTACTAAAATCTCAACCATGTATATAATCCACTAAAATCTCAACCATGTATATAATCTACTAAAATCTCAACCATGTATATAATCCACTAAAATCTCAACCACGTATATAATCCACTAAAATTTCAACCATGTATGTAATACACTAAAATCTCAACCATGTATATAATCCACTAAAATCTCTACCCTGTATGTAATCCACTAAAATTTCTACCCTGTATGTAATAAACTAAACTCTCTACCCTGTATGTAATCCACTAAAATCTCTACCCTGCATGTAATCCACTAAACTCTCTACCCTGTATGTAATCCACTAAAATCTCTACCCTGTATGTAATCCACTAAGATCTCTACCCTGTATGTAATCCACTAAAATCTCTACCCTGTATGTAATTCACCAAAATCTCTACCTGTATTTAATCCACTAAACTCTCTACCATGTATGTAATCCACTAAAATCTCTACCCTGTATGTAATCCACTAAAATCTCTACCCTGTATGTAATCCACTAAAATCTCAATCCCTGTATGTAATCCACTAAACTCTCTACCCTGTATTTAATCCACTAAACTCTCTACCCTGTATGTAATCCACTAAAATCTCTACCGTGTATGTAATACACTAAAATCTCTACTATGTATGTAATCCACTAAAATCTCTATCCTGTATGTAATCCACTAAAATCTCTACCCTGTATTTAATCCACTAAACTATCTACCCTTTAGGTAATCTACTGAAATCTCTACCCTGTATGTAATCCACTAAAATCTCTACCCTGTATGTAATCCACTAAAATCTCTACCCTGTATGTAATCCACTAAACTCTCTACCCTGTATGTAATCCACTAAACTATCTACCCTGTATGCAATCCATTATAACCTCTACCCTGTATGTAATCAACTAAACTCTCCACCCTGTATGTGATTCACTAAACTCTCTGCCCTGTATGTGATTCACTAAACTATCTGCCTTGTATGTAATTCACTAAATTCTCTGCCCTGTAATTGATTCACTAAACTCTTTACCCCTGTACGTGATTCACTAAACTCTCTACCCCGTAGGTAGTCGCGAACGCTTTTCATAATCTGTTGCTGTAAAGCGTAACAATAAGAGAAGAAGAGAATCTAACTTACATTTTTCTCGACTGACTGTATAGTTTAGTCTCTACAATAAAAAGAAAGAGAAAACTGTACTCACGTGACCAATGGTTGAATTCTCAGGTATTGTAACGGGCCCTAGATTTGTGATATTCAGCACTGGGAGATTGTCATTCTCGTCTGTTACATTGAAAACCACTTGAGCATAATCCCTACTATGTCCATCTGTCACTGACACATCTGTGTATAATACAAAAAGACAGATAATAAATAGCATATTCACACCAATCCTATGTTATTAATGTCAAATTTTGACATTACCCAAATCACACTTACGGAAAATCAAAACATGCGAGAGCTGCCAACTTAACTATCCGAGATCAAATATGAAATTATCCTATCAGACAGACAGTCGGATCAACAAATTGTATTATGTCATGTCGGTTACATGACTATTCCATACTTCATTATCATCACCATCATCATCATCATCATCATCATCATCATCAACACGTTACGCGTGGGCGGTCATGTTTCGCCATATCACACGACCACCATAGTTAGTCGTGGATTGGCTCTGTGTTCTTGTCTCGACCCCACCTGCTTCGCCAAGCCATCCAGGTATTGACTTCTCTGCCTTCCCCTTGTTCGTTTTCCCCAATCTTGCCAGTTTTCCAATTGATTTCTACTCATAACGTGTCCAAAATATTGTGACTATATACGTCTAATTTCTCTATCAGTTTACGGTTTTAATTTGTTTCGTGTATGACTTGATCATTGGTTTTTCTGTCTGTCCATGGTATTCTTTGCATGTTGCATTCTTCATACCTACACTTAAACCGTTGTCACGTTATTAATGTTAGGTGTGCGTGTGCGCGCGCGCGTACACACATCAATCACAACCATTCCCCATATGCACACGCACGTACGGACACACACATATACACACACCAACCACAAACATATGCCCTCTCCACAGACACAGGCACATACACACACAGAACATCAAGTTAGATCTAGCACTAAGTCTAATCAACCTGGTGCTCAGTACGCACATTCTATAACTCGTCATGTATGACATGTAATGACAGCAATAACTCATGAAGTATGACATGTCATGACAACAATAACATCAACTGTACATATTATAGCCAGAAGCGACCACTCACTTGCCACGAACTGGCTAAACTGCTCTGCATCAACCCAATAGGTATATAGATCGATCCGTTTGCGAAAATTTTTGACATTATTGGGATTATTGGGTGTACTTGGCTTAAGTTAAATGTCAGCTGTGACAGTGGTGAGTCATCGTCTGTTGCTGAGAGCTGAACAAAATAAAGAAACAAAAGTATCAGACAATTATCTTCCCCTAGGTATTGGATACCTGGCTCTGTGGCAAAGGAGTTACGGAATGAATTCGTAATCCCGGATACCGCGTTCGAAACACAGCTGCTGGAGATTTGGCAGCAGGAGGCCTTGCGTTGGTGTTTTCATATAATGGTATGGGTGCTGGTTGTGCAGAAAGACATGACAAACTACCGAACGCAAACTTGATAAGAGATCACAAACTACGCAAAATAAAAACAAAAATGATGGGGTTGACTGCGACATCCAGTAAAGGATACGCAGCTAACTTTTTTCAATATTGGGATGGAGTCATCAATCAAATGCCTAAATCCTGGGAGTCTCAGAGGTGAAGTGGTTTACACCGCCTGCCTTACAATTTGAAGGTTGTGGGTTCGATTCCGTGCCACATCGATCGGTTCAAGAGTGCTCCTGGGATTCGTCGCTGGAACTACGGAATACTTGCTGTGTTCGATGATCACAACAGGCCGCCCTGTGAAAAGAGGCCGAGCCATATGTGATAAAATCCGGTGCAATAAATTTGATCCTTTCGCCTTTGAAATTCTTGTTTATACCTAAAACCCATGGAGGAAACATAAAAAGCCCAGACCAAATCAAAGGCTAGTCTACGCGCTGTGCTGAATCCTGACATGAATATTCTCCTCGCAGATGTAAAGTTACAGTACCAGTGTTCACCCCTCTGGCTTCTGGGCTTGGACAAAGGAAGGAGAGGTCTGCCACACAATCTCCGCGGAGGGGGTAATTGTGTACTGGTTGGGAGGGTATTATTTGCACCAACCTGACTCCGATAGATGCTAGTATGCCCAAGACCTTGCGGTTCTGACCACCAATGCCTAGGACTTAAGATTTAAGACTCACTGTCTTGCCAGGGCATCCACAATCTAGGACCAACCAACACAAGACTGCAGTTTCTGAAGATTGAATAAACATTAGTGAAATGTCCTTTATAGCACGTCACAATCAACCTCAGCATGAATAATTACTGTTTGTGACCCTCTAGGCAATTTCACATTCAGTAGTTTCAAATGGTTTCTGAACGGCCGATGCTCATACCCCTGTGACAATCAACGCAAAGCGATATAGACCGCCTGCGACTGACTTCGAAACTGGATTGTCGGGGTTGTGAAACTGCGATCACCATCCTTTAAGTCACACGAGCCGAAATTGCAATGTTCATGCTGCACCTGGACACCGACAGGTGCAAGAGCAACAAGGTGAGATGACACAATGTGTTGTTTGCCCATCAAGAATGATGATGACCATTCATTTCATCCAGTGAGATTGAAAGTATGGAGCCATGAGTTCTAAGATGGCTGATAAGGCCTATTTTGGCTCGAAATGTTCTTTGACAATGTGGGCAAAGAATGCTTGACGTTTCTTTAGGAGGATCTCTTGCAGTAGTTTTTCTGTCCAGCCTTTTCTTCACAGCTCTTGCAGTCCTGTTTGCTTCACAAGTGACTGCACCCTTGCGTAATGATGTGCGCCACGAATTTCGGTCTTTAGCAGCAGTCTCCCAGGTGTCAGGATGAATTCCAAAAGCTTTCAGTGAGATCTTCACAGTGTCTTTAAAGCGTTTCCTCTGGCCGCCTTGGGAGCGTTTACCACAACGCAGTTCGCCGTAAAAAATTTGGTTAGGGAGCCTGTGATCTGGCATGCTAGCCAAGTGACCAGACCCGCGAATCTGATTCTTCATTAGTAGAGTATGGATACTGGGAATGGTCGCTCTCTCTAGGACTTCAGTATCTTGGATCTTGTCTTGCCATTTAATTTTCAATAGCTTCCTAAGGCAGGCTGTGTGGAAGTGGTTTAATTTCCTAGCGTGTCGTTGATATACAGTCCATGTTTCACAAGCATATAACAGTGTGGATAATACGCCTGCTTTGTAGACTTTCAGCTTTTTTTGCAGGATTATTCCATTTCTGCCCCACACATTCTTGTACAGTCTGCCAGAGGCCGCGCTGGCCTTGGAGATTCTTGCATTCACTTCGTCATCAATTGTGGCAGCTTGTGACACAGTGCTGCCAAGATAGGTGAATTTGTCCACAACACTTAGTCTTTGACCATTCACTTTGACATTCGGCATGGTGTTATTAATCCCTGGAGCTGACTGGTAAATAACTACAGTCTTCTACAAGTTGATATTGAGCCGAAAATTCGCACAGGCATATGAGAAAGCTGAAACATTGTGTTGCATGCCTGTCTCTGTGTTGGCATATAGAGCGCAATCGTCAGCAAACAGGAGCTCTCTGACGGGATCGCTAGTAGTTTTGGTTTTAGCTTTCAGCCTTCTGAGATTGAACAACTTCCCATCCATGCGGTAGTTGATGTCGTTGTTTTCGAAGGCATTTGTCAGCAGAGCTGAAAACATGAGGCTGAACAGTATTGGTGCCAGAACACAGCCTTGCTTGACTCCATTGGTGACAGGAAAGGGCTCAGACAACTCATCATTATCCTAAACTCTTGCCCGCATACCATCATGAAATAGCCGCACTGTTTGGACACACTTTCGTGGACAGCCGTATTTCGCCATAATCTTCCGCAGTCCTTCTCTGCTGACTGTATCAAAAGCCTTGGTAACATTAATGAAAGTGGATACAAATTAGGAGTTCTGTTCCTGACATTTCTCTTGACAGGTACAAGAGCAGCAAGGTGAGATGATACGACGAGACGTCGCAGCCCACGGCAGTATACGCCATACGATTACCTATAATTGAATTAATTAACACTGCTGCACTATAGTATGATGACACAAACAATGCATGAATCCTATATGTATACCTGAAATACTATCTGAGCTGGTTGATTCTCTGTCACACTGACATGGTAAATCTTCTGTGTGAATTCTGGGGGTGCAAATTTTGTCTTGTTTACCTCCACCTGGACTGTCACTGTATCACTGAATGACGGAGACCCTTCCTGTGTAAGACATACCAACATGATTTAAACAAAGTGCAACACGGCATGTCTATACATATCATGTTTAACTGCATTTAAAGCATATCACAAATACCAAAGTAATAACAAGATCAGGTTGTATGACGATTTGTTCCATACTCAATCTTCGTACACTTAGATGGAAAGGACACATTAGGAGGATTGACGATGGTAAAACACCATAGGACATCTGTTTTGGTGAATTACAAATTGGTAAAAGATCTCGGGATCGGCCACTACTACGGTACAAAGATGTGTTTAAGCGAGACATGATTAATAAACGCATTGCTATTGAACATTGGGAGCGATTCGACGCTGATCGCGTTGCATTGAGAGAAAAGATCAGGAATGGAATAAAGACAAAGGGGAAAATCATTGCAGGTAGGTGAGACACTGAGCGCGTGAGATGTCAGATGGTGCGTGATGGTGGAAATGGCCATGTGGTCACACGCATCCATTGTGGATGAACAGTTACAGCACTAAATGGTCTTATCAGTCCCATTCGCTACCGCCATAGGTTGTAGTTATTGTGTCTTTTTAATTGATTGATTGATTGACTGATTAATTTAGGAACCGACATCACAGCATTCGGGGCATTCCCATAAGCGCTCCGTCCTCATCCTCAGAAGCCAGCGAAGAGTTCCAACTCCAATAGTACCAGTAGCAATCTGATTATATGTGCGTTTCGCCTTTGCTCTAAGCGTCGAGCCTCGGCCAGATCCCCTCGTCACTCCACGCTGTCGCATTCTTGCCAGACCATGGTGATTCATTTGCTCCTCCGACGTGTACACGTGCTCCCACAAGGCCGCAACCACGTCTGCCTTAACATGCATCAATACTCCATCAAGTTTTGCAGAGCCAGCCAATCTATCTGCCTGTTCATTCCCCAACACACCAGCATGCCCCTGAGAAAATAGCCTTTTAAAACCACAATGTAATAAACTATCGTCTGTCAAGACGGCAAGGTGCAAGGTGCCAGGTGCCAGAATTTTAAACATAATTTTGCTGCTTCCAGAGTTGAATTGAGTCAAAAACTATCATCACAGCTATCAAGACATTCCAATACGTGCTCCGTCTTCATATTCCAGCGAAGATTCCAGATACTAATGGTACAGTTGTAGTATGATTATGTAGTCGTCTGGCCTTTCCTCGCAGTACTGAGAGTCAGCCAGATCCTCTGGTTACTCATGCAGCTCCACCCTCTCCAGCCAATGACGGTTGTATTATTTCTTCCACGCCATATACATGATCTCAAAGTGCCCTGACCATATCTGCCTTATCAACCATCGATACCCAGAATCCTCTAGTGACAACCATATCTTCTTTATCAAGCCCCAATACCCAGAATCTTCCATGGCCACATCAACATCCTACGCTCGGATTCCGACATCCAGCAGGTGTTTCAGCAGAGCACAATTGTGGTCTGAGACCGGCATTACACGGTGGCTAGTATGCTTGCTGTCTGCCCAGTGGTCATACGTTCAGATTCTTACCGAAGAGGAGATTTTCAAAACAATGTACCCGGGCTCCCATACCAGGTCGACGCAGGCTAGCATGGATACCAGGACATGTTCGGGGAGGTAAAGGCGGCAGGTATGTAAGTGATCAAATCATCCATCGAATGCTGATTGGTCTATACAAATACGGGGCTAGAACCATATGCCCAGTATACTTCATGGCGGGGAAATGGGTCATTGACTAGACTGTTAATTTACAGGTATACAGGTGGGACACAAACCTGAAGGATGTAGTTGTGAGAGCCAGGCTTTTGATCCATAGAACAGTTTATGTGGGTACTACGAGATGAAGGTGAGCTAGATTAAAATAGGCCCTTGCTTAGACAGGCCCTTTAGGGAGCTTTCTGAACAGCATGTTTTTTAGTTAGTGCAGCATTCAAATTCAAATTCTGTGCCACCACCTCACCATCCCCCGCTCAGAACGGAACTACCAATTAGGTCCTTAAAGAGAACACTGTTTATTTAAAAAAAAAAATAAGTTGCATATCCTTTACAGGAGTTGCAGTCAACACCATAATTTTACTGCCGTTTTTGATGTCTTTGCAAGTTTTACGTTCAGTAGTTTGCCATTGCTTTCGGGACGACCGGTTCCATACCAATACCTTAAAACCAGCGCGACATGGTCTGCTGTCAAATTATGAGAACACTACACTAGTCAGAATCAAGCTTGTGGCCCACACAATACTTCCTATCGGAGCTACTATATTAAACTGCACTAGATGTTCAACATCGTTGGAATTTGCTCACTCAGACAGTTCTGTGAGTTTTCCATAGTGCATGTTTCAAGTTAGGGAAGAATTTATATGCCACTACGCCATCACGGCAGAAGATGTAACAAGGCATACATCGGTGAAACAGACAAGAAGCTAGCTGATCGTACCTCACGGACATCCTAAAGGAGGCTCCCATTTTGCCCTTCTCCACCTTAACAGCAACATCTGCTAGATCAGTGGTTCTCAACTGGTGGGGAATCCCACCCCCTCCCACTAGGGGGGAATTTTCTGGTTTCCAGGGGGGGGGGGGACGGGGTAAATTAAGATTATTTCAAGATCGCGTTAATACAAGAACCGATTACTTGATATTGTTTTTCCCTTTATACTGCACGGTTCTGTACGTCTCACCCTTCTAAAATTCAATTTATAAAGTAAGTAGACCCACAAATCATGTTTTATGTGGACGTCTAGACTTGTGTTAGTATGTGCTATTAAATTTAGCTTCCATTATTACGTATACTGTGTTGGGCGGGGCGGGATTTTTAGGTAGGAAATACGAAAGGGGGGAATGACGTTCTGAAAATATTGTGGGGGGGGGGGGGCACAGGCCAAATTTTTAGGTAGGAAATACGAAAGGGGGGGGGGTGACGTTCTGAAAATATGGTGAAGGGGAGCACGGGCCAAAAAAATTTGAGAACCACTGTGCTAGATGAAGGGAATATTTCTGTGTTCTTCTTCTTCTGCTGTGATCTCCCATGGGAGCATAAATCCCCAGTCAATTCATGTCAAGCGCTGCCATCATTTGCGATCTCTTGCAACTGCTTTAATATCCTCCTAATATTATTTATGTCTCTAATTCTCTTCTCCGTGTGTTTGTAGGTTTCCCCTTCGTTCGATGTTCTTGTCATTGCCCTGAAGTATTATTGTAGCGACCACTTGCTCATTTTATCTTGGACTCATTCACACAATGGGTGTCATCCATCCAGCAGGAATTAATGTACGACATTCTTTTGTCTGATGACAGACCGACCAAACAAACTACCAACTAACAAGCCAAACACCGATCCACATACCGATTGACCAACCAGCCAAGATATCAACAAACCAACCAATTTACAGAACAACTAATCAACCGACCGACCGACCAACCAACCAACCGTCCGACCGACTTATCAACAAAATGATCAACGAACCGACAGACCAAACAAAACAATCAACCAACAAGTCAACCAAACAACCGAACAACTGGCTAACAGACCGACTGACTAAGCAACCACTAAACCAACCAATAAACCAACAAACCGTACGACCAACCAACCAAACACCGATGAACGAACCACTGACCAAATAAACAATCGACTGACCAACAGAGACAGACAAACCAACCAACCAACCCACCGACGAACTAATCGACCGACCAACCGACCAGCCAATCGACCAACCAATCAATCAACCGACCATTGACTAACCAACCAAATAACCGACCAACCAACCGGCAGACCGACTAAAAAACCGACCAACCAATCAACCTACCAACCAGTCAATCAACCGCTCACTGACTAACCAACCAAATAACCGACTAAACAACCAACCATCAATCAACCGACCTATCAACCTACCAAATAATCAATCAAACATCACACATTTATTATAATAATTACCATCTTTAGCTTGAATAATAAGGTCATAGGGTCCTCGACTGGGGTCAAGGCAATTTGAGCAATTCAATCTGACTTCTCCTGTGGTGGCATTAACCTTGAAAAGGTCACTAGTTGCTGAAGCTAGCAAAGAGAAGGTCACGACGCCATCAGGCCCCTCGTCTGCATCTGTGGCATTAACCTAATAAAGTAGAAAGTAATCAATCAATAAGAAATATGAAGGTGAAAGGTCACACAAAGACTGATACTGTTACAAGCGTGTGAGGTGTCAACAGTAACGGTAAAGAGTTCCTTTTCCTACCATGAGGCGTATTAGGTATATGGTGCTAAATCCATATTTGTATGGCACTCCAGGGTGGTATCGTCAATATCGCTTCAGCCTCTTTACTTCCCAGGACATCACCAGATCATCTGTTGGGATCTTTTACCCGGGACATGCTGGTGTGGCGGGAAACGAGCAGGCGGACATATTGGCTGGGTCTGCACCGCTCGGTGGCGTATTGGTGCGTGATAAGCCAGACGTTGCCAGGGCTCTTTGGAATCGTCAGAATGACAGGTAGATTATCACGGTTTGGTGGGAAGGGACTGACCAGAGGGCCCACCCCAGCCTCAGATTAATAATCCCGTGACCGAATCAGTCACATGTCTCATATTAATCTGAAAGGAACTGTTGTCCCTAGGGTGTAAAGTCCACAGCTTAGCTTGTCTACATGTAATCCCTCTTATGCATCCTCCTCCCCCCATTTTTTTTCTTTCCTGCTGTTATGAGAGCGTTCGAAAATTCAAATTTATTAACCTGCTTCACAGCTCTTCTATTTCACAATTGCAATGACACAGCATTCTGTGGAACTACTTTCCTGTGGAATTATCATGACCTATGTTTACATGCTATTAAAATGGGGTGTTAATTTGCCCATGAGTGCTAATTGGCCTTCCTGTTCTGAATATATGCACTTCAACCGAATGACAGTCCGGAAACGAACCCACGATCTTCGGAGCGCCAGGCAGGCAATTTAACCACTTAACTACGGAGACCCTCATCTCATAAACTGTCTCCTTGTGATTTTAGTTTAACAGTTTATCAGACAGAAGGTATCGCTCTTCAGCTAATGAAGTTCAATGTTGTTCTTCGCTAGGCGCAAGGTCTGTTTAACAATATTGGAACTCATTTATGTCCGTTCAAGGCCGAACAATGATTGGACTGTTCTGTCACACGAAGTCAAAAGTCTTGTATCTAACACCCCCGGGATGGTTAACCCGGTCAACAAATACCGGCAGAAGTCGGATGTGTCGGCCTAACGGCGCAAGAACGCAGCTTTGCTGTAAACAGGCACAACGCAATCACAACCGAAAAAAAAAACTCTGGATGAACGCAGAAGAAGAAGAAGAAGAAGAAGAAGAAGAAGAAGAAGAAGAAGAAGAAGAAGAAGAAGAAGAAGAAGAAGAAGAAGAAGAAGAAGAAGAAGAAGAAGAAGAATAAGAAGAAGTATCTAACACAAGAAAAATACAAGTAGCGTATAGGAAAATTAGAGTGGTCGGATGTCATGGCGCCAACTATGACCTGCAAAGACGTTTACCTTACAAGCAAAAAATTGATTCCCTTTGTATGGTGAATATGTACATTTATTCTAAGATAACTCTGCTCTAAATTGTGGATGTGTGTTGTAATTTCGTGACAGAGAAAGCGTTTAAATATGTCTACAGATGGTCTAAACGTGTTTACCGTCTTTTTATGGGAATAAACACATTATTCCATAGGTATTTACACATTATGTTATCTTCTCAAATCAAACAGATGTACTTTTGCTGCATAAATCATTATATTCACCATCCTTTTAATTCTGGTTGTGTGATATATTCCACAAACGTATGAGATCGAGAGTGGTAGACAGAAAAAAGCAGTCACCTGAAACTGCAAGTATACCTTTCAAATCATGGCCACCATTTTCTTGTACTTTACCAAAGGACACATTTAATATGATGTGTTTAGTTTTAGCTACAGATAAAGCTACGTGAGATAATATTGTTTTACATATTGCAATCATGTCTTTCCACAGCCTTCTGTCTCATGAACTGTCAATCATATTTTACATATTGCAATCATGTCTTTCCACAGCCTTCTGTCTCATGTACTGTCAATCATATTTTACATATTGCAATCATGTCTTTCCACAGCCTTCTGTCGCATGTACTATCAATCATATCAGATACTGATGTTCCTCCATGCCAGGATGTCAAACTGCCCAGTATTTACTTTCTTGGTTTTCATCTGTCTCTCCTTTCCTGCAACTATTATTTATATTTTGTTGCCCAAAGACGCACACAAAGAGTTGAATTGTCTTCTTCTGATGCCAGTAACCAGTTCTCTTTGTGAGTTAACTTCTTTCAATACATCTCAGTTACTATTTCTATCTGCTCACTGTATTATTATCATTCTTCTATTAAACCACATCTTCACAGCTTCCACATAATTACTGATTTGTCTACTAATTGTCCATGATTCGCTTCCGTGCGTCAGGATTGGCTCGATATATATCTTAAGAATTCTTTTCCTCACCTCAATTAACAGAGTCATATTGTAGAAAACATTCTTCGTTTTGAGAAATGCTCCTACTGCTTCAGCTATTCTTTTTATTTAAAACTTCCTGAATGTATCTTCCATTTATTGTTATGAAAGTACCCAACTATTTAAATACATTGACTTGTTTAACACTGGTTCCATTAACTTTGATGGTGTGTACGTATGGGAAGACACATTTCCTTGTAAGTACCGTTACGTTTGTTATTCTGATTTTCAGACTAAGTCCTTTGTTTTAATTGTTCCCACGTTTATAAATCAAATACGATCCGTGCTTATCATTTATGTGATTAATTAATCACTCTTTATTGCAACCTTTCAGGTTTGAGAAGTGTAATTTGCCACTTTTATAACCAAGACTACTGTTGTCATTGTTTTCTGCATGATTTTTTTTCCCCACTTAGATACTCATATTGCCATTTATTTGCCTCATAATCAACTCTTTAATCATCATCGTCATCATCATCATCATCATCATCATCATCATCATCATCATCATCATCATCATCATCATCATCATCATCATCATCATCATCATCATCATCATCATCATCATCATCATTAATAGTTACAAAAACTATCATTGTTAAAACCATAATCAGCGAGTAGTTAATTGCACGTCCTTTACAGGTCGTTGCAGTCAATACCAGCATTTTTCTTTGGCTGTTTGTGATTTACTAGTCAAGTTGACATTCAGTAGTTTGCCATAGCTTTCTGAAAGACCGACGCTCATACCATTGTATGAAAATCAACCAAGGAGGTCTGCTTCCACATCGCCTGCAACTGCGTTTCGAACGTGGTATGCGTGATTGCGAATTGCATTAGCAACACCTTCGCCACAGCCGCCGCTTATATTCAGCGTAGCCGCCATAATTCTCATGTTTACGATCAACATTATTTTTATTTTACCACCTTTGTGCCATCACCACTTTAATCATCATCTTTTTCAGTATATATCTATTTCATAATAATCTAAATCACACTTCGACGCTCTTTAGACTAGAGATGGTAGACTATTTTACATATCTAGGATCAGTGGTAAACAGCAAATTATCCCTAGATCAGGAAATCAACATCCGGATTGGTAAGGCAGCAACAATAATGAACAGGTTAAGAAAACGAGTCTGCGAGAACAGGAAGCTTACTGCCAAAACAAAAGTCCTTGTCTATCAAGCCTGTGTCCTTAGTACTCTTCTCTTTTGGCAGTGAAACCTGGACAACTTACTCACACCAAGAGAAACGTTTAAACAGCTTTCATATGCGGTGTCTGCGAAGAATTCTTGGTATTAAGTGGCAAGACAAAATCACAAATACTGAAGTATTGGAAAGATCAGGTTGTATGACGGTGTATTCCATGTTCATTCTTCGTAGACTTAGATGGATAGGATATCTTAAGAGGATGGATGATGGTAGAATACCAAAAGACATCTTTTTTGGTGAATTACAGATTGGTAAGAGATCTCAAGGTCGGCCTCTACTACGATACAAAGATATGTGCAAGCGGGACATGATTGATACAGGCATTGATAATGCACAAATGGAGCAAGTCGCCGCTAAACGTGTTGCATGGAGGGCAAACATCAGAAATGGAATAAAGACAAAGGAGAAAATTATTGCAGATAAGTCACACACTGAGCGTGTGAGACGTAAGATGGTGCATGATGGTAGAAATGACTATGTGTTCACATGCACCCACTGTGAACGGACATTTACAGCGCAAATTGGCCTTATTAGTCACATTCGCTACCGCCATAGGTAAAAGTTATTATGCCTTTTTAAAGCACAAACTATCGTCTGTCAAGACGGCAAGGTGCCAATGAAATATCACACTTCATTGGAAGAACAACGGATGAACAATGATTTGCGCGATGAACCGGATTAAAGTGATGAAGAGTTGCGCAATTCGTCGATCACACTCTCTCGCTTGAGGCCATCTAAATTTAGTGGCAAGACAAGTCAAGGCGACTGGAGACGAATATAGGAGTAATGGATGGCCAGGTCGCTCTACGTGCCATGCCATGCTCATTACATTCCACAACACTTCATTACACATTTACCACACCTTTTTTATTTATCCATTGCTTTTGTTATTTCTTATACCACTGTCATCAGCATAGCCTTCATGATCCGTTTAATCATCATCACCTTTTGTAGCCTTGAACACACCCTCATGTTTGTTCTGTATTACAACACAATTTTTTGTTGAGACCACAAGTAGCTTGACCATGGAAGTCATGGCAGTAAGTAAAGCAATAACGTGGCTCGAGACACAGACATTCACTCGGGCATGTTTCCTTAGTGCCTCAATGAGCATGCTCAAGAGGATAGAGATGGGGTGGATCCCAAGAGAGTGATTGCTGTCTCTGGAGCGGGTCTCGGTTGACAAAAAAATAGTTTCATCTTCGTGCCAGGCTTGCGGGAGTACAAAGGAATGAGCTGGCTGACAAGCTCGCAGGTGAGGCTACTGTGGAGGGCGGACGCGCCATGAACCAGGCTGACATGCTGAATGCTCTACGAGAAGTAAGACTTTTGCGGGAACCGAGAGATGACTGTGAATCTACAACAATGGCCAGACTGCGAGAGCAGCAAATTAAAAGAGGTGTGGCCAAACAAGAACACTACGCAGGAAGCCAAAAAAGGATTGATACATCAACACAGAACTGGCGTCGTTAGCCGCTAAACGCTGCGGGGTTTGCTGAGGAGGGGATCCGAGCACTTATGGACTGAATGGTTCGATGTGCAATGAGGATGATCTGTCGACTGACTAACTAACTAACTAACTAACTAACTAACTAACTAACTAACTAACTAACTAACTAACTAATGAACGAACGAACGAACGAACGAACGAACGAACTAACTATCTAACTAACTAACGAACGAACGAACTAACTAACTAACTAACTAACTAACTAACTAAGTAACTAACTAACTAACCAACCAACCAACCAACCAACGAACGAACGAACGAACGAACGAACGAACGAACGAACTAACTAACTAACTAATAACTAACTAACTAATTAACTAACTAACTAACTGACTAACGAACTAACTAACTAACTAACTAACTAACTAACTAACTAACTAACTGACTAATTAACAACACAATTATTGTCATTATTTCCTGTCAGGTCAATTTCTTTTACCACTTTAACCTTCCAGTCATTATCATATTTCCCCCACAATCATCAGCACCCTAGTATGTCAAGGTCAGTTGGACTAAAATGTTGACTCTCGTCCTTGACTTGGGGACAACTTAAAGGTACCTCAGAAGTCGGAGTTGGGTCGCCTGATGGCGAGGGACACTGATGATAGGGGAAGCTAATCCACACGCAAACATCTGTCCAGTGCAATCCCCGGTAGAAGCAGCAGCAGGTGTTTGGACTAGGTTTGAGTACAAAGCTAGTGAACGCAAAATTTTCACACGTTCATAACCAATTGCTACAATTATCTCAAGTGTCATTAATGGATTTCCGTAAGAGAGAGAATAAAAAGAATAATATAAAGCAAATTAAGTACAGGAAATATTAATTTGGTTGTGCCAAAATAATCAACACAAGTTTGCATGTAGGGTTATCAGTCTTTAGAATTATATTTCCCTTTAAGTAAAGTTCATACAGCATGAACTCGCCTTAAACTTTCATACTTCCGGTTACAGTGGGAATATATTCTTGAATGATGCATCGCTTGGTTTAATTTTTCTAGATGTATCCGACTACATAAGTACTTCGTATTAAATGGTCGAAGCACAGCCTTGATTTCTTTCACTGTCACTGTGTCTTCATCCGAAATGTTCTGGGCCTTACACCTGTCTGAGGTAACCTCCTTGGTAAGATTTCGGCCTCTCATGTCTGTCTGGTTGCTCTGCTCTAGATTGCGTTCGGAGAGGGCTTTGCCAGATAGGTCAGCACCTTGGAAGTCAGAAATTCTCTCATTCTTGACTATCCCACTCATGCTTTTATGTAGTCGCCAGAAAAATTTCAGTGACTTGTCTGTGCTTACTCTTTGACACACCTCTGCCCATTTTTCACTTTTAACCACCGTAACTATTAATTTTTAAATAGCTTACCTTTGTAACTATGGTGACATTAAAAAACAAAAACAGGTGACACCCAAATGTGAAATAGAGATAGAAGGGAAAATTCTTCACAAAGTGGATAGTTTTAAATATCTAGGGACATTTATAACATCAGATGGAAGATGCACAACAGAAATTTAAGAGCAGAATATGGCAAGCAAAGGCTGCATTTAAAAAAATGAAGAATATTTTATGCAATAAGTCGCTCTCATTGAATGTAAGAAATAGAGTGCTAAAGAGCTATATAGAACCTGTTTTGCTGTATGGCAGTGAATCTTGGAATATAAATGAACAAATTAGGAAGAGATTGGAAGCAACAGAGATGTGATTCCTTAGACGAATGTTGCGAATTACTTGGACTGCCAAAGTAACTAACGCCGAATGCCTTAAAGAGGCTGGCGAAACTTGAACATTCTTCTTCTTCTTCTTCTTCTTCTTCTTCTTCTTCTTCTTCTTCTTCTTCTTCTTCTTCTTCTTCTTCTTCTTCTTCTTCTTCTTCTTCTTCTTCTTCTTCTTCCTCCTCCTCCTCCTCCTTCTTCTTCTTCTTCTTCTTCTTCTTCTTCTTCTTCTTCTTCTTCTTCTTCTTCTTCTTCTTCTTCTTCTTCTTCTTCTCCTCCTCCTCCTCCTCCTTCTTCTTCTTCTTCTCTTCTTCTTCTTCTTCTTCTTCTTCTTCTTCTTCTCTTCTTCTTCTTCTTCTTCTTCTTCTTCTTCTTCCTTCTTCTTCCTTCTTCTTCTCTTCTTCTTCTTCTTCTTCTTCTTCTTCTTCTTCTTCTTCTTCTCTTCTTCCTTCTTCTTCCTTCTTCTTCTTCTTCTTCTTCTTCTTCTTCTTCTTCTCTTCTTCTTCTTCTTCTTCTTCTTCTTCTTCTTCTTCTTCTTCTTCTTTCCTTTCTTCTTCTTCTTCTTCTTCTTCTTCTTCTTCTTCTTCTTCTTCTTCTTCTTCTTCTTCTTCTTCTTCTTCTTCTTCTTCTTCTTCTTCTTCTTCTTCTTCTTCTTCTTCTTCTTCTTCTTCTTCTTCTTCTGCGTTCATCCAGAGTTTTTTTTTTTTCCGGACGTGATTGCGTTGTGTCTGTTTACAGCAGAGCTGCGTTCTTGCGCCGTTAGGTTGACACATCCGACTTCTGCGGGCATTTGTTGACCGGGTTAACCTTCCCGGAAACTAGAACATTATATACAACAATAAGAAAGAGACAAACAGTTTTTTTTTTGGGGTCATGTGATGAGAAGAGAGGCGCTGGAGAACATCGTGACAACTGGAAAGATCGAGGGGAAGAGAGGCAGTGGCAGACCACGAGAAATGATGCTGGATGGATTGCGACGGTGGCATGGAGGTTTATCAACGGCAGAGTTGATCCAGAAAACCAAAGACCGAGATCTGTGGAGAGTCATGAACGCCTACGCCAGTTGGCATGACACTTGATGATGATACCTTTGTGTGCATCTCTCTTTCTAAGTGCATGCAGGGACTAGGATGGACAACTGAGTTCTTCTT